>WAAF01017901.1:0-237444 GCA_013400475.1 Tricholaema leucomelas
GGGGGGGGGAGGAGGGGAAGGGTAGGGGATGGAGAGAGAGAGGGAGAGGGAAAAGGGAATGTTCTGAAGTACGGGTAGTTTCACAATAATACATCACAGTCATTTAGTAGTTGTTAGTGTCACTAAAATAACATAGCTACCTGTGTCTCTAGGATTCCCCCCATTTAAGGTGCTGAAGCTGGATCAGCAAACACAAGACATGCTGTCCAACAATTCATTTTTTCACAGAAGGTGCTCAGAGAAAGGTTCGCAATATTCAGATTGATCAAACAATCTTGAGATGCCCAGAGCTTACTTAAGTATACCCAGTAGCTTAAATTCATCTATAGTTTGGCATTTAGTTGTTTCCATATAGACATTGAGTACTCAAATCAATGAGCCACAAACCTCATGCTGCAGATTTGTTTAAAACAAAAAAAAAAAAAAATCAATGTCTTTGGAATGACAAAACAATGATGGTCACAAATTCCCTGAAGTTATCATGTTTTCAACCAGGGATGTGATGCCCTTTTCAGTACAGCATTAAGATCATGATATTAATAAAGCTGAAGGTTTGCTTATTCATCTGAATAAAGAATGATATTTTGACTGGTGGAGACAATCATGAACATTGAATATATACACAAGGTTTTGGGTTTTTTTAAGCAAACAGCATGAACATCACAAAAAAAAAAAAGGAAATATTGGGAATCTACCACCACCATAACTATTAAGGACCTTAATTTCTTTTTAACTTTTAAAATATACAGGCTGCTGAGAGTATGTAACATTTGCGTTTAGACAGAAAACAAAGACACGTTGATGTACAGGAGTTTTTTTATCCCTCTGTGCATTAATTTTTTAAAGTTGTAAGACATCTTACCAGATTCTGGGTCTGATATATTAAGGCTGATGTTTATGGCTCTTAGTTGCCAAAAATTAGGTCAACAGAGATACTAAGCTGCAGCTTCTTATGTTAAATTTCTCCATCAAGCCATTCTTAACCGCTAGTCTCATTGCTAATAATTAAAACACCATTTCATCTATTCCTCTCCCAACTGTTACTGAAATGAGGCAGACACTTGTGCTCATTTTGATTGCCTGTGTTACGCTCCTCTGAAACTAGCACCATATTGCTATGTGGGAGCATCAAAAATATTACTACTTAACACTCCTTGGTTTCAAACTTTTAATGTCCAGGTAATAAAATTACTTTAATCTAAAATAACCAGCACCACCACAACCCTCAGGTACCACCACTATGTAAATTCACTGCAGAGTAAACATCTCAAATGTCTAAAACAATTGACCATATCAGTCATGCTTCAGAATTCATGATGGGATTGTTCTCTTGATCACCTCTGCTGCCTTATATCACTTCCATCTCCTGCATCCTTTCCTCAGTCTCTTTCTTTCAAATTTTGTAATTTCCTGAAAGTTTACCACCCTATTTTTACTCCTGTCTATGTGGAGGGGTGACCTCATTGCTGTCTACAACTACCTGAAGGGAGGTGGTAGCCAGTTGGGGATCGGTTTCTTCTCCCAGGCAACCAGCAACAGAACAAGGTGGACAGAGTCTCAAGTTGTGCCAGGGGAGGTATAGGCTGGACGTTAGGACGAAGTTCTTCACAGAGAGGGTGATTTGCCATTGGAATGGGCTGCCCAGGGAGGTGGTGGAGTCGCCGTCCCTGGAGGTGTTCAAAAAAAGCCTGGCTGAGGCACTTAGTGCCATGGTCTAGTTGATTGAACAGGGCTGGGTGACAGGTTGGACTGGATGATCTTGGAAGTCTCTTCCAACCTGCTTGATTCTATGATTCTAAGCCAGTTGCTGTGGGAAAACTTGTTTGCAATAATGGCAGGCATCCTTAAACATATCTCCTTGGTTTCTATATTGCAGAAGGGTATTGGTTTCTTCTAGTAGCAAATGACAGACAACAGGAAATGGTCTTGAGTTGCATCAGGTAAGGTTTAGATTGGACATTAGAATAAACTTTTTCACTGAAATGGTAATCAAACACTGGAATAGGCTCTCCAAGAAGGTGGTTGAATCCCCATTACTGGAGGTTTTTAAAAGATGCATAGACATGGTGCTAAGAGACATGGTTTAGTAGAGTTAGATAATGGTTGGACATGGTGATTTCAAAGGTGTTTTCCAAATGAAACTCCATGATTTTAAGAATTCAGCTTCTTCAGCCTGGACATCCTTTATGCTCAGTATTAGTGAAAGGAATATCTTTTGGAAGGCATTATGAGATTCTGTCAGCTTTCTGCTACATCTGATATGTGCCTCTCCAGCAGCCTCAGAATGATTGGGTACTGCTCAAGCATCAGCCCGAGCAATGTGGCAGAACAGAAGGACCACCTGATGTAAGAGCAAAAGGTAAACCATCAGGGCTACTGGTCATGGTCATGTTTGGTTCAGTTTAACAACTAAAGAGCCCAGTCTTCTACTTTCCCAATGGTGTTCTGGGTTATTTTGAAAAAAAGATAAGCAATTAAATTCACTTTGTATAATATTAAGAGTGAACAGGCAGACCCTAAGGGAAACATAGAAGTGCTGAAATTTAGTAGGAGTTTTAATGTCCTTGTTTCTAGGTTCATAAGAATTTCCATTTTCCAGAGCTGAAATGCCTCCAGAGAAGACATACAGTTCCAAGAAAGATTATACAAATGTTACAGGTTGAAATATCAGAAAGACAAATAAAAGAAACTCAACATTTATTTTTCCTTCAAGTATCACGATTTTTAAGTCAACATTATGTTTTAGAGATGTAAAGGATCTGGTTTGAAATCCTATTTCATGCTCTGAATGTGTAATATTGGAAATCAAGAAAAGCAAGCACTCTTGTCTACCTTTATATTTGTCATTAGTACATGAAAGCCTCCTATGATAGCAACAAGAGGCAAACCAATCCCATTATGCCTAAACATTTCTGATACCAAATCAGTCCTTGTCCAGATCGCTTACACTGTCAAGGTCTTTCATGACTCATCACACCAGTTATGAGTATGAGACTATTTAATACTTTCTCAGTACAGAAGAACTCATATATTAAGGCAGACCAAATGCCTATCTTGTATAGCAACACATTTTCAGTAGCAGTCAACCTCAGATGTTTATGTGAAAAGTACAAGAATGGTAAGACAGCATTAGGCGAGCTTTCCACTCTCCCAGCCTGCCAGCCTCTGTTTGTGAAAGGCTTTGACACTCCTTTACTAGAGACTTTATCACAGCTACCAAGTTTGATAAGACAAGGAGCAACCTATACTTGACTGTCTAGTCTCTTTTTCAATTCATTCATGCTTTTCTCTACCCCTATAGTTCTTGGCAAAGAGTTCCACTACAAGAGTTACCTGTAGCCTGAAAAAAAACCCCACATAATTACTCTTGTTTCATTGAAAAATCTACATGATAATTTTATTGAGAAAATTTCAGTTTTCTGTAATGGAAAAAATATTTCTGTTCACATTTCCTCATATCATAGCTCTCCAACATACCCTCCCTTCACACAACTCAGTCCAGTAAGACATGTCCTATACCAGCCTTTCCTCTGATCAGAGATGTTCCATAATCACGAACGTCCTTGCTGCTTTCATCTTAAGTATATCCTGTTCTAATAGAGTGTTTATGAGATGAAGTCAAAAGAAATGCCTGAAGTATTTAAGATGAATTATCAGGTGCATATTCTCTCTCTCTCATTCTGCTCATGAAGCCAAAGGGCAGCAGCTACCATTAAGCTGGTGTTGTTTATAAATGCCGACAATATCAAGAGATCACAGAACCATACAATCAGCCAGGTTGGAAGAGACCTTCAAGACCATCCAGTCCAACCTGCCACCCAGATCTATCCAATCAACTACACCATGGCACTAAGTGCCCCATCCAGTCTTTTCTTGAACACCTCCACTGGTGATTCCACCACCTTCCTGGGCAGCCCATTCCAATGGCAAATGTTCACTCAGTGGATGCACACATCAGCAACCAGTCAGATACACACACATGCAAAGTTCAAATTAGTTTAATCTGCAGCTGTTGTATGCACTTATTTGGTCACCTCTCCTTTACATATTTTTCCTATTTATACTCATCAGTAATTGGCACAAAGGACTATTGGTGTAAGTACTTCATGAAAATCTTCAAGCTTGAATAAACAGCAACAATAACTCCACAGAAGCTTAAATAGCAGAGCCCCTGAGCAACATGCTCTTTTAAGGGAAATATCTTGGAGCAGGGTCAGCTGCTTGCAGACTACAGAAGGGATAGAAGCTTTCACTGCTTACTTACTAACATGTTCTCTGGTCCATTGTATTTGTCATCCACATCCCACTTCAGTATGGTGAATTCTACAGACTTTCAGAAGATCTTTCAGCAATTGCAAAAAGAAATGCTTGAATCAAACCCAGCACTCAGCAGCTAAGGCATTTTTCATGCTTGCATTTCCTGGCCTTTTTTAATCGTAGCATTGTCTTCACCTTTAGAGAAGCTCAGGAAGCTTCACATTTCCCATTTAATAACTCAGACCAATCACCCTAAAAAATTTAAGAGACTACACAAAAAGACAGAAGTGATTGTTCGCAAAGCCATGATTAAGATGAAAAGGAATGGAAACAGAAGCTGAAAGTCCATTTCTTCCCCCAAGAACTAAGAAATATTTTATTACCTCTCTCTCCTTCTATATTTTCCCAAAGATGCCATACAGCCAGCATTTAGCAGCAAGATAATGCCCATGACTAAATGAACTTTGCAAGAGGAGTATAATCAATATGAAACATTACAAGATGGAAATACCGCATCCTGCATTGAAGGCATGAAGAATATTTTTCCACTGTCTACCTCACCACATCCCAAGTTGCTGTAAGCCATAATTAATTCAGTTATTTTTTAGGCATGAAATTTGTTTTGATTTTAAATACTTTCAGCCTGGAGCATTCTAAATATCTCTGGAAACCTCCTGAGGATTTCTGTTAGCCACAGACACCAAAAGGAATGACATTTTTGGATACTTGTAATACAGTACATTGCAAAGTAAATGCATAGCATTCTCAAATCCAAAATCTATTACAAATTCCTTCAATTCCATGTGATTTCCAAGGATTAGGAAATCAGTGCTTGCCCAGTGTGCACCTGCAATTCCATTGTAGGCATTTTGAAGAAAAAAAACGTTTTCTCCCCATGAATATAGCCTAATACCATGAAGTTCTGACAATCTGACTGCATGCTAGTCCCCAAATATCAAGTTCATTTTGGCTTCTACTAGTAACAGAGATGCACAAAATGATCTCTTTTCATCATAACTAACCAGTAGCTCTGTTTTCTGTATAAGAAACCATGAAAACTTGGGGTACAGAAATATACTAGTTTTAGTGCACTAGAAGAAACTGTCTGCTGAAACACAGACAGCAAGTCTAAGACTCAACATTTTACAGTGAGGTTTATTTCTTGTTCATGTTTAAAGTCCTTTAAAGTCTTTCTGACAGTGTGCAGATGATATGTAGAATAAATGAACAAAAATGTTTTAATATTATCTCATACTTATCAACTAGGATTTATCTGAGGATTACATGATAATCATTCAACTTTGAATTTACCTATTATTTCAGTTTTAAATCACATATTGTTTCATTTCAAAAAGTATACATTGGACTGATGGAGTCTGTAGGCAACTGTCTAAATATTTGGTAAACCATATGAGAAAACCAACTTCTAATTTTTTCAGTATTTTCAATAAAATAACTAGCTTGAAAAGTGATATCTACTACATTACACACAAGGATTATAAATTCTTTCAGCACTGAATATATGCTATGCTGTTAGTGGCAAATGTGATTTCCAAACAGCATCTAATAATGTTATTGCTGTGTATATGCCATATAAACTATACATACAGATAAACAGTAATCTATTAAAATATATACTGTTGTAAGTAACAGTACTATGTCTTTAACAGTAATGCAAATTGTTGAACATCACATGTGTTGTTTCCCAAGAAGCACCTTCGGTAAGAAAAATACTAAATAAAGCAATAAATCACAAGAGGAGGTAAAAACACTAATGAGACATTTCACCATTTTTTTCTACATCACAGCCAAACCAAATTTCTGTGTTTTTGACACAAGAGAAAGAAAAAAGAACAACAAACAACAAAACCCATCCAGCTTTGCCTACCTCATTTGTAGTATGGAAAAAAATCCTAGTATGTTTGCTGTCTTAGTATTTTGTTCTATTTCATATCCAGAAACAGAACACTTATCCAAAATAAAACTATGTAGCTATCTGAAAAAAAATGGCACATACTACCTGTGCAAAAAGAAGAGAAAATAGGAAAATTAAATAATTTAGGCCAAAGCAACCTCCATCAACAGTTATACTTTGGAAGCACTTGAACTATCATACCAAAACTCTATTTTTTTTCCTTTCCCTCTGGGCCCATTTCTAACATCTACAGAGAAGAAGCAGAAAAGCTGTGTAAAGCACCATTTAATTCATATGGGAATCATAGCCTGCCTATCCTGACTTAAAAGTTCGATTTCTCAGTAAACAAATTTTGGTTACTGTTTACAGGAAAAACTAAGGCAGGTTCACAGCTCATTTAAAAATAGATCCTTAAATCTGAAAGCCTCAAAACATTTTGTGCATTTCCCATTTCTTTAGTTTTGTGAAAGTTTTATATTTGTTCACTTTTAATTTTACTATCCACAACTTTGAAACCACAAAGTACTGAGCTGTTCTCCTTCCACTCCCAATTAATTTTTGAAGAGCTTTGGCACTGCAAGGCCCAGAAGCCCCATTAGAAAGAATTGACTAACGTCAGTCAGTCAAGTATCTCTGGATGTAACCTACAGGAATTAAAGATGGAAAACACAAGCTAAATCATAGACTTTTTGACATGTCCTTATAAAAAAAAGATGCTGGGAGAAAACTAATTTTATTGGAAAATGGTATGAGATAGGATATGACATTCCAGATCAGAAAGAAAAGACTAAGATAGAGCAGAGATCATTCTGGAAATAACTGCTGGTGACAAGAGATACATCTGCTTTCTCTGAACTAATATTGATCCAGTAGGTTTTATGTTCGAGATGCCTCCAGTGTTGCTGAGGGTGTCACGTTTCAGGTGACGTGCAACAATGAAACCCTGACTAATTGCAGTTATTAAAGATATTAGCTTGTTTTCCCTTTTATGCGGTAGTGAAGTTTCCCTGAGGACACTTTCAAGACAAAAGACGCTGCAGTGACTCTAGACTCCTCCATCTGACTTCCCTGCTTGAGTAAAGAATCTCATTTGCCAGCCAGGATTCCAGATACAAAGCAAAAGTACCAACAACTATCAGAAAAGGGTGTAATGCATCAGTTGAAAAGCAGTGCTAAAATGCCACATGGCTCATACGTCGGCAGCTTTAAATACAGAAGTAATTTTTCAGCAGAAGCCTAGATTTGCAATTCATTTGCAAAAGAATGAAGGAGGTCTTGGTTGGCTTGTTTGCTCCACCATGTTCAAGTTCAGAACAAACCTATATGGTAGAAAATGGTCAACATGACACACCTGGTTCCATCCTTACATTTTCTGTGTGTAAAAGCCAAAACAGAGGATTTCTCTAATTCTAAGGATCTATGAGTATTTTCCAGAGACAGTAACTGTTGTTTAATCAGCATCTGCTTGAAATGCTGAGACAAATACTACATAGACTCCTGCTAAGCAACTATCTGCTGCTGCACTTGAAATGCATTTAATTGTAATTTATGTTTTCAAACTACTTTTGTTTACAAGAGTGCAAAACCCAATTGCTGATTAAGTGAATGTTCAAGTTCCACATTCATTCTTTCTTTTTGCATTTTTATTACAGATACAGAGACTGAGAAACAGATCTGTATTCTGCAAAACAAGTTAATTTTTTTTTATGGTGCTCTCATGTAAAATATTTACACTTCAGTATTCGTAGGCTACAACTGACCATCTGTGTTACAGTAGGAGAGATATCCAAACTAGCCATGGTTCCTATGTATGTTGTTTTCAGCCTTGCTTTTGTTACAAGATAGCCTGTCAGGCAGGGAGCTTCTGCACTGGGCAGCAGAACTGGATCAAACATTAATAGATGAACATAGACACAGTTTCTGCAAGACACCTTATCTACCAGAGCTATCATTGGCAATCCTAAGTTCATTAATTCAATGATTTTTCAATGTATTTTTCTCTAACTTCTCTCAGCACTGCAAAGCCCACTATAGCAAAATGAACCAGACTGCATTCAAACATAGCTCACAAATCAAGCACTGTTTTATAGTTATATCCTAATGCCAGGGCCAACCCCCCCACTGGACTGCAACCAGGCCCAGAGGATACACACAATAATGTTGCACAGGTATAAACAAGGGCATCATCTGAACTACAGAAATCTTTATTAACAGTTCTGATTCACGAGGCAAAAGAACTTGGCAAGGCTATAATCCTAGCCTCAGTGTGTTCAGTCTGATGTTAGGAAAATCTGACTTATTATTCATGAACTAAAAATGTATATGCAAGGCCTTCTGAAATAAGCTTATCCCCAACCCCACCCTTTCATACCATTGTTATAGTATCCCACTTTGGACTGAGGCCACACTTCAAGCGTGGTTTTGTAACAAAAGCATAATCTCTTCTTATGATGGCTTTTGTCATTATAGCAAACAGTTCTCATTCAGCATGTAAGAATGATTTTCCCTTTAAACTATTAACATTAGTAAATAATTACAGAAATGCTTGATTTAAAAGTACCTTTCAGACAAATTGCACAAAACCAGTGCATGTTAAACAACACTGAAATCCAACAAAGAGGCAAAACATTGTAATTGCTGTTATAAGGTTGAATATATGGAACAAAATTAAACTCTACCTGGACATCCTGTGCTGCAGGCTCAGTAGAGACAGCTTTATAAGCATGGCTGAATAAAACAATTTATAATAAGATTTTTGCCTACAGCATTGTAAGGTTGTGTTATAGTAACACAGTAGGAAGAAATGTGATCTTTCATTGGTTTCACTTCAGTGACCAGAGGCCAGATGACAGTGGATAATCAGCGAGGGCTGTGATTTATCATGGCACTGTAATCCATAGCAGCTTCATAAGACAAGCTGGCACAGCAGCAGACCACCATCCAAGAAAGCAGAAAAAGCTGGTCTCCAAGGCCTAAATGCTCAAACATGTGCATGCTTTTGCACACCTACAGCAGAGTCTGTCAAATCTATGCTGAACATAGAATCAATCAAGTTGGAAGAGACCTCCAAGACCATCCAGTCCAACACATCACTCAGCCCTGTCCAGTCAACTAGACCATGGCACTAAATGCCTCAGCCAGGCTTTTCTTCAACACCTCCAGGGACGGTGACTCCACCACCTCCCTGGGCAGCCCATTCCAATGGCAAATCACTCTCTCTGGGAAGAACTTCCTCCTAACATCCAGCCTAGACCTCCCCTGGCACAAATTGAGACTCTGTCCCCTTGTTCTGTTGCTGGTTGCCTGGCAGAAGAGACTGACCCCCACCTGGCTACAGCCTCCCTTCATGTAGTTGTAGACAGCAATGACATCTCCAGGCTAAACAACCCCAGCTCCCTCAGCCTCTCCTCATAAAGTCCCTTACCAGCCTTGTTGCTCTTCTCTGAACACATTCCAGTATCTCAACTTCACTCTTGAATTGAGGGGCCCAGAACTGAACACAGGACTCAAGGTTTGGACTGACTAGTGCTGCGTACAGGGGAAGAATACCCTCCCTTGTCCTGCTGGCCACACTCTTCTTGATCCAGGCCAGGATGCCATTAGCTCTCTTGGCCACCTGGGCACACTGCTGGCCCATGTTCAGCTACTATCTACCAGTACTCCCAGGTCCCTTTCTGCCTGGATGCTCTCCAGCCACTCTGTCCCCAGCCTCTAGCGCTGCTTGGGGTTGTTGTGGCCAAAGTGTAGAACGCTGCACTTAGTCTTACTCAGAGTTAGTCTTACTCAGAGGTTGAATGAAACAAGTGGGGATTTGCACACATGTAAATATTTTGTTAAGGCACCAAAGTGACATCAATAATGCAATGCACTTCAATACCTTTTCCTTATAGACTGGTTTTAATAAGGTCATAGCCTATCTGTTTAATAGCTAATAATTCTGCTCTTTTGCTCACCATGGCAAATTCTGCCTTATGCAGATGTGGTCATTCTGGCTTCAAATGACACACTGCAGTTATCTCTAATGGGAAGAAACTATCTCAAGGTAAGGGATGCAGTACCCTAACACACAGAGTACAAATTACTAGAAGTATCATTCCTGTATCTGATAAGCAAGCTTTCACTACAGATCTATTCATGACTATTAGAGACCTCTCAAAAATTCCAATATTGAGGTTACAGCCCAAAGTCTGTGCCTTTTGTGGCACATGCTAATCCTAACAGTCACCAACCAAAACCCACACAAATACATGCATGTTGACACAAGCAGACCTTTCATGCCACAAATATTTAGGTGAATCAGAGTCATTTTTACAGTGCAAGCTGTATCCTGACCTCTGCACAAGGTTTACAATTTGCAACATGATGCAAAGGATGCTCAAATTTGGCACCAGAACTTACAATACCATGCCAGCAAGCTTCTCATTTTTACACTGTATTGTGAACATATGTACAACATCAATACATCAGAAATGCAGAGCTGAAACTCTAATAAAGTTTCCAGTCAGTGAAAATCATCAGGTTATACCTGCTTGAATGTTTAATGGGATTAGGTGATCTGATCTCAGATTTAGACATAAGCAGGCTCTGTTCTTCCTCCAAAAGGCTGGGAGAATTTCACTCATTTATTCTGTTTCTTCAACTACTCCCTCCCACTCTGCCAGGAGCCCTAAATCATTGTCCTGGCTGACAGCCTTGAAAACCACATGAAATCTATGAAAGCAAGTGGCACATGCTCACCGCTTTCCATGAAATTTAGATCAATCTTGCAACCTTCAACTTAAAACTCAGTGTTATTTTCACTACTAATTGAACAATTCAAAATCCATTCATCCGAGCTCATACTGAGGAAAAAAAAAAAAAAGGAAAGGTTTTTCTTGCCTAGGTAGAGTTAGCCTTATCAGATATAGCCCCCATAAAGCTTCCCTATATCCTTGAAATCAATCGTCATGCACTTGCTCTCAGCTTCTCCCACATCTGCCTTTAGCAATTTAAGCCTCATTCCCCCTGTGAAACAGGCAATAAATCACATCCACAGTATTGAGTGAAAAATAAATCACAAACTTTGAAGAACAACCAGAAGTTTGCAAAATACTTTTAAGAGATGCTGTCTCTGATTTGTAAAGGAATAGACAATCAAGCATTGGGAGGGGGTTGATGTCAACTCATGCCATTGAAAGGCTCCTTAAATAGGTTCTAGTAAGATTCTTGTGCTCAAGTGCATGTATCCTGAGGAAGCAAAGTCTGTCCTTAACTCTCTTGAACTTTTAAATGTAACCTCAGTTGTATTTTTCTCACTTCTTTACAAATGAAAATTAAAGGCAGTTCTTACTCCTTAATATATATGCAATAGAAAAGTTTTTGAGTGTCTGTGAGTTTGACTTCTAAAACTCTAACTCCAATATACATAACTTATTCCATAAGCAGAATACATCTGAAGAGCAGTAATATCATTTAATCTTAAGCATACCTTGCTAGAGCCTGTCCTGCATCAAAACTCTGTAGCTGCAATCACAACTTCTTCTTTTGGAATGCAAGACCATCAGAAACCCATATCTAAATATGTAGAGGGAGAATGATGTTCCACAGTCCTGACATTTCTTCAACATCTTTCACAACCAAAAAGCACAGTCAGACTATCAGTGCTTCATATCATTGCTGTGTTGTTACAGCAATTTTTTGATGTTTGAGAGGACACACCGTATCCTTAAGTTTCATGAAGTACACAGTTTTGCTACAGATTTCTTCCAATTATCTTTTCATACACTCTCCTACATCTTTTAAGATATCTGAACATTAAAAAAAAAAAATCTTTTTCCCAATAATAAAAAAAGACATTTTTTTTATTAAAGCCTCCCAAAACTGGTATTTCGAGATGATAGTTGGAAGTCAGGACTAAAACAGAACATATTCTACAAAGCAAACTTCTATTTCATAAACTGAACTTTGTGTTTCACAAAAAACACCAAACCCAAACACCAAGCTGTGTGGCGCAGCTGATTTGCTGGAGGGCAGGGATGCCATCCAGAGGGACCTGGACAGGCTGGAGAGGTGGGCCCAGGCCAACTTCATGACGTTTAACAAGGCCAAATGTAAGGTTCTGCACCTGGGTTGGTGCAATCCCAGGCACAGATATAGGCTGGGTGATGAATGGCTGGAGAGCAGCCCTGAAGAAAAGGACCTGCGGGTCTGGGTCGATGAGAAGCTCAACATGAGCCGGTAGTGTGCACATGCAGCCCAGACAGCAACCCTGTGCTGGGCTGCATCAAGAGAAGTGTGGTCAGCAGGGCAAGGGAGGTGATTCTCCCCCTTGACTCTGCTCTCGTCAGACCCCACCTGGAGTACTGTGTGCAGTTTTGGAGCCCCCAACACAAGAAGGACATGGAACTGCTGGAGCGGGTCCAGAGGAGAGCCACGAAGATGCTCGGAGGGCTGCAGCAGCTCTGCTATGAGGACAGGCTGAGAGAGTTGGGGCTCTTCAGCCTGGAGAGGAGAAGGCTTCGAGGAGANGCTGGATGATCCTTGAGGTCCCTTCCAACCTAAACCATTCTATGATTCTATGATTCTATGATTAAGGAAACAAATTTGTCTTTGCCTAAACCAGAAACATTTTGAACGTGTCTTTGCCAGCACTGAAGAGACATACATAAGTTGTTCTAAAATGCATCACAGATTCATCTCACCTGATCAACTGATTTACTGAATCCTTTTTGTGCTAGTTTGAAACTACCTAGAACATTTTGGTGAGAAGAATTAGATTATAGGCTGTGAAAAGGAAACAATGGTGATGTCTACTTCACTCATAGGCTTGCTGAGATGTATAAAAACAAAAACACAAACATAGATAACAGTTTGCTCTCTGGCTTTCGGGCTGCACTTTCTCTCTAACCTGCTGTCGGCATGACTAATCCTTCTGCTTCCTAACCCCCCTGGCCAATTCTCCAAACTCACCTTGAATGTAAGGCAAAGTCTGGGATAAGGTAGAGGGGTGGAAAGGAGGTGGAAGGGTGGTTGAGAGCCTCACCCTGGGGACTCTGGTTTCCGGGACAGCTGTTGTGTTTCTGTATTACTTTTTAACTTGTATATGTCTGTCTCTAGCTGTATATACTGTAAATATCTGCTTGTATATTGTGCTAAGCTGTAAACACAGCTTCATTCTTTAATTTCGAGATTGGCTGAGTCTAGTCTGGGTGATTTTCTTAAGTGTGGGGCAGTGGGTAACTCCCAAACCATCACACTTGTGTAAGTGAGAAAAATAATAGGACTTTGCAGTGATGGTGGTGAGACCTTGGAACAGGTTGTGCAGGGAGGTTGTGGAGGTGTTCAAGGCCAGGTTAGATGAGGCCTTGAGCAACCTGTTCTATTGCAAGGTGTGCCTGCTCACGACAGGAGAGTCAGAACTAGATGATCTTTAAGGTCCCTTCCAACCCATTCTGTCAAGCCATAAGTTCTAAAGAAAAAACACTTTGGAAAAAATAAAGTGCAATAATTTTATAAAGCTCAGTGGTGGCTAAAGTGAGCTGATACTGAGTGAGAAGTATATTAAATGTACAATTTAAGGTTTGTTTTTTTTTTTATACAACATATATTTGTTGTGAGTTTAGTTTTCATTTCATACCTTCAGAAATACTAGAAGAAAAATGCAATTTCTGATTTTACCATAAGTAGGATTGAGTTTAAGCAGAGTTTTTCAAAAGGAGTTCACAACTGCTATTCTGACTTAGTGACCCTTTTACAATACATGTGACATTTTTTTTCTAAGAGTATTAAAAAATTAAAAAGCCAGCAGAGTACTACACTTAAAAATTCTATTTGCATTTTACCTGTCACCGAACTTGCCCTAATTGTCCACTATTGTGATAATGTCTGAGTTGAATACTGTATGTCTATATGTATGTTAGCACCTAGCAATTAACTCAGCAATAATTATATACTATTTCTGACCTCTTTGTGCAGCTGGCAGAGGGTGGGGTTTTTTTTTAAAACACATCTTGTGCAAATTTAAGTAATTTTAAAAAGTAGAAAAAATAGACTTAAAGAACTATAGGAAACAATTATTAGCTTTGCCAATAATTACTTATAGACTTGGAGAATTAACATACACATTGTGATTACATGCAATACGTTTGACTGTAATAGTGATCCTTGATAACCTCTGTTCCTTCTACAGCTCACTGGATGACTGTATGATTTCATAATTGATGCCGTGATATACATGAGGGACACTGATTTTGGTTTTTCTTTTAAACACTGGTCAGGCCACACCTTGAGTACTGTGTCCTGTTCTGGGCTCCTCAATTCAAGAGAGATGTTGAAGTACAGGAACGTGTCCAGAGAAGGGCTATGAAGCTGGTGAGAGGCCTGAAACACAAACTCTATGAGGAGATGCTGAGGGAGCTGGGGTTGTTTAGCTTGGAGAAGAGAAGGCTAAGGGGTGACCTCATTGCTGTCTACAACTACCTGAAGGGAGGTGGTAGCCAGGTGGGGGTTGGCCTCTTCTGCCAGGCAACCAGCAACAGAACAAGGTGGATAGAGTCTCAAGTTGTGCCGGGGGAGGTATAGGCTGGATGTTAGGAGGAAGTTCTTCACAGAGGCAATGATTTGCCATTGGAATGGGCTGCCCAGGGAGGTGGTGGAGTCACCATCCCTGGAGGCGTTGAAGAAAAGCCTGGCTGAGGCACTTAGTGCCATGGCCTAGTTGACTGGATAGGGCTGAGTGCCAGATTGGACTGGATGATCTTGGAAGTCTCTTCCAGCCTGGTTGATTCTATGATTCTATTTATTAAATTAATTTCTATAAGAAGGCCTTTGTTTATATTTTTAAATCTTGTACTGTGGTTTTTCACTGAAACACCCTCATCACTATAACAACAACAAATGACAGATATCCAGTGTTATCTACATCAAGAAGTTAGCATTGAACTGAGAAAATAGAGGTAACATATCTCTTAGCCCTGCATTTGTTCAGTTACTGCTATTTTGTCAGTTTCTCAAATAGGAGATGTCTCGTGATCAGAGACATTCACAAATTAAGAGATCTCATTTCTCCCACAGATATATGGATGTGAGGCTCATCAGAATTAGATGTCAAAAAGATCTAAGGATAAAATTCTGATTCTAGCAAATTTCTAAAGTCCTCTATCATTGCATCTCTCTACATGCAAACCATGTGTAGCTCATTAACATCATATGTCAGTAAGGTTGCAGGTCAATTTAGAAATCCAATTGCAAATCAAGGGAAAACTACTTTCAAATGACATCTGGTTTGACCTTCAAACTCTAATAATCTAGAGCAAATCAGATCATTAAATTATAAACAGAAAATAAGGTTTTGATTAATAAAGTTCAGAGAATGAACTGTGATGGATAACCAGGCTTTATCTGGTCCATGGGCTCTTCACAATCAGATCACAGCTCCATGTGGTATCTTAATTCAACATTTTAACATTATCTTAAGTTTCTTTATCGATAGGTCTTCACAGAATCTGATGTCCAAGTGTGGTAAGAGACATCCTACTGCTGCAGTATCTGTTTGCTGAGCAGAGAAGCAGGGCAGGGCTTCCAACTCAGATGTGTACACTAGAGTTCATTTAGATGTCATGTTCCCTTGCACCACCAATCAAACACACGGATTGGCAGAGCTTCAGACATGTCCATAGTTAGGACCTGTGAAGGATGTACTTGAACCGTGAGATCACAGATGAGATTTTTCTCTCTGTTCCAATAATCTTCATGATACATAAAACCCCCTTAAAAACTCTGTTTTCTGATAGGAATTTGCTGATCAAGTATGAGGCAACAAGTAAGTAATTCTAGGTAAGTCCCTAGGTGTCTCCTTTTCAGAGTAAGCACAAGTGAAATTAGAGGAAACCTTGATCAATATCTGTGCCAACCACTATTTATAGTTACAACATGGCATTCTGCTAACTTGTCAGTATTAGCAATATTCTTTTGCAAGAGATTACTACTATGCATCCAAGTATGGACAGCACTGTAAAACGACAAGATAGAATTTTTTAAATTATGATTCTACTTTGAGATAAAAAAACAAAACAAACCAAACTAAACCCAACCAACAGAAACATCATAATGTAGTACAGGCTGCATACCAGTCTGAGATAATAATGAACAAACTCTTAGTGCTGTATCTGTAAGACTTCAAGATGCAAAGTCTGGATAACCTACACAAAATAACACTACCATGTGGCTGCTTCAGAAAACAGAGAATGATGTAGGCTCAATAAAAAGCAAACTGTAAGCAGATGTTTTCTGTAGTCCTGCATTAAGATAACAGAGGAAATACTTTAATAAGTACAAAACCCCTGACAGATTCTGGCACTTAGCTCGTATCACTGTCATAGCAGATGTCATTTTACTCCATATTTTAATTTATTTACATACTTACACAGCTTTTATCACTGAAGTACCCACACATTTTCTAGTCCCTTAAGGCTTCATTCTCACAACGTGTGAAAGAAGAATGGGCAATTTACAAACAAGCATCAGAGACATAAACTGAACAGGGAAACTTTGGCAATTTGTAGCTCAACCCATGATTCAGAGAAGAATTTTTAGAAATCAATCCCCCTCATTAGCTGCAATGCATTTACTCAAAGTCACACAGGGCTTTCATTTAAGAACACAGATTAACAAGCACATGATAAACGCAAATCAGACTGTCAGGATTATAATGAACAATTTAAAAGTTAGTTTATATTCACTGTTGGAGGTGACCTGTTTTAGGATACATACTTTAGTTCAGCCCAGAGCCTGAGCTATAACGATGTTGCCACCTTATCCTACACAGCAGAGTGCCCTAATTCCATGAATACTTAGTGAAGCTTGCAGTGTTCAAACAATACAAAACCTTTTAAAATGGTTAATCCAAGACTTTGGTATCTTAGTACTATGGTATGTATTATCAACATTTTTTTTACATATGCAAATTACTGCAGCAATCCTACAGGCTTAAAAGTGCCTATATTGCTGATTACTCCAACAAATAGATTTTAAGGCAAAAAGAGACTTTTAGAACCATCCTTAGTGGCAGTTGTGGTTACTTGTGAGTAGATGCTCTTGAAATACCTGCCACATGGGAAAAGACTAAATGACGCCTTGGTTCAACTTCTCCCAAGAAAATGAGATACAAATACTGTGTATTAGTGGTAGTTCATAGATATTTCCATTCTAAGGTTTGGTGTTGTGTAAGTTCAAGAATTTAATATAACAATATAGAAAGAATTAGCTTCAGCAGAAAAAAAGTCTCCCATGTTTTCAGACAAACCTGGACTGCAAAACAAGTATGGTAAAGGGTTAACCTTCCTGGGGGAGTGGTCTTGATCCGGACCCCAGGTCCTCCTGACTCCTCCTCAGGGCAGGTCCGAAATTTACTCCAGATGTAGCGGTTAGCCCACTCCCACTTCCTGTCTAGCCCCCTATAAAAACTGAGCAACTTTCTGTTTCATTCTCTTTTGCCCTGCCTGCCAGCATCACCCTCCTGTTCCTGCTGCTCTGTTTTACCATGTGGCCATCAGTCCACAAGGGTGGACAAAACCCATTGCCATCAATCTGGTTGTGTGTATATATATATATATGTTGTATCTTGTTTTCCCTTCCCTATACCTTTTTGTAACGCCCCTACCTCAAATACCTTTTTTTTTAAATGTTAAAGTTTTCTCTTTTAACTTCCAAATTGAAGTGAGACTATTTATTTGGGTGTGTTTTACCTTTTCCTCTCTACTTCTAATTCCTTTTCTCTGAAGAAAGGGGGAGAGGGAAAGGCATTCTATAAATTGTTACTGGTTCTATTAACTGCATTTGAGTCCCTGGGAAATTTAAACTAGAATCAAGACAATGTAAAACCATATTTTCTGCCTCTCTGTCTTCTCATACAAACACTCACAAGGGAACTATTACCGTCAGCTGTGCAGCATAGAGCATTCCTCCAGAAACCCTAAAGACCTGCCAACAGGGCCAGCAGGAATGTCATGGTTTGGATTTTGCACCCCAACAAATTAGAAATTGACCCCCAGAGTAAATTTATTGCACTAGTCAGAATTTTGGAAGTTAAATTAAATTATACTTACAAAAGTAGTCCAAATATAAAAGTATAAAAGGTAATAAACATATACAAGGCAAATTTACAGTTCAAAACCAACACACAATATTTGAGCTCACTTCCCGCAGACACAAAGAGGTCCAGAGGGCCTGCTGTCTCTACTTCCCCCATCCACCTTGTACCTTTACCAGTAGTCAAAATAATCAGCAAGTGAGGTCAAGAGAGGCAAGCGGCAAGCAAGAAGTGTCAGAGATTGGGCAAGCTTATTTCCACATATAAAATATTCAGCAGAGCAATGGAATTAGATAAATTTATTCTGTGTCCAATCCCTATAAAAATTTATTCTAAACTTCAACTCTCTGAGAAAAATTAAAATAAAATAAATAAAAAATTCAGGCACTGATACAAGGAAGCAGCAATGTTGTGCATCTTCCCTACCACACTGCAGCCAGGCCACCACAGAAAGGGGACAGCTCCTCCTCCTGGGGTGGTAGAGCTGTGCCTGCTCTGCTCTGCCCAAATGGTAACCTTTGGATTTAATACCTTAAGGCGATGCCTTTTAGAAAAGTCAACAAACTCTCCTCTACATAAATCATAGATTAATATTTAGCTGGGGAAGAGTGCAACAGTATGAGGCAGCACACTGTTCTTCTCATCTAGACGAAACCTCCCACTCCTCAAACTATGAATTAAACTTTTCTCATGGAAAACAAAGTAATCTAAGTGGTTTCTCAGATTTTCATTTGTAAAACAGTGCTTCCCACTATGTTTCCCAAGAATTACTCTAGGAAAAAGCATGAGACAGTATCTAATCAAAGAAATATTCCAGACTAATAAATGTTGAAAGTATCACAGGTGTATTTGACTAATGTCTAGCATCATTTAAACACTGTCATAGAATTTAGCAGTTTCAAAACTTTTACAAATGCCATCAGAAAAAGCCCCAAGTTCCCCTTGGCCTAAGTCCATTTCATATAATCATAGAATCAACCAGGTTGGAAAAGACCTCCAAGATTATCCAGTCCAACCTATCACACAGCCCTAGCCAGTTGACTAGACCATGGCACTAAATGCCTCATCCAGACTTTTTTCAACACCTCCAGGGATGGCTACTCCACCACCTCCCTGGGCAGCCCATTCCAAATCACTCTCTCTGGGAAGGCTGACAAGCCTCTAGAAAAACATAGAAAGAAACTACAACAGAATGCACAGACATCTTCAGCTCTCTAGACATCTTTTGGTAGTAGTCAAACACTAAAATATCATAAGGGATATTCTGGAGTAGACAGATATGATAGATCAGATGGACTGTTGCCACATGTCAACCATTCCACCTAGTCAAAAGCTTTTTATTCATAGGTCAAATAGAGGATTTTCAAATTACATTCCTATATTTTTATTATAATTACTTGGTTTTATTATTAATCATTCCATTATTTGGATAATTTTATTTTATAATAATATTGTATAATTCTAAATGTTATTTTATAATTATAATTGATCAAATATTAATTGATACATTTATTATATGTAAAATCATTTTTTTCTCATTGGATAAGTAAAAAAAAATTAATTGTCATATAAGATTTAATTTACTTTTCCAAAAATGATAGCAAAATCCTCAACACATGTAATCCTACATCTCCTTTTCTAAACTCTTTATTTTCTTTCCTTTACTTTCCTTTTCTGAAGGAAGGAGGGGGATTAATTCCTTGTAAAGTAAAAGTCCAAATATTCTAAAATACAGATATTCTAAAGACTGGTAAACATAATGTACTTACCTATGTTGATACACAAAAAAAATCAACTCTATGTCTCAAAATGAATGCATATTTTTAAAGTGAATATTCATTAAGAGCCTACAAAAACACTGGGCCCTAACTGTCAAATTTAGTGCAAATCTTTTATGTTAAAAGGCAAGAAAAGAAGGTGGGGTTTATGAGCTTTGATAGTTCAAGGGAATACTGCAACGCTACTAAACCACCAGCTGTCCCACTTCATCCCTTCCATTTCCGTCTGAGCAGTACTGAGGGCAATGAGCCATACCAGGCTTGGATGTGCTCCCAGTTGACCCTACCAGGGCTATGCTTATGGGTGTCAGCAGCAGAAAAGAACCAGATGTGACAGCGTGGGGGCCATGGGAAAAGGTGCTGAGGGCAAGTCCTAGCTGCTGATCTAAGCATTCAGTCATGACAAGAATCCCAGGAAAAAATACAGGCAGGGAGTTTGAGCAAGCTGAAGTGAAGGCTTTTACCAGGTTAGATTTGGAAATCCCTGATTTCACCCAAGTCAAAACTAGTCGATCAAGACATCTGTCCCAGGAGGTACCCACTCACAATGAAGATTGAAAAGAACAGTAGCAACCTATGCATCTAATAATGAATATAACCTAAACTCAATGGTAATGCACTTATTTAGCTATGATATCCATTATTAATCTGAAATTTTGTAATAGAGAAAAATTTAAGATATCCCACAAGAGTTCATAGGTCTTGCTTTCACAGTTATCCAAAATTAGCTAGGATACAGCATAATTTGTTGTAAACATATTACAGAATCACAGAATGTCAGGGGTTGGAAGAGACCTCCAGAGATCATTGAGTCCAACCACCAAAGCAGGATTACCTAGTGGAGGCTGCACAGGAACATATCTAGGCAGGTTTTCGAAGTCTTCAGTGAAAGAGACTCAACCTCTCTGGGCAGCTTGTTCCGGTGCTCTGCTACCCTCACTATAAAGAAGTGTCTCTTCATGTTGAGGTGGAATCTCCTGTGTTCTGGCTTGTACCATCTGTTCCTTGTCCTATCACTGGACATCATCGAAAAGAGACTGGCATCTTAATCTTGACACCCAGTCCTCAGATATTTATAGATGTTGATCAGATCCCCTCTCAGTTGTCTTTTCTCAAGACTAAACAACCCTGAGTCTCTCAGTCTCTCTTCACAGGAGAGATGGTCAAGCCTTGCAATCAGCCTCATAGTTCTCTGTTGAACTCTCTCAAGCAGGTCCCTGCCTGTCTTCAATTAAGGAGCCCCAAAGTAGACACAGTATTTCAGGTGTGTGTGGTCTCACCAGAGCAGAGTAGAGGCTAAGGAGAATATCCCTGGGCACAGTTTTCTTAATGCACCCCAGGATGCTGTGGGCCCTCTTGGCCACAAGGGCACATTGGTGTCCCACGGAGAACTCCATGTCCACTAAGACACAAGGTCTTGCTCCACGGAACTGCTTTTCAGCAGGGCGACCCCTAGTCTGTAAGGGTGCCTGCAGTTACTCCTCCCTAGATGCAGGACTCTGCACTTGTCCTTACCGAACCTCATGAGTTTCACCTTCACCCAGCTCTCCAGCCTGTCCAAATCTCGGATGGCAGCACAGCCTGACCAGGTGTCAGACACCACCACTACCCCACCCACCTCATTTCGTGTCAACCTGGTTGATTCTATGATCAGTGAACTTGCTGATTTTAACAAAATGCTTTGTTTCCTATTCCTATGCAGGGAATTACATTAATGTGCATGTTTTCCTATCAAGAAAAATCTTTGTTTGCAGTCCATTTTAAACAGCAGTAGGAGTAATTCTTTTTACTACTCATGCTTTTAAAAGTAATCACATTTTAGCTATTCAGAATGGTGCTATATTGTGCAATGCAGCAGGAAAAACAGAAGGAGCAAGAATCCTGCCCAAAACCCTGGCGGTATTCAACACTGGTATGAGAGGTCTAAATTAAGACCCTGGAAGACCAAATTTCTTTTTGTAATCAGTGGTGAGAGAAGGACCCTGCTGGGGCACTGCTCAGATCTCCAGCAGACTGAGATGCTCTGTGCAAGTTTCTGTGACGACAAGGCAGCAGCTCCTACACTATTTCCACAGAATCACAGAATCATTTCTGTTGGAAAGATCTTTACGATCATCAAGTCCAAGTACTATTTTTTTAACAGGGCAGCATGTTTTTTGTCATCTTTACACTTGTAGCATTTTCTTCTGTACCCAAACTCCGGCTACCCTTCCAGCTCTGTTTTCTGACAAAAAATTCCTTGCTCAGCACTCTTTCCAATGCCAGACCCACACCAGTCAGTCTTGCCCATCCATAAAACCTTTAACCTTTATTATTGCATTTTTTTTCTTCCTCTATGCTGCAAACCTCTTCATTTCTTACCTTCAAGGGCTTATATATGCATTTCTCTTTGGAATTATTTACCCTGGACTAATTTATCCCTGCCAGAAAGTTGCACCCCTTGGGCAGGCATCCCCATTGTGACCTCTGTGGAATTAGAGACTTTCAGGGAGGTGGCATGATCCTTCACAGGAGACAACCAAAGTTTCTCCAGACACCTGGATATGATAGAGTGGTGCTAAGTCCTACAAAAAGCATAGGCATTGTTCAGAAGGCTGAATGAACAATGTGAGCATATGGCTCTTAATGCTAATTAATTATCCTATGGGTTAAGGGGAACACTGAAATAATAATGCTAAATGAGATTCGAAAGTTACTTCCTGTGAGTTTAATTAGGGCAGCATCTCTCCAATTTCAAATAGCACAGCATAACTCCAGAGGACCTTTTCTACCCTCAGGAAGGTCAAATGCCATAATTTAATCTGCCATACTAAAATAATTAATATAAATATTAATGATTCTCAACAATGAACTAAGCACAAACTCAAGTTTATAAATAGCAGCAACAAATCAGTTCTCAAAGCTGAATTCTTCTCTTACAACACTATTACTTGTAGACATTGATTTTACACAGATGCTGTTAGCTTTGCTTCCAAGTAGGTTGGATTATCAACTGTTCTCTGTGTTCCTTGAAGTCAGGAATAGTTTTATTCAGCAGAATAAAAAGATTTAGTTGTGCATGAATTGTCCCAACTTTTAGACACATTGCTTACTGCAACTGAACTACACTTTGGCTACAACAACCACAAGCAGTGCTACAGGCTGCAGATGGAGTGGCTGGAAAGCAGCCAGGCAGAAAGGGACCTGGGGGTATTGGTAGACAGTAGGATGAACATGAGTCAGCAGTGTGCCCAGGAGAGACAATGGCATCCTAGCCTGTATCAGGAAGAGTGTGGCCAGTAGGACAAGGGAGGTTATTCTTCCCTGTACTCAGCACTGGTCAGGCCTTGACTACTGTGTCTTCTCCTGGGCTCCTCAATTCAAGAGAGATCTTGAGATACTGGAACATGTTCAAAGAAGGGCAACGAAGATGCTGAGGGGCCTGGAGCACAGCCTTATGAGGAGAGGCTGAGGGAGTTGGGGTTGTTTAGCCTGGAGAAGAGGAGGCTCAGGGGTGACCTCAGTGCTGTCTACAACTACCTGAAGGGAGGCTGTAGCCAAGTGGGGGTTGATCTCTTCTCCCAGGCAACCAGCAATAGAACAATGGGACACAGTCCCATGTTGTGCTGGGGGAGGCATAGGCTGCATGTTAAGAGGAAGTTCTTCACAGAAAGAGTTATTTGCCATTGGAATTGGCTGCCCAGGGAGGTGGTGGAGTCACCGTCCCTGGAGGTGTTCAAGAAAAGACTGGATGAGGCACTTAACTAGACCATGGCACTGACTGGCTAGGGCTGGGTACTAGATTGTACTGGATGATCTTGGAGGTCTCTTCCAACCTGGTTGATTCTATGATACAACAGATGGAGTCTTTTTTGTGTTCATATTAGCAGATTCCAAAGAAAGATTTTTACCTGTATTTCATGACCTTTTATTTATGAACTTTTCAGTTTTATTATGGATTTTACTGAACAGATTACCTTCAGTTCCCTGCCACTGTGATTATTTGAGGATAACCACGCCCTTTAGAATGGCATTAAAGGTAAGATGAGGTAAGACTTTGTTCCAGAGAAGGAACATTTAGATTTTGTGAAAAAGTAGAGCAGCTCACATCTAAATGTTTATAGTTCACGTGTTGAAGTTTTCCCATTTATTGAATGGTCACTGTCAGCCAGAAAGTTCAACAATCATAATTAGCACTGTCAACCAAAAGGGCACAATAATAGCCACATTAGCACAATAACATGTTGATGTATGAAGAAGTGAAGTTCTTGATGCCTAAGGTAATGCTTTAGTTTGAAAAACACAGTTGCCAACTATTTCTAAGTGCTAAAGTGATTTAAGTTTGTCTATAGCATAATTAGAGAGTAAAAACAGATATGTGCATGCCAGATTTCAGATTGGTTATTTGTTACCTGAAACACTCAGAATTTTCAAATGCCTTCTGCAATGCATTGTACCTGATTATTTTCAGGCACTGTATCAAGTTGCATCATGTCAGATCCTATTGTATTAAACAGTGTAACAGTTCTACTGTGTTCACCCTGAGGTATCACAATGTTGAAAATACAAGGGAAAGAAAAAGACACTCAGTGGAAAAGTTAATGAAAGAAAACACTTGAAAAATAAACCAAAACCCAAACCACCTTTCAGTTTAACAGCTTTCAAAGAGTAAGATGCATAATTAATTTAGTTTATTGGTGCTTATTCTTTGATCTCATGTTACCATTCTTCTCTTGGTTAAGAATCATAAAATCACAGAATCATAGAATCAACCAGGTTGGAAAAGACCTCCAAGATCATCCAGTCCAACCTGGCACCCAGCCCTATCCAGGCAGCTAGGCTATGGCACTAGCTTTTCTTGAACCCCTCCAGGGACAGCGACTCTACCACCTCCCTGGGCAACCCACTCCAATGGCAAATCACTCTCTCTGGAAAGAATGTTCTCCTAACATCCAGCCTAGACCTCTCCTGGCACAACATGAGACTGTGTCCCATTGTTCTGCTGCTTGTTGCCTGGGAGAAGAGACCAACTCCACCTGGTTACAGCCTCCCTTCAGGTAACTGTAGACAGCAATGATGTCACCCCTGAGCCTCCTCTTCTCTGGGTTAAATAACCCCAGCTACCTCAGCCTCTCCTCACAGGGAGCCACTCTGTCCCCAGCCTGTAGCACTTCTTGGGGTTGTTGAAGCATTTAGCCTTGTTAAATCTCATCCCATTGGCCTTTGTCCACCCATCCAGCCTGTCAAGGTCCCTGTGCAGAGCTCTTCTACACTCCAACAGATCCACACCTGATCCTAGCTTGGTGTCATCTGCAAATTTACTGATGATAGACTCAATCCCCTCATCCAGATCATCAATAAAAATACTGAACAGGACTGGGCCCAGCACTGATCCCTGGGGCACACCACTAGTGACTGGCTGCCAACTGGATGTGGCACCATTCAGCACCACTCTTTGGGCCCAGCCCTCAGCCAGTTCTTGACCCATATCAGAGTGAATCTGTCCAAGCCACGAGCTGCCAGCTTTGCCAGGATCTTGCTGTTCCAGACAGTGTCAAAGGCCTTGCTGAAGCCCAGGAGGATTACACCCACAGCCTTCCCCAAATTCACCAGGCATGTAACTTGATCATAAAAGGAGGTCAGGTTGGTCAGGCAGGACCTGCCCTTCCTAAACCCATGCTGTCTGGGCCTGATCCCTTGGCCATCCTCTAGGTGCTTTATCATGGCACTCAAGACAACTTGTTCCCTAACCTTGCGTGGCAATGAGGTCAGGCTGACAGGTCTATAATGATTCAGAGGCCTTTAGGAAGAAGAGACACACCATAAAGAAAAGCCATTGAGAAATAGAGGACTAAATGCAAGATACTTTTTGAAAATCTAAATTTCTCTGCTAATTTTCAAGACTCCTTTTTTAAAAAGAATAACATTCCTTTGACGAATGAGACTCCTGGGTTATTGCAGGGAGAATTCTTGCCAAAACCTGTTCCCTAGTTTTAAGACATCTTTCAAAAGTTTTTATTTTCCTTTATGGCATCTTTGAAGCAACTGTCCAGGCAGAAGACACTGACATCTATTACCTACACAATGCTTAAAGAGAGTTAATTATTTAAAGCAAATAATTTGCATTAAACACAAGTGAAAGATTTCCATTAGCTTTGACTGTGAGGAGCTATTAAAGAGCATACATTTCTCTCTGCACTAGAGAGAACATTTCAAAAACAACTGAAAGTCTGACAGATGGGAAAATCTCTTCAAGCACTTATTTAAAAGTAAATGTTAGGTCAATATAATTAAGAGATTCAGTAGCAAATGCATCCTTAGCATTTCTTTTTAAAAAAATCAAATATCACCATTATTGGAAGAATGTGCTGTAGAGATTGTGCATAAACAAGGAGCCTGAATTACTGTTTTTAATGTAATGTACAATGTAATCTGTACTGTGACTGTAACTAGCATATCCTCACATGTAATAATATAGAAGTCAAGTCTGTTTGTTTTCAAGAGCAGTTTGATAACCTCATAATTCTGGGGATTTTGCACTCAACAGAGATAAAGATCCACCTGGATTCCCAGCCTAATCATAGAGATTCCTTACAATCTATTGTTATCAAATGGAAGGGAAAAAAGGAGGTTTTTTTATATATATACACACACACATTTTAAAAATAATTTTAAAAAAGAGAATTCAGTACTTTTTTAGATGTGTTGAGAGACTCAGGACTGTAAATGAAGGACGCTAGCATGAAAATTAGTACCTGATTACTGACACACTGCAGTAGTCAGCAGCAGGCAGAAAGGAAGCTGTAGTGAAGGTTCAGCAGTTCTCCAGGATGCACACATAGCCACATTAATTTTGAAATGTTGTTCCACACTCTCATGCTATCTGGCAGCAGTTGTGGAACCATCATTCAATCATTTATAATGGCCTTAAAATCACATAGCACCTTTCTTCTAAATGGATCTGAAAATGAGCTTCTAGCTTTATTCACTAATTTTAGAATTTGTAATGCTTAAAGAACTAACTTAGCTAACTTATAAATAGGCTAATTATCATAGTGCGACCTAACTACTGTAAGTTGCCTAGACAGCAAAACATGCAACTTTAAAATTGCAAATCACCTGATTCTTTCCTTTATAAAAATCTGAGTTCAGATATTTGCAAAAAAAATAAAGAGAAATGAGTGACACATAGTGAATTTCAAAATGAGGCCTCATTATAGCCAATTCAAGGATTTTTCTGACTCATTGGAATTGCAGGTTGTGAAAAGATGTGCTCTATCTGGCAGCAGCATAAAACCATAAGGGACTTGGGATCTTCGCCACTTTTGCAACCCACCACCTTCAAGAAGTGGAAGCTCTATCAACATATTAATTTTTGCAGCATCACCAAGGGTTAAAACTTGACTTATCAAGGCACAAGGTAAGAGGCTTGTCCCAGGGTCAGCATCCAGATGGGAGCAGGGAAGGAGGCAAATTGCTCCCGTGCTTCTCAGTCTCAGTGCTGATGGCTCAGCTGTTTCCCCCTTAGTGAAACACCCTGCAACAGGGTGGTTTTTCCAGCCTGCTTGCTGGCAGTTTCTCCAGTGCGTGAGCTTTGCTGTATTATAAACTACTATTGACTGTAACATTTCACAAGTGTCAGAGACTCAAAAGGATTGTAGAATTTAGGAACTTAAGTTTTTTGTGTACATACTTCTGACAATTCACCTTTAGTGTATCTTTTCCAAAGCAAATCTCATTCCATTCCTCTTCCTGTCATGTTTGCAATCTTGCTGGGAAACAAAACTAAAATAGGAACCGTTGTTTTGATCACCTGTATTAGCAAAGCCTAACACATGTGAGATTTCCATTGCTAATGAATTACATATCAAATAAAATCTCTTCAACTACTCTTGATACTTTCCAAGTATCCTTGGGCTCAGAGCTGATAAAATACAGGATAACTAGATATGTCTGAGTAGACCTTTACACCAGCACAGGTCATGTACTTTTTCTTTTCACAAAATGTAGTCCTGCAGAAGAGTATTTGTTCAGCTAAAGAGAGTGGGATCTAGGATAGGTATGCAGATGAGCACAGAGACAATTATATTAACTGCTAGCAGGGACTATACAAGCTTAAATGAATCTATTACTATAAATACAGATCATGGAAATGCATGTGTGCCCAAGACAAATCAAAATATAGCCTTGAATTTCTGCAAGATAAAAATCTTTGGCTTAATACAAAACGTTTTAAATAGTCATGTTAGTAAATAAAATTGGGTAGTGAAGTAAGAAAAATGTATTAACCAAAGCAAGGCCTGTTAAAGATTAAATAAATAAATAAATAATGTTCGAAGTATGTGAAGGGTTGAAAAGTAATAAGGTCTGAATGACTTAGTGATGGCTGTCATAAAACTCTGGCAGGGTATTCTATTTACGGTATGTAATAAAACTGTCACACATAGAATTTATAAAAGCATTTGCCCTAGAAAACTAAATCTTTTTGCCAAGGGCAAGTTAATAACCTCTACAGCTCATTTGAATACACAGGCAAAGAGATGTTTTGACTAATAGAACATCACAAGGTGAGCACTAGGCAATCTAATAGACATTGTGAGAATGGGATGATCCAAAAATGACAACAACCCGTTAGGATACTGCTGAAAAGTCTTGTGAACTTTATATCCATCATTATCTATCATTAATGAATGTATACTCTGCATGTATGTCTAGATGTGTGGGCTGTACTGATTGAGGATTACACATACAGCAATCCTATGCAAGCTGACATTAAAATCATTCCTCCTCAAATACTCAGAGAAGATGCTGACTTGTGAAGTAGCAAATTGGATGCAGAGCTATTGCTCTTAAGATTATTTGGGGCTTAGTGGTTTGAGAGATTTAAGTCACCAACAGATCAGTTGACATGCAGGATTTTTCCTCATAAAACCCCACACTTTTAAATCGACATACTTTTAAATTGAAGTCTCAAAATTACATCTACATTTAACTTGGAACGGTATCCCACATTAATAAATTATGAAGCACCCAGGAAAATGGTTGATTCTTAGCCAAACTGCATGCAAATTCACGAGGAATGAACACAAGTATGTACCATCTCTGTTAGGGAGAAAACATATTTGTTATAATAATAATCAGTGTTTTAGAAAAATAGATTTGCTTCTGCCCAAGAGCTAGTGAGATTGTTTTGCCCTGTGTGTTGTGGTGCCACAAACTACTACTTATATCTGAGCTAGCTAATTTAAAGCTACCTTTGGACATCTTTAAACTACACTGACATCACCACCATGATTGCAACTTACACTCAATAACAAATTTAGTTAGATTCCCCCATACTTTGGCAGTGGAGCTTTGCTGAAAACAGCAACCAGGATAGATTTAATCAGACCTACAGGAAATGAACCCTGCTGTCAGTTATTTCTGTGCAAGGCACTTGGTGCTTCTGCACAAGGGAAAGGTGTGGTGGAAGGGCCAAACAGGCCCTAAGTAAGTCCAAAACAAAGACAACACAAGTCCTGGCATGCCTGGGTATAATTCTTATCTCCCTCTCCCTCTTTTTAGAGTCTGGTGAAATTTGGGAAAGAAAACAAAGGACCAGATGTCAGCCAGTCTGATGACAAGGGCTTGCCCAGACACGTTTTGCTCGTGTCCACACCTTGTGGTAAACAGGGTGCACACACCTGGCCTATGCTTGCCTTGTGGAAGGCTCATGACTTCACCAAACCTGGTCCAAGTCTGGCTTAATGCCAATCTATTGATTAATTACTCTGTGTACTGCAATTGCCAACTGGCCAAACTGAATTCTCAGGCAAATGATAAATAAAAGCCAGATTGTAAACAATGTGCCTGGAAGAAGCACAAGTGCCCAGCATGTCACCCGCAGGCAAGAAGCACAAGTGCTTGGTGTGTTCTCAGGAACCGCTCATTGAGTTTGAATTTCCTTCGTTTTACCAAGAACACCACTGCAGGCAGCCGCCTAGACAGTGCTGGCTAAGCACCAGGTGAGCCGAGCACCCCTGGTAAGATGAATCACTGCAACTCACAGTTACAGCTCACAGCCAAAAGGAGCTTTGCACCCAGACCTCTGCACCAAGTGTGAGAGAGAGCAGGCTTTCGTCACGCCAAGACACTGTGCAGCCCGCAAATCAGGGGACCTCCAACGAGCACCGGAGTCATAGCCAAGAAAGGTCCTGGAGACCCAAAGGAATTCCATCCAAGAGTGGAAGAGGTGCTGCCATGGCCAGTCTATTCTGAGGACTGTGAGAAACCCACTGGCAGCCAGCACGTGGCTCAAGATCACTTTGCTTTGTGTTTAAAACCGATACAGCACATACCATGGATGATAAGCTCAACCCTGAAAAGATTCCAGAGACACTAACCTGTGAGTAAATAGTCTATAAAGCCTCTCAGTAAGAAGGTCTCTGTTTAACTCTGCACCTTGTGGCAGTCTGGCAGCAAGGAGCCTGCCGAGTCTCCCCCTAGAGGGCAAGAGGCATACTGCGACGCAAATCTCTTTCCAAGTTTACTGTTTGCATTTTCCGGTTGTAATTGTTTTAATTTGTTTAATACTGCCCATGTACTGTACATAACCTGTAACTATCTTTCACAACCAAACAACGACCCTATAAATCAGTTAACATAAGGATGTTTATATTAATAAATAATGATGTTATTAATATCTGCCTTACTAAATCATTTAGTATAATTCATAGCAAAAGGGTCCAAGTAAATGAGGGGAGTGTCAGATTAGACTTTAGTTATCATCCCAGTAGACATATTGAGGCAGCAGATGGGAAGGGCTTGTGCCTCTGTCTGATGGCCTATCCCCATAATACAAAGGGAAGTTTCTTATTCTGCTAATGAAGTTCTGTACACGTATACATGGGTGTGCAGATTTTTCTAACTGTGGTTTGTGCTACAGCAATGTTATTTTACCTTAACATTTAAAGATTTTGCATCTGAAATCAATTATTTTTTTTCATCTATCATATAGCTTTTAGAAATGTCATTAAGGTATCATAATAAAGTCACAAAACCAGAATGAGATGGCTTTCCATTCCTGTAGCTGAAATTACCTGAATTACACTTCACTTGTACTCTTATGTGAGTGACTGATATCCAGGTGCCTGATGAGCATTTGCAGTTGAAATGATACTAATAATCTCTCTCTTTCATCCCATCCACGGGAGCAACAATTATGATTGATTTTCTTTCATTCTTTTACTTTTTTAATGATATGCTATTGTGAGAAGGACTACTGAAGAGGAGTATGTGAAACTTATTTAAAATTTACTCTGGAAAAATGGCACCAGCACACTCAGCTAGATTCACCTCGCTGTTTTTCTGGGAATATAATCATTCAGGGCTGTTAATGGTAGCAGAGGAAGAGGTAATGCCTCAGAGTGATAAGGCAGTCCTAAAGAACCCATGATTTGGCACAGAAAGATTAAGCAGTACACTCATTTGTGAAGTGTTGCTGAGTGATGATTCTGTTGCTATCGGGTTGTAACATATGTTCAGGTCAGCAGCATACATATTGCATCCTCAATTTCTAAATTAATGTTTTGGAAAAAGATCAGTGCTCAATTTCTGAAAGCCAAAACTTCAGCTGTCTTAGTTAGAGAAGCCAGACCAGGTTAGAGGAGATTAGAAGGAATGTCTATTATGGCACGTTTGCTGTCACTTCTTAGCCACCTGGTAATACACCTCGTCAAACAAGTTTAGGACGGAACACAGCTGATGCTAGATGTACTCTATGGCCCCTGTCCTAACTATGTCCTTGTAACTCCACATGCCCTCATGCATGTGCACTTTCCCTAAGAAAAGTGTGTCATTTTCTTACCACCCAGTATTAGCCAAGGCAGAGTGCCCATTCACCTAGCAGAGCATCAGCTCTGCCCTAACAGATGATGATTTTGACCACACATCAATGCTTTATATGTGCTTCATATTCCAGCTGCTGTCATAGCAGCATAGAATCCCAGAATCAATCAGGTTGGAAGAGACCTCCAAGATCATCCAGTCCAACCTAGCACCCAGCCTTGTCCAGTCAACAAGACCATGGCACTAAGTGCCTCAGCCAGGCTTTTTCTGAACACCTCCAGGGACAGCAACTCCACCACCTCCCTGGGCAGCCCATTCCAATGCCAATCACTCTCCCTGGGAAGAACTTCCTCCTAACATCCAGCCTAGACCTCCCCCGGCACAACTTGAGACTGTGTCCCCTTGTTCTGCTGCTGGTTGCCTGGCAGAAGAGATCAACCCCCACCTGGCTACAGCCTCCCTTCAGGTAGTTATAGACAGCAATGAGGTCCCCCCTGAGCCTCCTCTTCCATTCTCTGATGGGTTCTTGACCTATATCAGAGTGAATCTGTCCAAGCCACAAGCTGCCAGCTTTGTTAGGAGCTCGTTGTGGCAGATGGTGTCAAAGGCTTTGCTGAAGTCCAGGTAGACTATATCCACAGCCTTCCACACATTCACCAGGTGGGTAACCTGATCATAAAAGGAGATCAGGTTGGTCAGGCAGGACTTGCCCTTCCTAAACCCATGCTTGCTGGTCCTGATCCCTTGGCAGTCCTGTAGGTGCTTTGCAATGGCACTCAAGATGACCTGTTCCATGACCTTGCCTGGCACTGATGTCAGGCTGACAGGTCTGTAGTTTCCTGGTTCCTCCTTCTGGCCCTTCTTGTGGATGAGTATCACATTGGCCAGCTTTGGGGACCTCTCCAGTGAGCCAGGACTGTTGATAAATCATGGAGAGTGGCTTGGCCAACTGCCTTGTTATTTCATGGCTTCTTTCCTTTACTGAGCATGCTACCCATGGTCTCATAAAATTATCCTTACTTTTCCTTATGTGCAGACTATGAACTGCTCTACTGGCTGGCTGCTGCTCGATACATGCTTTCCTTGAGGGTTAGATGCTCTTTTTTCCTCACACACATTATGATCTGACCCCAGAGAGGTAGAGGGCTGCCTGTCTACCTGCAGGGATACAAAAAAATAGCCTGGGAGCTAATATGAAAACAGTAGTAACAACAATAATAATGCATCGAATGAATCACTGAAGTGACCCAAACTGCTCTAGAATGGAAAAAGAATATGAACCCCTGACTTACTTTAGATTTATAGCAATAATGGTGCTGTTAAACATGAATATACCCTTTATGATTCAAAGAGGACTGAGCTAAATGTACTTTCTTGATGAATGTGAATGAATGAGGCTGAAGATTTCTTGTCATATCACCCAAATATCCCAAGGTGATCCAGAAACATGACTAAGGGAGATTGTTGAAGTTGGTAGACTAGCTTCCCTAGTACCCAGCCACTGCATAACACATTAAAAATGCTTCACATTTTCATTGTGAAAGTATGTTCCAAGGACATATTCCCAAGGAACAAAGGAATCTCCAGCTGCATTAGTCTTGTTCTGTCTTGTGTTAACAGTTCAAAATGTGGTAAATTAACAAACTGTCCTGCTATTAAAAAAAAAAAGAAAAAAAAAAAGAAAAAAGAAACAAACAAAATAACCTACCACAAAACCCTTAATTGTTATCTTTAACCAAACCTAAGGGTGGAGTAAGGTGGTGTCACTGCTCAAAAGTTATCAGAGCCAATTCCTGGACTGGATGCACTACCAGATACCATGTCAAGGAATGTAAAGTATTTGAAAAGCTAATAGGAGAGTAAAACAATATATTCAGCTACAGCAGTTTCAGTATTGAGAGTTGATTTTTTGCTGTTAGTACTGATGGTTCGTAGCAACTGTAAGAGAAAGATGTCTGTCCAATGTGCTTCTTCGATGAACAGCTAGTTTGACCCACTTCTCAATGAGCAGCATAGTCTGAATTGAAGAAAAGGACTACAAACACTTAAACTTCAGTCTCCTTGACTAAAAGGTTTTAATTAAATTATAGTGGCAAGAGATGGAAGGAAAGCCACAACTGCCCTATACAAGCCATCTTTCAGGTGGCCGAATGGTAACTATGACTCCTTATTTCAGTGGGGTTGTAGGTCCAAAGAAAAAGAAGGGAAAAAAAAAATACAAAACCCACAACAACAACAAAAACAACAAAACCAAACCATTTTCTCTAGTGAGCAAGGGATTAGGTAAGTCCTGACTCCACATACTGTCCCCTACCTGATAACTACAGTGTGATATTAGGGTGCAGCAAAAAAGTATCTGTCCCATTAAAAGCTCTGTTAAAAGCTTTTCCTTTCCCCTGCAAGAAGAGCAGGAAGTAAAGCCATTTATCTCAGGGAAGACAGATAAGCAAGAAGAATGGAGGTGACTGCTCCTTTTATAGTCTTTTAAATGAGCAAAGAGGTACTTCTTGTTGTTTGGATTCAAGAAAAGGAAAGCTGGATGAGGCACTTAGTGCCATGGTCTAGTTGGACCATGGCTAGGGCTGGGTGATAGGTTGGACTGGCTGATCTTAGAGGTCTCTTCCAACCTGTTTGATTCTATGGTTCTGCTCCTGGTATTAAAGTTTCTGAAGCGGAATTGTCTTCTGCTGATTTTGTAGCATAAATGCCAAAAAAAAATCCCAAAAAAAACCAAACAAAAAAACCAACCAAACCAACCAAACAAAACCCCCATCCAAACAAATAATTAAACCAAACCCAAACCCTAACAATTATAGCAAGAATTCTATAACTCTGAGGTGAGGAGACAGGAAAAGGTAATTCTCTCATCCTCTTTTATTTTTTTTTCCATTTTTGCTCTGGATTTCAAGAAGTGAAACAATTTGTTTCATGGAAAATGTAAAACTCCCCCTCAAGCAGACCTGGCTGTATGGATGACTGATTCCCTTTCTTATTTATGCTTCTCTGATTCAGATACTTTTCAAATCATGTTTCCATTCCCTTAAAGTCACATAGCAACAAAACTCCCACTTTTTTTTTTTTGGTGGGAGCTCAATGGTGCAATGAGATTACTCTTTCTACTTAAATTTGTGACCAAGGAAATGTAATTCCAAAGCATGACCCTGAACCCACACTTTTTACATATTGGAGAAACACCTGAGACCAAAACCAACTGGCAGGTTGGTTTGGATTTTTTTTAATAACTTTTATAACTTGATATGTGTTTCTGAAATGAAGTTTAACCCATCCTACAAAGGCAAAATGTAATAAAAGTCTCATAAATCATTTAATGCTAGACATAAATATCGGTTCCAGCTAGACAAAAAAAAATAGTAGGCTTTGAGACTCAAGTCTTATGGCACAATATGTGCTTGTTCATTAGTTTTGGAAAATTACATTAATCTTTCATATTCTCATCATATTGTGATTTGTCTTATTTCCTGTGATTACAAGGAATGACACAATTGGATTTTGCCACGTCTTGTCCAATGTTTCAAAAGTTTTCAAAATCATTACAAATCAAATGACACAATAATATGGTCAATATTTCATTTGCTGCTTCACAGCTGTTAGAAGGTGTGCCTCTGATCTCAAACACAAGGGACACAGCAAAATCTCACTAATGCTTTTTGGAAAGAACCTATCTGCCCATTATGATGGCTGCAGATTGTTTCCACACACACACATTATCAGTGAAGTGTATTTTTATGCTCTGCCTAAATATCAGTTGGATCCAACCATATCATCTACAAAAAGAAAACAGTTGGTAAGTATTCACAGAACCATAGAATCAAGCAGGTTGGAAGAGACCTCCAAGATCATCTAGTCCAACCTATCACCCATCCCTGTCCAATCAGCTAGACCACGGCACTAATTGCCTCAGCCAGGCTTTTCTTGAACACCTCCAGGGACAGCAACTCCACCATCTCCTTGGGCAACCCATTCCAATGGCAAATCACTCTCTCTTGTGAAGAACTTCCTCCTAACAGCCAGCCTATACCTTCCCTGGCACAACTTGAGACTGTGTCCCCTTGTTCTGCTGCTGGTTCCCTGGGAGAAAAGGCCAACCCCCACCTGGCTACAGCCTCCCTTCAGGTAGTTGTAGACAGCAATGAGTTCTTGTTTCTTTGCACTGATTCTCTTAAATGCTGATTTGTATTATTCCCAGTACTATATATATTCTTGGAAATACAGCATAGGATCCAAGTCAGAGTTCTGTTTCAAGAGAACAGTCCTATTAAATTGTATTTGAAGAGACAAAAGACGTTAGCTGAATCACAACACTTAAAACCAATCAAACAACCAAGTAAACAAACAGAAGAACAACCAAGATATGGGCCTACCTTTGCTTCTGTGAATCGAACCACTGCCAGGCAATCCTAGGCTCTAACAGGAATGATCCTACTCATAATACTTCGCTTTCTGTGTTGAGATGCAAGAAGCTGGTTTAGAGATCCAGAAGTTATGCTGCTGCTGCTGCCTCACGTTTAGGAGCAGTGTTGGAGAAGCACACCATGAGCAGCCCTGTGTGGTCCTGCAGTCAAGAGGCTGGTGCTGCTTTCATCAGCACAGCAGAGCAAGAGTTGTCTGAGAAGCTGACAGGAGGTCAGGCTTAGATATCCTCTTTTGGCATTCTTGTATCCATGAATCTATCCTGAAAGTTTATGGGAAGTTCTCTTGCATTAAAAACGGTAACACAGGCCAAACCTAGAACGACCCTGGCAGCACAAGAGAGGTTCTGAGGTCTGAAGAGGCCTGTGGAGACCGCCCTTTGTTAGCTTCCTGTCACCAGCTGTGCTGGGCAGTTGGTAGTGAGTATGCAGCAGCTCCAGTCACAGGCAACACCTTCATTTTGCAAACATCCTCACATACTCCTGAGTCGTTGTGCTGCTGAAAGGGAAAGCAAGCACTTTGGCCACAACAACACCCTGCAGCACCAGAGGCTGGGGACAGAGTGTCTGGAAAGCAGCCAGGCAGAGAGGGGCCTGGGGGTGCTGGTCGACAGCTGAACATGACCCAGCAGTGTGCCCAGGAGGCCAAGAAGGCCAATGGCACCCTGGTCTGTATCAGGAACGGTGTGCCCAGCAGGACCAGGGAAGTCTTTCTGCCCCTGTGCTCAGCACTGGTTAGGCCTCACCTTGAGTACGGTGTCCAGTTCTGGGCCCCTCAATTTAAGAAAGATGTTGAGGTGCTGAATGGGCCCAGAGGAGGGCCACAAGGCTGGTGAGAGGCCTGGAGCACAGCCCTGTGAGGAGATACTGAGGGAACTGGGGGTGTGCAGCTGGAGAAGAGGAGGCTCAGGGCAGACCTCATAGCTACCTGAAGGGAGGGGTAGCCAGGTGGGGTTGGTCTCTTCTCCCAGGCACCCACTGACAGAAAAAAAGGACAGTGTCTTAAACTGTGCCAGGGCAGTTTCAGGCTGGACATTAGGAATAAGTTCTGCACAGAAAGAGTGATTGGCATTGGTATGGGCTGCCCAGGGAGGCGGTGGAGAGACGTTTAAGAGGAGGCTGGATGAGGCACTTAGTGCCATGAATCAGTTAATTAGAAGGGTTAGATGATAGGTTGGACTCGATGATCTCAGAGTTCTTTTCAAACCTGGTTAATTCTGTGATTCTGTGATACTCTTCTAGAGAGTTGCAGAGACTCCTGTCCCATTGTGGTGGAGAGTCCTAAGGATCACAGAATGGGCTTAAGCATATTTCCCTGCCTTTCTGCATTGCGGCCAGAGGCGGGAAAACAGGGCAGAGAAACCCTGACAACCCAATCCGGTTTGGTCCGGTCGCACCAGAGGGGTTCATAAGACCAGGCCCCTGTCGCGTGCAAGGCGTATGCGCCCCCCGTTTTTGGAAGGGAACAGCCTGTGGGTTCTTCCTTTTTTGGATGTATCTGGGTGACTGCCAAAGGTGATTGGGTGATAGTATGGCCAATGAGACCATTAGCCTCGGCCATTATCCTATAAGAGGGGGTAAAAAAACAGGTGCATAAGGTGCTTCCTTGCCTTCTGTGTTTGCCTGTGTGCTCATTCGTTCCTCGATTACCTGCCACCCGCCCGCCACCTCAGCCTGCCGAGCCAGCAGCCGATTCCACGTGGAATTCACCACAGGACTTCTACTGAATATTTTCCTGCCTATGTTTTGGGCCGCTGACATTTGACTGAGGACTAGTGAGTATTCTTCATTCTTTATTCAAGTTGCTAAAGGAATTTAGCTAACTTCACAAGCGGTGAGTTGAGCCGCAGGACTCTCTATCAAAGATATTTCTAAAATCTTTCAAATTTCCATTGTATGGAGACATTCTGTAAAATAGTTCTGCTAACTGCATCCAAGAACTTGTGTGGAGAGTTGTAAATAAGTTTGGGGGAAATTATCTTTGTATATATATTAATAAATTATTCAGTAACTTTTAAATCGGCCTCATTGCATTTTACCCCAAACTAGGATTTCAACTAACCCATTCATAACACCCTTATTGCTGAATTTGAAAATACTGCCCCAAACCAACGCATCAGAACTCGCCAAAATGTAAAATTTCCCTAAGTATATTAAAATTTCATAACTGTCCATGCACAGAAGTATTGGAAAGCCTGGAGAAAAGAAAGATAATGCAAAAGTTCCTTAGTATCCTATTTGAGTAAGCAGATGATTAAATCACAACTTTTGAATGCACCTTCTGGATTCATTTTACTTATCTTTTTTAAACTACAAAAAAAATGGGTTCTGTAATATCTTTACAAGTATTCATAGGCAGAGATACCCACTCACCCATGGAATCTTCCTTGTAGTTATTACTATAGTAATGTGACACGTAGAACTAAATCAGTTCTTTTGTGCTCTCCATCTCATAGACTTTACTGATACGGTGTGACAGTTCCAGCACCTCTTAAATAGCCTTCTAATCTTTTTTGCACTTTGAATCACACATGAAAATTTAATTATGTGCAATTCTTCTATCAAAGTTGTTCTAATCTACTGCAGCAAATCGTATAATATTGTAAAAGGAAAAACCATTAAATTTTACTGAGATGGGTATTCAGGTCATCATTTTTTTTTCCTCTGGAAAAAAAATGTAATCATTTTAAACTGATGTAGCTATCTGATGTTGAATGGAAAGCAGTCACATCATGGAGAATCACACAGTTAACAAAAATCGAGAGGTAAAAATCAAAGCAGATCACACAAAGATCAACCTAATAAATATCTGCTGTCATAGAAAATACATTAGCAGGTAATTTAGAATCTGGTTTGTTGAGAGAGTTGCGTTTTTATGGTAGAAACCACTTTGTTAAGTTCATCTCTGATGAGCATCCCATAGTATCCATCTCACTTGCAAAACATGCAAAAAGCAATGGCTACAGAAGTCTCCCTCTGCTCCTTAAAAGTGGTGTTTTGACCAACAAAGCTACTTCAAGCAAAATACAATAAACTGTACTACAAGGTTTTGATAACAACTTTCATATCCTGATCTAAGCCAACCAAAGAGTTCCATGAACATGACCATGAGTAAATAGGAAAAAGGTTACATTAAGAAAGATAACTCTGCATGTGCACATCAACACCTGCATGTGCATTCTTTCACATTAGTATTTCCTGATGTTACAATGCTGATATCAGGGGCAGGGTTTATACTGCCACATTGTCACATTTCACTTTCCTGAAGCTAAAGAGAAAACAACTTTTCTCCTTATGTTCAGCAAAGCTAAGAAAGAGTAGGGATTTTAATTCCATGCAATAACTAGAAGCTGATCTGTGTCAGTTTTCTAAGACAAATTGTCCATCAGAAAATAAACAAAAAATAAGTTTGGGGGGGTTCATTTGTTTGTTTGTTTTTAAGAAACATGGCACTCTTAACATTAATCTCACAAAGCTGTTAACTGAATTTCCTCTCCTGACAGTCTCAAATCTCAAATTGCAATGGCCAAGCTGTGGTACTCCAGTTACACAGCCAGCAATCAGCAGTGAGGAGTGAAGCCCTCCTTCCACACTCCCCCTTCTAATAGCCAGGTATCTGCAGCAACAAGACCAAGATCAGCTGCAAGGGTGCCAGCTGCAAGCAGTAATAACTGGGTAAGACATGGTGATACTCCAGGAAATTTTCTACCCTATATGTCATAAAACTGCACAGCTTGCTTCTGTGTATGTATTTCTCTCTAATTCAGGAAAATAGGGCAGAGTATGTAAATGATCACACTGAGTTATCTCTAAAAGTTCTAGGGCTTTATGCCACAGTATGAGTGAAATGAGATCACTGATTAAGATCTAATCTATTTGTTACTAAGATTAATATTCAACGTATGGGAGATCCATCTGCCTTTCTCTTTGATAATAGAGTAGGACACTGTGTAGAGAATGCCTCTGCAGTCACCTTACACCACATTTTTCAAAGCATGAACAAGGGTATTATTACTATAATGAGTCACAATAAGAGAAACAGAGCAACTTCATGATAAAACAGGATCTGAGACTGAGAAAGTCCAGTAGAGGGAAAAAAAAAACCACCTTGTTTACACAGTTTAAAAAAAAAGGTATTTATAACAGTGCTAATTCTCTGATGCTTTCTTCTTCACAGGAAAACAATGTCATCGTTCTGAATTCATGAACATTAAATAAGAACATGATTTTCACTGGCTTTTCAAAGAAATTGCCCACTAATGTTTCAGAAGGAAATCAGTTACCTCTTCTAAACTCATATATAAGATTCTTGTATCAGAGATGATGATTAAAACTAAAATGATTTAAACCCCCCTAGCTAGTCGCCAGGCACTTTCTATAATATTTCATACTACCAAGAACACTTTCAAGCATGCAATTCCATAACATCAGTGACAGATTAGGGTATGGCATCCATCACAAATGCCAGAGTTTTTACACTTCCTATACCCTTCAATAATGAATTAACTTTTTGCTTAATGACTAGAAATTTAATTAATTTACTGAAAACAGGAACAATTAACCACTCTTTTAACTAAGAAAATCACCGCTATTTTTGAAATTGCTCAAAGTTTAAAATGCTATAATGTTATTTTATAAATATTGCCTTAAAATAGGGTAAGAAAAATGACACATTATTGAGTTTAAAATGACAGAGAAGCAATTTTAGGATTTCTTTATTGTGATAAGCACAGTATTTTAGCCCCCCTCTTATATTTATCAAAAGATATTTGGACTCAATACACTCAAGATTAATACCATTAATTAAAAGCAGGCACTATTTACCAGTCACAAACTTGTGTGGATTCTGTTCATATATATTTTTTTCCCCAAAGTTTCTTTATCTAATACAGGAAAGGGCAGAGAGAGAATAAAACTCACTTGCACACATATACCAAGTGAAAATGAAGCACATTCATTTGGATGAACTTGATTTCACTTTTAATGAACACATTAAAATTGTTCAGAAACACCGAGGTATATTTAACACCCTTCAATTTTCATTAGTAACTCATCTTTTGTGCTCCACAATTTACTTATTCCCTTTCCCAGATAGCTTCATTTTCTTCTAACATAACAAAAGGACTAGAGAAAAAAAGAAAGAAGAAAAAAAAAGATTCCTGCTGCCTTGGCATATTAAGAACCTGAGGCACCTACCATGAAGTTTGCCAATTTACTGACATGCAGGATGCAGCATTGGTTCTGCTGAAGTTGTACTGTAAATGTAAGCAGTTTAAGTTATAACAAGAGCTTAAGGCTTTAAACCGTAAGCCTTTTTTAGGCCTACAAGCACAATAATCTTGTCCACCTAACTACTATGGAAAATCTTGATATCTTCTAGTTACACTAGGGCTGCACAGCAACTGCTTTGTTAGTGAGAAATAGAAATGCCTTTGTCCTGTTGCTTGACAATAGTGGAGAAATAGTTAAAACTGAAGAAGCTACTGAAGTCTACTACTTATCCCAATGAGAGGCCTAACACTTCAAGAACGTAAGGGAACAAATGATGTTTTCAGTCACTCTTGAATCCTGGTCTGACTTAAAGACCTTAAGGGTGGTGTGGAAAATATCCCAGTTTAATGGTTTGGGCAGTATTATTTCAGAAGGCAAAGGAGAGATTGTGTTTGTCCAACTTAAAAGTATTCACAGATATGTTCCCAAAAGAAATACATTCAGAAGCATATAAAGAACGCTACTGATTACACCATGATGGAGTAAATTAATATTGATAAACAGACCTGAAATAATACTGTCTTTCACTGTACAGCATGTAAGATGCTTGGACTGTTAAAACATCGTTTGGAAAAAAGCCAAATGCCCCTCCTTTTGTATTAAAATATTGAACAACATTGCCTGAAGTGTAGATACAAGTCTGCCAACATGCTGTTGAAAACACTAAAAAATTACCTGGAAGAGAGGGCAAAAGTGAAGATTACAAAGTTACCTATGGCTCTTTAGTTACATCTAGTGTGTCTACAGTCAAGGGCTACCTGCAAATCATAACAGAAAGTTCCCAAGTTTCCAGATGATTCAGCATTAAAAAGCAGATGATAATCACTGTAGATCAATGCTCACTTATTTAGGCATTGACAGGGGAGGAGCTTGAGTCTGTACATTTGTTTGATCAGTCTTTGATGCAAGAAAGGATGCTCAGTGTTTAGATCTGTTAGGAAAGCAGAAGGTACAAAAGAGGTACAAAAGTGCTGCCATTGTGCCAGCATGCATGAGTCAGAAGGCAGACACATCTCAGATGCTGGGCAAATTTTCCTCCATCAGGATTCACGTACAAAGAATGTATAGAAAAAGGTGGTATATATGGCAAAATCTAATGCATACAGATTTGACAACTACTGTGTGAAGAATGACAAAAATTCAGGTAATTGTAAACCTGAAAAATAGGTTATGAGATACAGAGCTGATAACAGTCATCTTAAGTCATGAACAGGAAAGACAAGAACAACCACTGAATCCTTCCTTCAATAGAAGAGAGTCACTAGATGAAACTACCCAAAAAAGGAGTTCAAATGCAAAGGTAGAATCCTATGTACACTGGAGAGTTCATCTGTGCCCCAGGCATGTAACCAGTGTGACTACATTTTAAATAATTCCTTTTAAACAACTGAATATATTACGGGAAGAATACACCAAAAGATAGAAATTTAAATTCTTGAGCTGTAAATTGCTAGACAATGAGGCAAAATTCTCATTTTCTAGAGAATAACAGAAATAGGACAAAATCCATGGTCTGACCTAGTATTCTGTCTGTGTTCTTATAATAATCCTAACAGAACTGATATATATTAAACATACTCAATAAGAATGTATTCATTAAAATGTATTGTTACTTAAATATTCAGTGATCTGACATTGTGAAATGCCTAAGTGTGTGAGGAAGCATTGAAAAAAAATCATCTAACCAAAATCTTTGCCTTAGTATGGCTTTGATAAGCAGGGTTTTTTTTTTCTATGAGAATCTTTATAACCTAGTGCAATGCTGTCTTAGAGATGGAAAGGCACTTCCCCTCTCCACCCCCCCACACATATTCCAATAAATTACAAACTTCTAAAAAAGTACAAAGCAAACCCCCAACTTTCTGGATGTACAAGTTTACCAGTATAAACTCAGGAGCTGAGCCAGCCTTTTTCTTATTCTGTCCTTGTAAAGCATAATGCAATACTCTAAATTTAAATTCATTTGGAGTTCTGTTTCTTTACCAAAAGATCTGTATCTGCATGAGTTCCATAGATTGCCATGCCATTTTGTTGGATTAATGACAAAAAAACCATGCATGTATAATCAGGCTAACGTGGCAGTACATTTCAGCTTCTGCAGGTCATTTATAATTTATGCAATTTGTTCCCTCTTTTTTAATGGCAACATTTTTCATTCAAAGTTGTGCTTCCCTCATCTGCAAAATGGGGAGTCATTCATTTAATGTATGCAGATGGAAAACAGAAAGAAGGTCAGACAAATTGCAGTCTTGTATTCTGCAAAAAAAAAGTAGAATTCTACTCCCTTCCTGAAGAAAACACTCAGAAATATATTTCAAAATATTGGCTAGAACTACAGCAAAAGAAGGACTGTAAAAATATGTATCCTACAATTATCATAGTATCACCAAGGTTGGAAGAGACCTCACAGATCATCAAGTCCAACCCCTTACCACAGAGCTCAAGGCTAGACCATGGCACCAAGTGCCACGTCCAACCTTGCCTTGAACAGCCCCAGGGACGGCGACTCCACCACCTCCCTGGGCAGCCCATTCCAGTGTCCAATGACTCTCTCAGTGAAGAACTTTCTCCTCACCTCGAGCCTAAATTTCCCCTGGCGCAGCCTGAGGCTGTATCCTCTCGTTCTGGTGCTGGCCACATGAGAGAAGAGAGCAACCTCCCCCTGGCCACAACCACCCCTCAGGTAATTGTAGACAGCAATAAGGTCACCCCTGAGCCTCCTCTTCTCCAGGCTAAACAATCCCAGCTCCCTCAGCCTTTCCTCGTAGGGCTTGTGCTCGAGGCCTCTCACCAGCCTCGTCGCCCTTCTCTGGACACGCTCAAGCATCTCAATGTCCCTTCTAAACTGGGGGGCCCAGAACTGGACACAGTACTCAAGGTGTGGTCTAACCAGTGCAGAGTACAGGGGCAGAATGACCTCCCTGCTCCTGCTGGCCACACCATTCCTGATGCAGGTCAGGATGCCACTGGCTCTCTTGGCCACCTGGGCACACTGCTGGCTCATGTTGAGGTGGGTATCAATCAGCACCCCCAGATCCCTCTCTGTCTGGCTGCTCTCCAGCAATTATGTTGAAATAGCTTTAAAAGTAGTGCCACTTTATTTTAAGTAAACAACTGTCCAATGTCCACTGCATTCAGCCTTAATTTTGGTCTGTAAAGGCAGAAGCAAAACAAAAAAACTACATTCAAAGTTAAAAACAATGACACAAAATCCCAAAGAAATCGAAGTCCAAATTCTCAAAAAATGTCACCACTATGAAACACATTTTTAGGAAAAGTATTATGTTCTAAATGCCCTCTAACTCAAGATTAATAAAGTTTTAAAAAGGACTGTTATATTATGGACAACCAAATATTTCCCTGCTTTAATTTCTAAGGCTATTTCACTAAAGCATTTTCAAAAAGTCTTAGTTTAAAATATTTAATGGAACCCAGACATTTCCATTTCACTAAAAAAATCTGAACTCCATCTGTAGATTTATCCATGGATATAAGCAAAAGACAGACAAGGTTGTTTTTTGGGGGGAGGAGGGGGCTTTGTTTTGTTTTTAATAGAGCTCATCTTTTCGAAGTTGAAAAAAAAAGTTGTGTAAATCTTCTGTTTGATTTCTCACTCAGTGAAACATACATTTAGAGCCAGGTCTTTCAGAGAGTATTGTTACTAATGTAATTTCATTATCTACTTGCAGTGCATCAAATTTCAGAAATCCAGTGCTTTGATGAAGTTTAATGAACTTCTGAGAGAAAGGCATGTAGATAACTTCAGTGAAAAAGCTCCTCACTTGTTTCGGTATATTCCATTCAATTTCAGGGAGACAAAGAAAAAATGGCCAAAAAGATTGCCATGGAAGAAATGTCTCCATTAATCAAATAAAGTTCCTGTACTCCATTTTTACAATAGAGTGTATCCTTAAATTTATAAAGTCTAAGAAACTGGTATCTCTAATGAATCTATACTGTAAAAATCATTAAGTGATAAGGCAAGCTAAAAATACAATAGAATTTATATGTTTATTGGTTTAGCACTATTGAACACTGGTCAGATAACCTGCTGATATCTCAGATATTGCCCTTTTAAATTTCACTGTTTGTTTTAAATATTCATGACTTGCAACATTTTGGGATGATAGCACTTGAGTGATAGTGAATCCTTTGGTAAAGTAATTTCAGTTAAAGGTCAAAGTTAGATTTCCAGGCTTAAGAAAGTGGTAGTAAGCTGGAAGCCAATAACACTTCCATAGTGAGAGAACACCTTTCATCAGTTCCTCACCATACTTTTAAAATTAATTGATTTCCTAAAAAATTGCCAATCAATTCAGTTTGCTAATTGATTCAGAAGAACAGAAACAGAAGAAAAATATCAACAATGTTCAAGGATTAACTAGCATAAGTGTCCTGGAAGACTATTCACAAAAAGGCCTCTGAGGCTCTATAACTCTGTGGTTTGCTACTGCAAACATTCTGTCTACTTCAGAGTAAAGGCTGAAATCAAAATTCATAGAATCACAGAACAGCTTAGGCTGGAAAAGACCTTAGAGATCATCTAATCCAACCTCTCTGCCATGGGCAGGGATGTCTCACAACTAAACCAGGTTATTCAAGGTCCCATCCAACCTGGCCCAAGGAGAGGGCATCTACAAACTTTCTGGACAATTCATTCCAGAGTCTTACCACCTGTGTAGTGAAGATTTTTTTTTCCCTAAGATACAATCTAAACCTATTCTCCTTCAATTTAAATCCATTTCCCCTTGTCCTATAGGAGAACACTCTCGCATAAAAGTCCCTCTCCATCCCTCCTGTAGGTTCCCTTCAGATATCGGAAGGCAGTTCTAACCTCCCCCTGGAGTCTTTTCTTCTCCAGGCTAAAGGAGCCCAGATTCCTTAGCCTATCCTAATAGCAGGGGTGCTCCAGCCCCTGGATCATCTTTGTGGCCCTCCTCTGGACTTGTTTCAAAGGATCTTATGTCTTTCTTACGGTGGGCACACTAGAACTGGATACAGTATTCAAGGTGGGGTCTCACAAGTGTAGAGTAAAGGGGGAGAATAACCTCTCTTGATCTTCTGGCCACACTCCTCCTGACACAGCCCAGCATTGGTTGGCATGAACAGTCCATGAACAGACTGACAGCTCACGTTGAGCTTCTCATCTATCAACAACCCTCAAGTCCTCCTCTTCAGGGCTTCTCTCAACTCACTCTGTACCCAGTTTATATTTGTGCCTGGGACTGGCTGCATCCAGGTGGAGGATCTTGCACTTTGACTTGTTGAACCTCACGCAGTTTGCACTGGCCTATTTCTCAAACCTGTCAAGATCCCTTTGCATGGCATCCCTGCCCTCAAGTGAGACCACCACAGCACACAGCTTGGTGTCATCAGCAAACCTGCTGAGGATGCACACTCAATGCCATTGTCCATGTTGTCTATGTCTTAGGTGAGTCTAGTACTAACCCCTGCAACCTGTGGAGCTGAGTCATGTAACACTATGGTGCAATGATGAGCACATAAGTAAACTTCCTTATGTTGTACTTTATGAAAAAATCTTCCTATCAGATTCTGTATTTGGTGACTTTAACTTACCAAAATGTGTCTTTCCCTCTGTCCAATGAGCATGAAATCATAGTTGGACTGGATGATCTTGGAGGTCCCTTCCAACCTGGTTGATTCTATTCTATTCTAGTCAGTGACAGTTAAAGAATGCATCTCTGCAAGCACCTCCCCTTTCAATATTTTAAAGATGTTTCCAAGGAATATTGTCATGTACATATTTTTGTTTTCAGTTGTTATATTAAAAAAAAAAAAAGTGACATCATGTTACTTTGCAGAATAGAGCAAGAGTATCTCATCCAAAGGGAAAGTGTGGCTTTCTCCAATCACTTATCCATGAAGTGGATGAGATACTGTTCTTTGCTATTACCTTATTACTACATATTTGGAGACTCTGGTATGAAGTTTCTTTTTTCCCCTTTGGAAATAGGTATAATTATGAAGCATAAGCTGGTTCTTTAAAAGAACAGAAAGGCTGTGTTGAAATGCCTGGATTTGAAAGGATCCTGGTTTTCCAGTTATCCAAATTCAGAGAATCAGCAGTCATTAACATCATTATCAGGCATCAAGCAGATAAGATGGTCTGTGAAAAAGACCATCTCTTGCAGAGTATAATGTATGTGTTCTGGACTGGAAGATAAAAAAAAAAAAAAGTGTAGTAGACTGATGGAGTGAATGTCAGAATTCATTTACTTCACCATAGACAGAACTGTTGAACTATCAGAAGAAGTAATTCTGAAGTAGAGCCTCTAATGGACCCTGTGCTACAAGGGCAGCCAGACGAGTAACACTGTGGTGGATGAAAAATGAAATCCATAAAACTGAGCTCCCAGATCCTTCCTCTTCAGAAGGGAAAAGCAGATTGAAAGAAACTAAAACAAGAACAGGCAGATGTGGATGTCAGTGGTGTCAAGGAGAGATGGGAGCTCTCCTCCTACAGAAGAGACATATCTGTGATTTCTTGAAATGACAAAATATCTTTAATTCAACAAGTAACTGATAGCAAGCAAGGAAACTATGAAGATTGATCTGATATGACTCAATGATGTTTGTATCTGCTGACTGAGATCAATGGTTGATGAAATATTCATTACGTTATTTGTAGGTTGCATTGAACATCTTAACAGTAAGATCAATTCATTAACTATATTAATGAGGCTGCACAATTGCTAACAGGATAAATACAGTTCATTTCAGAAGACATTAAAGCAACAAACTATTTCTATTAACCTTTTATAGCAGCAGCTGAGGGAGTGGGGATTTTCATTAATTTTTTTGCATCTGTGACATGTTAGTTCCTGCAATTCAATTTTCCACACAGAAGTATGTTATTTTGAAAGTAAACCATGACTAGATCTTTAAATTACACAATAACATCAAACTTTCCACGTACAGTATTTTCTGACTGTTTGGCAATCTCTTTTGCGAAGCATGCCTTCCTAACACACTCCATTAGGTCTCTTAGGTATAATTCCACTTAGAAAAATATAATGATATTTTGTTCATTTTTAAGAAGGCAGATTGAAGAACAAATAAACAAACAAAAACCATGGCATTTTATCATGATTTTGGAAATGTGTCTCTAATTCCTTTCCAGATAGCCCACTAAAAGTAAGGGTACCGTTAAGTCTGACTACACTGACTGGAATTATTTGCTTACTAGAATTGGTTATCTAAGTGGTAAACTCTTCTAATGGTAATTCATTACTATATCCATACAATTTCTATTCTGATTTTTGTCTTTGTGTGTCCATTTAAAAAAAAATTAAAATTGTTGTTCTGTTTTGGTAAAAAAAAACTACACTATTTCTGACATTTATACTCTGGATTAAAGTGGAAATTAGAATGTACATTGATAAACTGTATAGTTAAACATGATACAATAGAGCACATAGTTACCTCTTTCTAATCAGGGTAGTACAAAATAAAACAAGCATTTTTCCTCATCAGTTCTATGTTTTTTCTTTTCTGCTATTTTTATGAAGAAAGAAAACAGAGGGAGACAAGCCTCAGTAGTTCATTATTACAGTTAAATTCAAAAAATGATTGGATGAGGCACTTAGTGCCACAGTCTGGTTGATCGGACAGGGCTGGGTGATAGGTTGGAATGGATGATCTTGGAGGTCTCTTCCAAACTGATTGATCCTATGATTCTTTAACAGGTAACCATAATTTTACACTATACTACTGATAACTCCACTACTGATACACTTCATTACTATAACTACTATATCTACTACTGATAACTCACTATTTTGAATAGACACAAAGCGTAAATTCTGAAGGTTTTGCTTTTTTTAAGAGTACCATCTTTACTTTGGAAATATAGGTGCTTTAGATTATAACTGCTAGGAAATTGTAAATAAAGCATAAATTGAAATAATCAAAATAATTCTGATTTTTAACATGGAATTAAAATGAAAGCTCACCTGTAAACATCATTGTATGAAATTGTCAGTTTTTAACTCTACCAAAAAGTGTCAGTGGACGTTAATTTTTTTAGTATTACTTTCAAAGATTTGTAGATTACAGATTGAGACTTTGATTGAACACTCATTCCTTGATGTAGAATTCTTGATGCAGAATTCTTGATGCAGAATTCTTATTTGTTCGGCACTCATCTTCAGAAAATACATTGATTTTCTTTAAATTACACTTTACTAGGAAGTAATTTCTAAGAGTAGAAATCTATCTCACAGAAAATGACACCACACTATCCTGTGGTTTAAAAGTTATGTGTCATTTTGGTGCCACACACCTGGTCAAAATAGGTATTCATTAAGAGTGCTCACACAGGTACACTAAGCATCTCAGTATGAAAGATCTTAATCCAAGTTTGTCTTACATTCATCCTCATATCTAAAGAATGAAAAAATATATATACAACATCATAATGTCACACATTTCTTACCAGTCTGCTAAAAAGGAACTATGATGGATAGCTGTCAGTTCTTGTGTTACCACATTTTTGTCAGTTATCTTGCTCAGTATTACAGTTTAGATTGGGAATATCCTTGAATCACTTTATCTTTAGAAAATATACATTTAATAACACAGAGGTCTCAGTCATTTTATTCTCTCAGGAATTTAACAGAAAGTGTGTGACTCCTCCTGTTGTTTATTCAGATGCCTATTTCATTTGGGTTTGTTGCTTTATTAACTAATCATGAGTAAACCAAGGAATCATTTGTGGTGCAGGCATCTTCAGTGTGTTAAAACAAACCAGCAGGTTAACCTGTCTATTTTCCCCAACACAGAAATGAGGGGAAAACAACACACATACAGAAACAGAATTAACCAGGTTGGAAAAGACTACTGAATCCTACCTATCACCTAACCCTTCTAATTGACTAAACAATGGCACTAAGTGCTTTATCCAGTCCCCTTTTAAACACCTCCAGGGATGGTAACTCCACCACCTCCCAGAGCAGCTCATTCCAATGGCAAATCACTCTTTCTGTGAAGAATTTCTTCCTAATGTCCAGCCTAAACCTGCCCTGGCACAGTTTAAGACTGTGTCCCCTTGTTCTGTTGCTGGTTACCTGGGAAAAGAGATCAACGCCCGTCTGGCTACAACCTCCTTTCAGGTAGTTGTAGACAGCAATGAGGTCTCTCTTGAGCCTCCTCTTCTCCAGGCTGAAGAACTCCAGCTCCCTCAGCCTCTCCTCACAGGGCTGTGCTCCAGGCCTCTCACCAGCCTTGATGCCCTTCTCTCTACATGTTCAAGCACCTCAACATCTTTCTTAAATTGAGAGGCCCAGAACTGGACACAGTACTCAAGGTGTGGCCTAACCAGTGCTGAGCACAGGGGCAGAATGACTTCCCTGGTTCTGCTGGCCACACTATTCCTGATACGTTTAGCCAAAGAGAGTGAAGCAAGAGTTTACTGACCAAATCAGATAATCATAGTAGAAAATGCACCATTACCTTAAGCTATTTGTACTAAAAACAGAGTGGAAATCAGCAGCAAGCAGAAGCACGAGAGCTAAAAGCCCAAGCCAGATCTACTCCCCCACCGCTCCTCCTCCTCCTCCTGCCATCCAGCAGAAGAGTCAACACTCAAACCCAGAACCCAAACCCAGCAACTGGAACAGGAGGCCTCCCATGTTACAGTCTGAACTTCAAGACTCACAATACTTTGCTCCATGTAACAGAGTTACAGTTACTCCCATGTTACAGTCTGAACTTCAAGACTCACAATACTTTGCTCCAGCCAGAACTTTCATTTTTGAAACTGGCATGAGGCAGCATGATACGAATAGCAGGAGACTAAAACTCAATGTATGACAATAACGCAGAGCTGGGAAAGATGTAGGTGATGGTTAAAACACATCATAACTCAAATCTCTTTAAATACTTGCTACTTTTTACACTATTTATAATATTTGCACTACAAGCCACCAGTTATTTACTAGTGGTGTAGTTTTACTACTTTCATGCTTTGTAGCTAGTTCTGTTCCTTTTCTCTTCTCCCCAACAAAATGTCACAGTTTCAAATCAATGCGTTTTGGAAAGAGTTTTCCACCGCATCTCAGCAAACAACATTTGAGCACACCACATAAGCTTTTCTGACCGGTTTCTTGCACTATAGCATTGGTTTAAAATGAGGGTGCTAATTCAGATCTCTAGTGTTGCTAACTAACATCTTGGGTCTCAGCCAAAAATCTAGGGGCTACAACTTGTGGGGTTCTTTTCAAAAAGCAGGTTTGCTATCAAAGACTGATTTTATGTAAGTAACTTAATATGGAGATAATGTCAAGTCACTTATTTCTAACCGCATGAATATCTTTTTAGTAGAGCATAGAATTCAACGCAACTCACCTCTTCCAACTTTACTGTAGCAATTTCCAAGATCTGTTATTCCACGAAAAAAAGTCTCAAATTTTGCTTTGGCAGTTATGTCATCACAACATTTCCCTTTCCTTCCATGTAAGGAGCTAGCAAACACAGTTTTGTTTCATCGATCGATCCATCAACATACAATGTTTGCAAAGTGAACATGTCAGCTGCTCGATTTGATGCATCACTTCTATTTTGCATTATTCTCTACTAAAGAATAAATTAAGACATCAACAGGCATTCTGCATCACATCTTGATAGACTTAGCCAAAACTTGACACCATCATTTTTGTTTTAAGAAATATGAATGTATTCTTTTCTCACAGAATTTGAGCAATTATGTGTCAAGTGTCCATAATTTGTGAATCCTACACTTACATTGAGAGATTGGTTGTCATTTTATTTACCTTGCAATACTAGGCCTCTTAATACCTATATACTTACATTATTGCTTGCATAGAAGTCTCAGTGGCTTTCACAGGGACAAGTCACAATGTCTGAAATCAAATACCTGTTCATGTCTTTGCAAAGGTTTATATTAGTCCATCCTATCTTCTCCCACCTTCTGAGAGAATCAGAGTCATTAAGAAGCAGCTTGTGAGTTGCTGTATGTGTATAATGATAAATTACATACATGAAGGATTCAAGTTTTGCTGTTTTCATTACTTCCAAAAATTGGGGGACACTGCTTCCTTACATCCTTCTCTACAGACTTTCAAGACCCATCTGAATGCATTTCTGTGTTACTCACCCTAGGTGATCCTGCTTTGCAAGGGGGTTAGTCTCAGTGACCTTCAGAAGTCCCTTCCAACCCCTACTGTTCTGTGATTCTACATATTTTAAGGATGCTCACATTAGTATTCATCTTCAAACTGCTTTTCTAGAAACACATTTCTTTTGTCAAGCACTGCATTTCAAATACTGAGCTGGAAAAATTTACCTACACGTTTAGATTTAGGTCATCTTTGAATTTGTTTAGCTTTCCTATGTGTACTATAAAGGTTTAGAAATATACACGAATTTTAAACCACAAATCTTTAAATGCACTACAACAAGCGACAGGACAAAAAATTACTATTTAAAATTATATTATTATATTTAAAAACTTCTCTTAAAATTGACAACTCTTTTATCCTCATAAATCTTACAATATACACTGCAGATGCTACATCTCTGAGAGCAAGGTTTGAATCATTTTCCTATTATCCTTAGTCTTTGACTCATTTTATGAACCTTGGGTCATGTTTCCACTTCCTTCTCTTTTTGAGAGGTACTAAAATGTGAAATGACACAAAATAAATCGATACATATTTCTAACTATTGCATTATGCAGTTATCACAGCACATTGTATCAAGTTAATTAAATATAAGGAAATGGGAATGCAAATCATTATTTAGTTTCTCAAATACAGAGAGGGCGGGGGGAACCTGAATAGGCTTGTTACACACTGGAAGGAGAACATATTAAATAAAAAAAATAGATTCTTTTCTTCCTAAATGCTACTTTAAGAAAGAATCATAAGTCCAGTAGGGGAAAAAAATCTCTTATTAATTGACCTATATTACATTTTTATAGTTGGAGCCCCAACCCACTGCTTCCCTTAGCATAAAGGCAATTTATTTAAGGCAATTCATTATCTTTACTACCTAAACTAAATCCCCATTTTATTTTATTATTTTTTAAAAAAGCAAAACATTAATGAAGGACTCATAAGACCACTTCACTGTAGAAACAATACATTTGATAATATAATATGGCATTATTCCAACAAAGTTTAATCCTTGTGCTACAAATATGAAAAAGTGTGGGAATTTAATTTATTTTGGTGAAATGACTCACGTAAATTAACAGGAGCATTATTGTGTTTACACTGTCTTGATTCCACATTACTATATAAAATTTTGACTGTCAGACACCTTATTTAAATATTTCTTTCTGAGGAAAATGGGAAAGATAAATGGGGGCCTCTTCCTCTCACAATGCCTGAACCAGTTTTGGATTGATAGTGCAAGGGATTTACCCTGATGCATGATAAATACAAAAATGTCTAATGCAAAGGCATCTCCATTTCTGTCAATTTAGCATGTAACCTAAGTGGAACAGAATGAAAATTAGAGATCACAAAAAAAACTCAAAATCATCAATATATTTTAAGACAGGCGTACTGTGAAGCTGTCAAGTGAATTATGTTAATTACAGACCATACCTAATTTACAAAGCAGAAATTGTTCATAAATATGTCTTATATATGCACTTTGCTTAGGAATATCAAAGGGTAATTGTAGAGCTAAACTGCAAAAAAAAACCCCAACATTTCAGACAAGAGTAAAATTGGGATGTGGTGTGGAATTTAACTCTATTTCTATCAGTGCGAGTGAAGCACAGTGGTTGTGCAGGGCACCGAAATTACTTTAGGGGTGCTCTCTATTTCTTCTCTAACTTCCTCTTCTCATTTTCCTGTCACTATATTGCAGAACTGAGGCCTTGAGTCATCTGAAACGCACTTCAGTTTGCATGCAGAACATTATAGCAAGAACAGGGTTTAGCCCCACTACTTCAAATTTTTAGCTAGGATTAGGTGCAGGACTATTCCTAATAAATCACTCACCTATCTAAAAAGCTTTACAATATGTATTTCTGGTTCATTTGTTACGCAAATATCAGCTAGTGCTGAGGCTATACACAGAAAGTATTTAAACAAAGAAAAAAGACTGCAAATAAATTCCTGCAGAGAGAAAATACAGAGTGGCAAAGCTAGCAAACACAGGGGTTGTTGTGCACACATCTACTACACCAAAGCAGAGCGGAATCCACCAGCATGCCTGGTCAGCCTCAGGACTGTTCCTCCTTCCCCACACCCCAGATCTGCCTGAGGTGGGCAGTGAGCACAGCTACTGACTCCCAGATTGAGAGCTACAGGGTTAAAAAAAATCTTCTGGGGACTAGAAGATTGTTATTCAATCCCATAATTCTGCTATCTCTTTATTAACTCATGGCAAGGCCAGTTCATCCTCCTCCTCCTCCAGCACTGTGTCTGGCGGGAGCCACTTTATCGGGAGAAACATGTAAGCAGTAGGCCTGTTTTGTGGCCTCGCCTTGTGCGTGGGGGTCTCTACACAAGGCCTTGTTTTGGGGCCTCCTCCTTGTGTTTAGGCCTCTTGGATGGTGGAGACATTGGTAGGGGGATGACTGGAGCACTGGGGATTACAGATTGAGTTTTGGGCTGGGGGAAAATTCAAGGGGGGTTGCCATGGCTGTTGTATCTGCTTCTGTAATTTATTTTCTGTATCTCTCCAAAACATAATTCTGTGTTTTTTTCTCCAATTTCATTGGAGAGCTTCATTTCTGTCGTCTCTCTTTAAAAACCTTGACATGCTGATAGACATCACAAATACTGATCTGAAGTAGCAGTTCTGTTCCTATATTATGTATAGTTGCAGCTGTAAAAGTATGATGTTTGTGGGATAGCATAAGAGCTGAATATATTCTTATATGTTTTATATTATAATTTCATAATCAAGAAACAATCGACCATGAAACACCTGTTAATAGCTTACTTACTAAGAGCCATGCTGTTGTCCTGAGTTGACACAGCCTGCTGTCACAAGCTCCTCTCCGCTCACACAGATGGAAGAGAAAGTAACACACAAAAAACCCCAACTTTCGGGTTGAAATAAAGAGTTCTACTGGAACTGAGATAATACAATGCACAACTACCTTAGGCTACATGCAGAAAAGTGCAGCAAAGTGCAGACACAGCAGTAGAAACCAGCAATCGCTCCCACCAGCCCTTGACCTGCAGCTCATTGTGAGAGTCTAAATCCTCTCTCTTGTTCATCAATGAAGATAAAGATTGCATGTCTCTCCCTAATCAAGAAAGATAAAGATTGCCTTTGTCGACTTCTGCGATTCAGACTCGGTGCTTGGCCAAAAGCTCGGGGATGCAAATCAACAGAAAAGCCTTGGAAACTCCTGGACCTCAGCCTGGCTGGAATGCCCAGGATGTCTACATCTTATCTCAGCTACCCCAAGGAGAAAAGGCTTATGTGTATTCAGGGTATGGACAGGTACAGCCAGGGAGGGGCGGGGTCCCTCCCCACAGTGGTGCTGGACCCCTGCGAATGCATGAGAATACACGGGGCACTTCTACCAGACTACCAAGGATGCACTTCTACCAGAACACCAAGGGTGCACTTCCACCGGACTACCAAGGCTGCACCACCACCAGAAGAACCCCTGATGAACTCCACAGAAGATCAGCCCTGGGCCGCGCACCTGTCTCTCTCTCTCTCTCCCCCCCCGACCTGCGACTGAGGGTAATATGATCCCAGCTCTTCCTTCCCTGCTTCTTCTCTTCTTCTCCATCATTCTCTTTATCTCTCTTCTCGCCCCCCTCTCTGTATCCCTCTGTTTTGTCCAACCTTATCCTTTAATAAATAGTTTTGTGGTGATCTATGGTCTTGTCTGCACCTTAATTTCACAACATGGAAATCCATAAGAACAGATCTTGCTCCTCTGGACAGAGATATTGCTAATGTGTGTTCTCTGGACCTTGACACTCATCCAGCAGAAAAGACCAACACCTCATACCCTCAAACTGGAAGCAGCAACCAGAACAGGGACTCTCTAGTGTTACAGTCTGAACTTCAAGCCCCATGATACTTTACTCTCAAGAGCACTTTCATTTTGAAGCTGGCATAATGGAAACATGTTATATAATATCACCAGCAGATTCAACACAAACCATGACAGCTGAGCATATTAGCACAATGATGAGAAAAACTGTATCAAAAGGTAAGTGACCTGCATAAATACATGTCTGGTTCTGTCTCCAAAAAATGTAAAATGAAAAAAATGGATCTTCTTTTGCATCCCTCAGGACCCTGGTAGATTGAAATGTATTGGTTCTAGTTTAAATTTCCCAAAGACTCAAAATACAGATAACAGAGCCAATACAATAATAGGATCCCTCCCCCCTCTCCTCTACTTTTGGAAAGAAAGGAATTTGATGTAGAGACGAAGAGGGTAAAACACCACACCCAAGTAAACAGTCTTGCTTTGATTTAGAAGTTAAAAGACAAAAACTTTAACAATAACTAAAAGGTATTTGAGGTAGGGAAGTTACAAAGAGGTATAGGGAAGGGAAAAACACAATACAAAAAATATATATACAACCAGATTGATAACAATGGATGGAGGTAGAATCGGGATTTGTCCACCAGACAGAAGGATGGCCGCGTGGTAAAAACAAAAGAAGCAGGAACAAAGGGTGGTGCTTTGCAGGCCGTGAGGCAAAAGAGAAGAAAGAAACAGGCAGTTCCTCTGATTTTATAAGGGACTAGATGGAAATGGGAGTGGGCTAATCACTACACCTGGGGTCAGGTTCAGACTCACCCCTGGGGAGGAGTCAGGAAGATCTGGGGTCAGGTTCAAGACCACCCCCCAGGAGGGTTAACCCTTTACATGAAAGCATATCACAAATTCATCTGAGCTACAATGATGCAGTAAACATTTGATGACAAAAGAGCTCTTCCAGCATGATAGTCCTCATCCTCAAGCACTGAAGGTTGGTAGTGAAGTGCTATGCTCGTAGAGATGCTCTGATGATTCATACCAACCAGAGATCTGACTCAGCATGTACAGAATTAGCTAGCCTGTCCCCTCTCAAAGGTCAACTAAGACAGTAATACTTGGTTCATATCAACAAAAGCTTTTCTTAGTATGACTCTTAATGTCCTTTGAAAAGAGATTTTCCTTTGATTCTGATGTGAGACATTTCCTTTGACTTTTATGAAAAAGTGTATTTGTATCTTAGACTGTCTTCTTGTTACTAATAGGAAACATCAACTGCATCACTCAACAACTGAAAGGCATTTGCTCCTGTGTGCATAATCCTATTGTTCAGTTGACTAGAGGGGTAATAGATTTTTTAATGCTTCCTTCTCCTAGTGTCTATCTATTATGGTAGCTCACAAGAAAAGAGCTCATTTGGAAAATAAGTAGAGCATAATAATTCCAAACCCCTTTGTTTTCCTTCAACTCTGTCTTTTCACTACATAGCAGTATCTACAATATTAAGTTCATATTCATCCCACTTTTAAAGCAAAAGATAAAAATCAAGCCTATCCCCAAGAACTACATCTACTATAATGAAGTTCTCATGGAAACTGTGGAATACATACAATTGCATGCAGAATTTTCTTGTACTTTCTTTGCAGTCTTTTCCAGTTCTTCATCTCTAACACATTTTTTCTTTAGCCTCATGAACAGACTAAATGAGATTTTGAATGAGGAAGAGCTTTTTGGTCTTCACATAACATAGATCTATTTCTTTCCTACACAAAATTTTGGGCTCCTCCCTTCAGAACTGGGGCAAGTCCACAGGAATAGCGTGTTGGCACATCTACAGTGTCTTTTGTCCGTGTTTTGGTATGAAAGGGGAAGAAGAAAGCTTCAGTTTCCTCCAGTGCACTCTGGTTCCAAGACCACAGGTCCACGTTTTGGCTTTACTGGAAACTAAGCCTGTGCTGGCTGCAATTCATGTTTGGTATCCATCAACATGTACAAAGTGCTAGCTGCTGAAGGATACTAAATTCGTGTAGTTTCACCCTTTTTACACCTAAAGGAGACACACTGGGTGTACTCAGAGTGCTCAGATCAGGGCTGCCAGGCTTCAAGATTGGACACACAGCAAATCTTCACCGTTCAGCAAACCAAACTGCTCATATAGACACGCTTCATGTACCAGTGAATGAATTAAAGTCTAATATTTTATGATGCTAAAATGTCTAGAAGTGTTAATTGTAGATCATTCCTACAAATGTTCGGTATCTTATTAGATAATAAAATAACACTTTACTATTTCATTACTCTTAGCTATGCACATTCACACAGAAGGTTAAAGATATTTTGTATGTGAAAAAGTACATTGCAAATAATTTCTCACTGTTCCATGTTTATTGGTATCATAACTTACCAGCTATTATTCTTCACACCATAGATTGATCAACGTGAGCACATTCAGACTATCATCAGCCAGAACTGCAACTCTGATCACAGTTGAGACATCTCAAAAAGCTCAACAGCATCCTGTCCTTATAGCTTAGAAACTCAGATTAGAAAGAAGCAATCCTTAGTACCTCACTGTATGACTCTGCCTCATGTATTTATGGATTAATACTGTCCTTGTCAGTAATTCGGCTTCAGTCTCTGCTCTTGAGGGAAAATGCAGATGATCACAAAAGGTAGAAAGCAATGTTACCATGTACTCTTAAGTGCTTCCACATGGAAAGTTGAGGTTTTGTTCAATCAGAGCACCTCAACATGAAAAGAAAGAGGGTGGTCAAGATCTTATAACCTTACTGATCTTTTTCCCTGATTGCCACAAGGCACATAAAAGAGCAAATCAGAGTGCTATTATACCTTCTGTTTTGCAACTTGCTTATAGATACATCTATCTGCTAATTAATGAGTTAATAAACAAGTAAATGTTCCATCTCATAGAAATCTATGGTGTTCGTTAGATCAGTGTATGCTAATTTAAATTATTTACCTGTTCACTGAACAGTACTATATATGCTGAAATATATATTGTAAATATTATAGTCTTGGACTGGATGATCTTGGAGTTTTCCTCCAACCTAGTTGATTCGTTCTATGATTCATGATGAGATCTAACTACAGCAGGGGCTTCTTGTGCCAGGGGTGGTATAGGCTTGATATTAAGAGGAAATTCTTGACAGTGATTTGCCAGATTTGCCATTGGAATGGGCTGCCCAGGGAGGTGGTGGAGGTGCTGTGCCTGAAGGTGTTCAAGAAAAGACTAGATGGGGCACTTAGTGCCATTGTCTAGTTGATTGGATAGGGCCGGGTGATAGGTTGGACTGGATGAGCTTGGAGTTCTTTTCCAACCTGGTTGATTCTATGATTCTATGTGTAGAGAGAAAACTGCACGTGAGAATAACCCAACCCTGATGCATTATTTACTAATACTTTTTAATATACTTCCAATGCAAAACTTGATGAACAATGAGGTCATACAGCGTTATACTGGGGGAAAAAATGTGCAAGTCTTCAGTGTCCCAGGTAACACTATGCCATTTTATAACCACATTATATTAGACATAATGCACCTTTTTTTTTCCCAAAAGTAGAGAATATTTGCAACTGCTTACTGGAGCAACAAATTACAGAATTTGAATGAGATTTCATGTCATCCAGAGGGAGTCTAGTACTATATGTTTGCATTCTAACAAGGTGGCAATGTGATGGGCCACATGAAAAATCTCTGCATCTTTCACATACTGCAATGCATTTACATCATATTTTTGTGGTGTATATTCTCAACAAAAGACACAGGACTTGGGTTCAGAAGATGCTCTGTTCCTTTAAATCTTTCTGCTGTCATATTTCCTTGCATTTCATAATAGAAAAGTTCTATAGGTAAATGTATGTAGGTGTGTTTCCAGTGAATTAATTGACCCTCATACCTTCAAATTATTCTCTGCTCACACATCTTTCAAAACACTAGTTCCCTTTGTACCAGAGCAAACTTCAAGTTGTACCTGTTCAGCATTTAAACTTTAAAAAGTGCAATTTGAACACCTGTTTAAGTTGATAGCCATCTGTTTTCTCAAGAAATCAAAACCTTAATAACACGGAATTAACAGACAGAAAGCAAGGCCTAGACTGAGCAGGTTACTTCCTGTATCAAGTTCACATAAAAGTGTTATTTTTAATGAATCATTCACATCCTCCATTATTCTGTTCCCATCTGTCTGGACTGATAACCCATCAGTGTTCATTCGCTCATTATGAGACTTGCCATTCAAAGGCAGTTGAAGATCTTTTCAGGATATGGCCCATACTAAATGGATACTTAACTATGGGCATTTTTAGTCTCCAAGTCCTGAAGCTGATTAGAGAAATATATATTAGTAGAAGCTCTAAACTGGGGAAACACACACACATGGGGACAGGGATGGCTGGAACAGAGTACAAAGGAAAAAAAATAATAAATTTTAATGGCCTAAAAGAGTCTGTATGTTGCAACTGTATTTTCAGAAGAACGACTACAACCAAACATCTGTATTGTAATTACATCTGATATCTTATGAAAAGCTTCAGTATTTTCTTCTCTATCTGTCACTGCTTCCATGGCACAAAGTCCTCGATCGCAGTGCTAGAAGCAGAGACAACGGTGTGCTGGGCTGCATCAAGAGAAGTGTGGCCAGCAGGGCAAGGGAGGCGATTCTCCCCCTTTACTCCGCTCTCGTCAGACCCCACCTGGAGTACTGTGTGCAGTTCTGGAGCCCCCAACACAAGAAGGACATGGAACTGCTAGAGCGGGTCCAGAGGAGAGCCATGAAGATGCTCGGAGGGCTGCAGCACCTCTGCTATGAGGACAGGCTGAGAGAGTTGGGGCTCTTCAGCCTGGAGAAGAGAAGGCTTCGAGGAGACCTTAGAGTGGCTATCCAGTATCTGAAGGAAGCCTACAGGAAGGCTGGGGAGGGACGATTTACAAGGTCTAGTAATGTCAGGACGAGGGGGAATGGGTTTAAGCTGGAAGAGGGGAGATTTAGACTGGATGTTAGGAGGAAGTTCTTTACAGTGAGGGTGGTGAGACACTGGAACGGGTTGCCCAGGGAGGTTGTGGATGCTTCCTCCCTGGAGGCGTTTAAGGCCAGGCTGGATGAGGCCTTGAGCAACCTGCTCTAGTGGGAGGTGTCCCTGCCTATAACAGGGGGTTGGAGCTGAATGATCCTTGAGGTCCCTTCCAACCTAAACCATTCTATGATTCTAATTGTCAGGGCTGGAACTAAGTGTCTTAAGCACACAAGAAGCCCAAAACAGGCACAGCAGGAGCAGCCTACATACTGTGTAAGTCAGTGTCAAGAAACATAAGGCAAATTCCACAAGACTCATGCAAGTTCTCATTCCTAAGTGCAATAGTGGGAGACTGGGACTGTGTCCTTGTACCTACAGAGCCTAATTTTGCACAACCAGTTCAATTCTTCCTGTTCCCATAGAGTATATTAAAGTGCCTTCAGAAAATTTGCTTTTAGAAAGTAATTTGAAGAAAATATTGATTTGCCTTTTCTTGATGTCTAAGCAAATGCTAAATAAATTGGAGTAGCGACAGAACAGGTAGAAAACATAGTAAACTTGAATACTGTTCTAAAAATGTCCTCACAACAGTCATTAGACTGGTACAACACATTCTATGGAGAAATTTTCACATTTTTAGAAGTATTTTAAATTATTTTCTGTCAGGAGAATGGAAATACAACTCCATCTATTAAGTTGACATAAATAGAGACATTTATTGTTTGTTGAACTAAACTACAGTATTTTCTTTCCAATGTGCTTTGAAACTCAAATTGCCTCTATTCCATGACTAAAATGTAATATGGGTACTTGACTGCCTGTATTGTCATCTAGGGTCCTCTGTCTACCTATGTCCTAAGATCTGTGTAACACATCAAACCATTGACTACCAACACAGAATACTGAGACATTAACAAGATTAGGAATGTGACATGCATCAACACTACTCTACCAGCACAGCATATGGAGACATTAAAAACAGTAGGAATATGACATGTATAAACACCACTCTCAAACACACTTTAATCAAATCCATTTGTATTCAGTTTTTAAAATATCCAGTATTATCCCATAACCTTCCTTACCCTATCAGTGTTTTCACTTGCAAAAAAACCTGGGCAATTAGTGGATTCTAAAATGATTTGCAGTTTTTCAGCAGCAAATATATTTCTAAATTATCAAATTAATTTTTGTTAATTTACAGGCCTGATGGATTTTACTCTGTCTGAATCTGTTTGGCCTGTGGTCTACACTTAGCCATTAACACAATTTAACAGTTGTTAAATAGTATAATCATCTGTTGTTATCTTGATGTAGATTCACTTCCAGTGTTAACTGCTCTCAATGTGCTGCTCATAAAACCATCCCTTGCTATATTCTGTATGCACTAGTTGGAAAAAAGCTAAAGGGAAATGGACCACCCTGTACCTCAGTAGAAAAAGACAATTTAAGGAAAAATATATATATATTTAGGAGAGTTATGAACTGAATGTTGTTGTGGTGGTATTCTGCAGAAGAAATACCAGGCACACTGTCCAAAGCAGGAGCTCAGTTTCAAGCTAGCAATAAAATTGCCCATCTGCTTTTCAATGATCTGTGTTAGAGGGTGAGCATACCCCTTAATACCTCTAATATTTCAGGAAATTGATGACGGAGTTGCAAAACATCTTAGGAAGCAGGATTTAATTAGCGTTAAAAAAGGCAACCTAGGGGGATTGTTCTCAAAGTCCTAGGGGGCTCCAAGGCAAGGCTTTTGCAGTTATTTATACAGGTGCTTTCACAAAGTCACACCTACCTAATTATTCCTCCTACCTATTACCTATTCATGGCACATGACTCAAAGTGTCTGGACACTTGTACCTGCGGGGCCCTTCAAACCCACTCTCCCAAGGCCACTCTCACATGCTTAAGACTATAACTTTCTTTCTTATCTGTGTTTACTTTTCTAGATACACCAAAACAAGCAGTGAAACATGGGAATCCATCTGATATGTGCAGAGCTTTTGAGAAGCAAAGGAAAGGAAAAAAAAGCCAAAAGCTGGTTATCTTGAAATGCAGGGCCAGTCTGTGCTTTTTAAAATGTGAGCTTGAGGAATGCAAGCTCAGAGTAATAAAACAAGCTTTGAGCCTGACTTTTTAACATGAAGTTTTCTCCCTTTTGAGACCTCTTCATTTCATGAAGCAATCTCAACTCTTAACTTACACACTTGCTATTCCCTATTCTAGTCCCTGAAGCAGAATGCATACACTGTATCACAACATACATACAAACAACAGTAAATAAAAGTCATTACTGGTCCAAGTAACTTCTCTAGGCTATCAATGTGGGTCAGGAATCCACATTGATAACCAGTTCCAGACTTCTGAGAATTTCCAAGTGGTGTCTCTCTCCTCCAGCCTGTGCAAAATTCAGGTTTGTTTCACTCATTTTTTATATTTCAGTGATGTCTGCGGATATCTTAGCACTTTATTTTATCTGGTCCTTTCACCCTCGAGCAGCATTATGTCAACTGTGGGGCCTCTCTGTTTCCCTCTTCAGGGTGGTGATTCTACCTTTTCCTGCCAGAATTCATCCAAGTTGGCTCAACCCTAGACTCAGAACCTGATACATCCCATGATGATTCCCCAGGCAGGACAGTGCTTCTGTCTGCTTTGCTACCTATCAGGGATACTTTTCTAGCCTTCAGGTTATACTCTTCTGTAGTATGAAGCTGCTGAACATGGGAAAGTCATTTACAGTTCCAAGGCTGCTCTACTTTGCTGGGGGCTTCTTCCTGGTTTTTTTCTTCTTGTTTGATTTCCTTTAGCAGATGTGCTTTTTGGTTTTCCTGTGACTTGTGTTGCCCATATTTCAGGTTTTACTCCTTTTTCCATTTCTAGGGGCACACCACTCTACAGTCTATTCTGTAACATAAAAAAAATAATCCCAGCCTTGGCCAAATTTAATTCAGGTATTTTAAGTGGTATTTTTCCCTATTTGAAAGACTTCTTTTTTACATCCAATTTGCTAAGCATATCTCATCTCAAAAAAAATGTATTTGCCATTCAGATTCATATAAAAATTGATGTATTACCCACTGCTTACCCACTTGTAACCTGAGGGGTTCCAGAAAGAATTTGGTTTGATTTTTCCCAGTAGCACAAACAACTTCAGTTTTGTCATTAAAAATGGCTACATTTATTAAGTACCAAATACGCAGCCCCTGTGGTTGATTTCCCCAGTCCAGCTAGTTCTCCTTATCCTCCCCTATCATCATTAATTTCATTGCTATCAAATTCAAGTCCAATTCCCTCCCTTTTCCAGTGTCACCTCTTGCAGAGTGTGCACTGGTCCTTTGCTAAAGGCTTGTTTCGGAACAGTACGTGGGGGTTGACCCTTCTTTCAATATTTCTTTTCCCCAGCCCCTCCCCTTAGTGGCCCAGTGGAGTGCAGCTAAAGGTCCCAACCCTTTCTGAGCTTGTTTCCACCCTTTCTCCTGGTTACTAAAGACACTTCATGCTACCTTTAGCAATTTCTCTAAATCCCTAGAATCTTCTCTCTCTAGTTTTTGTAATTCCCACTGGATATCTGGTGATGATTGCTCCATAAAACTTAATGTTACCAGTGCTCTATTTTCTGACAAGTCTGGGTCAAGCCTGCTATACTTACAGATAGCTGCCTTGAACCTCTCCAAAAAGACTTAGGGGGACTCTTGGGGTTTTTGGCACATCTCATAGATTTCAAAATAATTCCAGTGCCTCAGGCATAGCACCCCTGACCCCATATGTAACCTAGTTCTGATGTCTACTGAAAGCTTCCTTCTCGTTTTGATTATTTGGGTCCCACTGGGGCTCTGCTAAAGGGAAATTGGTGTCTAATGTTCCCTGTAAGAGCCCTCCCGCTAACAAAGCCTCAATTAATCGTTGGGCAGTGTTCTTTGCTATCTGATTTTCCCTACTGTCTAATAAGGCACCTAAACCCACTTGTATGTCTCCCCAGTTTAGATCTCCCATTCTTATTATAGTCTCAATAATCATATTTATTGCCCTGAGATTTACCCTGTATTCTCTTAGCACTTTTTTTCCAAGCACAAAATTCAGTCACAGAGAAAGGAATTTTGACTGCCAGTAATCCATGTGGTCTAGCAGCCAGCCACCACCACCCATGCCTGCACACACAACTACGCGGATCCTCTGGTTAAACTGTGCTGTTGTTTACAGCACTCTCCACTTCTCTTCCTTTGTTTTCATGTTCCTCTGTTGCTTCTTTCCCACGTATTTCTGCCATTTCCTCAAATCCCTGAGTTTCCTGTGTTAGTCTGACATTCCCTGGCAACACTGTCCCTGCCTGGGGCTGGAACTCCATTTTACTAAGAAATCCACAGATTCTGGAGGCCTATTGCACTTTTCCCCAATATCATATGCAGCAAGACAATACCTTTCCACCTGGCTATCTCCCTATTTCACTTTCTGTCATTCCAACATTATTACAATTGGATGTAATACAATTATCAAATTATATTTCTTATATATGTCTTATATTTCATATGCCAGTGTGATGGTTTGGGAGTTACCCACCCACTCTTATGAAATCACCCAGACTAGACTCAGCTGGCTGGAAATTAAGGAATGAAGCTTTATATTTGCAGCTTAGCACAATATACAAGCAGATATTTACAATATATCACAAATATGTACAGCTATATACAGAAATATACAAGTTATAAGTAATACAGAAACACAGTAGCCTTCTCAGAAATCAGAATCCCCATGAGAGGCTCCCAATCACCCTTCCACCTTCTTTCCACCCCTCTACCTTACCTCAGAGTATACTTTACATTCAAGGTGAGTTTGGAGGATCAGCAAGGGTGTTTGGAAGCAGAAGGATTAGTTACACAGAAGAAGCCCAGGGAGGAACACAAACTCAGGAGACAGAGATACACACACTGTAGGTACCAACCCTAACCCTACACACTATGCATGATTTATGAGCAGGGTTTCCCTTCCCTTTAAGAAATGCCTTTACTTCTCCCAGTGAACACGCTTCATCTTCCAGATTTCTGAAGACTGAAGTTTCTTTTCAGGAAATGTTGGCTCCATGGCTTTTTTGGAGGTCACCAGATCCTGTGGAGCCACTGAGGTTCAGAAGCAGTGTCCCATCTGGGTCACCAAAACTGATGCCAGAATCAAAAAGAATCTTGGGCAGGTAGCAGCGTTTCCATTTATTTCACACTAAATACAGTACCCTAGAGGGATTGTTCCCAAAGTCCCAGAGGGCTCTGAGACAAAGTCACACCTACCTAATATAATTACTCCTTCTACCTATTCATGTGGTATGACTCATCAAAGTATTTGGACACCCGTGGCCATGCAGATAGTTTGCAGTCCTTCAAACCCCCTCTCTCAAGGCCATTCTCACAGACTTACGACTGTAACTTCCATTCTTAGCTATGCTCAACTTAAGACACGTTAAGAAAAGTTCAACAACATCATGTGCAGGAAAACAGACTATTCTACAGCATGTGAGAATCTTTCTAGATATTCCAAACCAAGCAGTACAACGTGAGAGTCCATCTGATAGGTACAAAGTGTTTGTAAAGCAAAGGAAAGTAGAGATGGAAAAAAAACCCAACCAAATCAAACCAAACCAACAAAAAAAAGCCTTAGTTATCCTGAAATGCAGTGCCTGTGCCTTAAAATGTGAACTTGAGGAACGCAAGCTCAGCATAGCATGGCAGGCTTAAGGCCTGATTTTTAAGATGACAAAGTGAATAATCTGAAGTATAAATATGTCTAATGTTATTTGTTTGGGTGTTTGGGGGTTCTTTTATTTTTTGAAAGTCTGTAAATATCAGCAAATTGTTGCACCACTTCTGAGCAGAATGGCAGTGGGATCTCCAGATGGGCCAGTGCCCACTCCTGGAGTCCAGCACTAATCCTCTACCATGACAAGGAGTAGCTGCACTAGTGCTTCAACAACAAAAAACTACTGAAAGGAAGAGTAAATATACCGTGTCAACAGGAAATACTTCTTTTTTTCCATGCTAAATAGCAAGGCATTTGCTCCTGTTCTCTGAGTAGTACATGGGAATTAACAGTTTTCCATTAAAAGCCTTGTCTTTGGCGTTATTTTTCTTTTATTATCTTTCAGGAAAATAAATCTCATCCTTCACAGTCATTAGAGAAAATTACTGCTGCCACCACACTTCCCACTTCTGCCATCAGACAATTTTCATACAGTAGGCTAGAAAAGGTGCAGAGTTTGTTTGTGTTGGGGAGGGGAAATTAATTGATGCGAGATGATATTTTCCAAAATTAATATTGTTTATTAATTTTGCTATTCAGAACTCTCACCACCCCTGATCACTGATTTTAATAATATTTTGGTTCTTACATGGTCATGGAAACATTCTATGGATAATATCTAGATCTAGTAATAACCAGCAAAATAAATAAACATTAATAGAACTGGCAGAGAAGGTTCCTGCAGTCAATATGCCACTTGCCCAGTAGATGGGCTCAAGCTCTTTCTGCTCTATGGCAGAAGGCAGTAGAGAACCACAAAGAGGCATTTCAGCATTTACTCACAAATTATTATTATTACCCTCGCGGGGGCTAGCCACAGTCCAGACAGTGCTCAAATGCTTTCAGAGGACTCCGGCCTGTTGGACATTGAGACTTGAATCTTCCCAGCTCCTAGGGAAAGATGCAGACAATCTCTGACCTTGTTCTCCTGGCTTCTCCTGGACATTCTGTATCTATATCCAGGAATTCTAAGCAGGGCGTTCAGGTGCAGAAGGCAGGATGTGGTGCAGTCTCAGCATGATGTCATGGTGGCCACGCAGGCCGATCACGTGCAAACATCCAGGGTCTGCTCCCAGTAACTCGCAGCAGTGGAGTTTAGCAGGCAAGCAATAAGGCAGTGTGCAATAGCAGCACAGCTGGACACAGCAGAGAGAGCATGGCAAAGAGCAGGGAAGCAAAGCAGGAAAGCAAAAGCAGGTTGTTCACCTGCCTATCTCATTTTATCAATGTGGGCCGAGATTAATTGCCCTTTGGACACAAGAATAACCAATCAGGATGGCAGTTAGCCAAACCTCACCATATTAGGCAAAGCCATAGGCTCACTTTTCCCTAATTTGGGAAGAGCACAGCCCTTGCACTAGGCAGGCACAAACTAAGTGTGTGTACCTTACACCACAGGACCCTGGGCAGGCCAGACTCAGCAGCTACAGGTTCTTTTTCGTCCGTTTCCCATGCTTGCCTCTCTGATGGAGCAGAAAAGCATGCCTAGGCAAGGCAGGACACGTATAAGCCTATTTTGGGCCTATCAGGCCTACCACAACAGTCTGTAAGATTGAAAGAAGTGCTAATGGTCTCCTGAGACACAGATCTTCCAACCCAGTTACCCTTGCTCCCAGCCCTCTCCACAGATTGAATCATTCCCTCTAGTAGCCAATGGTGGCTCCTTAAAGTAAATGTAAGATGACTACAAGTAGGGATTTAAAGTGAATGGTCAAACCACCAATTTTTAAAGCAAATGTCCTCTTAAAATTTCAGAGAGAGATTAATAACTATAAATATATGCACATAGCTGTGATTGCACCTATAGCAATAAAATATTTAGAAATTTAAGCATGCATTGCTCCAATTTTTTTTCTGGTTTCTTACACATAATCAGACATAATTGCTACAGAATTAATTATTAAAAACACATCCCTTGTTGAAACAGAGTTTGGGAAATGTTTGGTTTTTGAACAGAAAAAAGCAGCAACACAAGAAAATTGTATATTGATTATTTGCTGTTGTGGTAGACCTGATGGGCCAGAAATAGGCTTATACACGTAATGGCTTGCCCAGGCACATTTTTCTCCTGTGGTAAACAACGTACACACACTTAGCTTGTGTCTGCCTTGTGCAAAGCCTATGCTTTGCCCAAATTTGGGTAAAGCAAGCCTATGGTTTCACCTAATATGGTGAAGCTTGGCTGATTGCAGTTCTGATTAGCTATTCTGTGTCCAAAGGCCCATTAATCTTGGCCCACATTGATAGAAGAACAGAATACAATGGCAGTGTGCTCTGCCATTGTATTTATGCTTGCCATTGCCTGCTGCCATTGCTTACTGCCTTATTGTTTGCCTGGAATCTCTATTGTCCTGAGTTTACCAGGAAGAGACTCTAAATGCCTCCATGTGATCAGCCTGCATAGCCAGTGTGACATTGTTCTGCGACTGCACATCACAAGACATCCTGCCTACATCTGAAAGTCTCCTGCCAAGATGGGAAAGCCTGGAGATATACAGATCATCCAGAGGACCAGGTTAGAGATTGTCTGCTTCCTTTCCCCTGCACTCCGAAGCCTGGGAAGAATCAGGAGTCTCAGTGGCTGACAAGACAGAGTTCCCTAAAAGCACATGGGTACTGTCTGCTACTGTGGCTAGCCCCACAAGCAGGGTAATAATAATTTTGTGAGTAAATACTTCGAAGCCTCTTTGTAATTCTCCACTGCCTTCTGCCACAGGCAGAAAGGAGGTCCTTCAGTCCAGCTAATGGGCAAGTGGTGTATTGACCGCAAGCAGCATTTGACCACAGGAATCTTCTCTTCCAGTTCAATTAATGTTTATATATTTTGCTGGTTATTATTCTTAGATCTAGTTATTACCTGTAAAATGTTTCCATGACCATGCAAGAACCCGAATATTATTAAAATTACTGGCTGGGGGTGATGAGAGTTCTGAATATCAAAGTTAATAAACAATATTAATTTTGAAAAAATACCATCTCGCATCAATTAATTTCCCCTTCGTAACATATGCACACAAAATTCCTACACCAAGACATATGTCAGTGTATTTACTTTCCAAAACAAAAGCCACCACTACCTCTGAAGATGGCTTTGCCAATTTAAGAACATGAGCACAATCAAGAAATCAAAAATGAGAAACAGAAAAACAGACATACTTCCATATAGAAAACACTCAAGTAATTTCTCAATTACTATTAAAGAAAGAAAAAAAAAGGAGCAAGATTTCTGCTTTCCCCACCCATCCATCCCTTGCTATGCTTTCATTTTCTACAATAAATGGAGCATTCAAGCTTTGAGGATGAGGTCCTGGACCCACTTTACAACAAAATGCTGAAGGACTTTCCTTTAAGCATAAAGATTCCTGCAAAGATAAGAACTAGTCAGTAAGATTTAGGTTTTTTTAATAAGAACTTAATGAAAGCTACTCCTATTGCTTATTCATTAATTTATTCATTATTTTAAATATGCAAATCAGTTACTAGAGTAGGATAATGAAGATCAGACCACATAGAAGCAGGAAATATAAGTTTGACTTATTTGAAGTTAATTCTAATTGAGGAAGGATAAAAACAGACTAGAGAAGCTTGACTAAAAGCAAAAGCAACCATTTGAAGAGATGAGAAATCATTCTCTGTCAGAAGCAGAGCACGCTCCTAGCAAACGTGAAAGGAAATACACTCCCCTCTACTCTGATGCAATTCATAGAATAGATGTGAAATCAGAAACAGTTCAACTGCTGTAAAGAAAAATATTTATGCTATATATTGGGTGTATTGATATTCTTAAATTATCACAGTATCACCAAGGTTGGAAGAGACTTCACAGATCATCAAGTCCAACCCATTACCACAGAGCTCAAGGCTAGACCATGGCACCAAGTGCCACGTCCAATCCTGCCTTGAACAGCTCCACGGATGGCAACTCCACCACCTCCCTGGGCAGCCCATTCCAGTAGCCAATGATTCTAACATTGTCAGCTGCATCCCTCTATTACTAAAAGGCAATGCTGAAAATTATCGCTTTATTATATGGTATTTACTCTCCTTATAAGCAAGAGCACAATTCTTAATATCTATAAGCTGAAATGAAAGTCCAGTACTTTAACTGTAGCAATATGCTATAAATAGCTGTAGCAGAGAATAGTAAGAGATTTCCCTGAAATGTCTCATTTGTCCTATTGTTTCAGTGCAGAATTAAGTTATCAATTAAACTAAAAGTCTGTTTAAGACATCTGTATTTCAGATGATACACTTAAAATAAACAAAAAATATGCAATCTTTTAAAGACAAAATTAATAATAAAAAAATTGAAGACAATTATTCCACTTTTAAAGATTTTTTTTAAATTTATTTTGAGAATAATAATCCAATATTTATAAGTAAATGCATGCCATTCTTATATTCATTTTCTGGGGGGAAAAAATAAAAGACCAACAAAACAAACTATTCACTTTTGCATACCAACAGGTGTCTACAAATAATTGTGTAGTAGAATATTTTCAAGTTTTTTTGCAGCACATAAATGTGCAGAAGATTTAAGAAACAGATGGAATGCTGGGCTGCTGCCATCTACAATTTTCAGTAATATACATATACTATTTAAATTATTATCATCTGTTAATATTTCCTAAATAGCTACGTTTACCAGACCAATAAAAAGGAAGTATCTTCATAAAGAAATTTCTAGCCTCATATTAAACACATATCATGTAAAGTATTGACTTATTACCATGTAAAGTATTGACTTATTGATCACATGTGACATATTTGAGAGAGTGATTGGCCATTGGAATGGGCTGCCCAGGGAGGTGGTGGGGTTGCTGTGTTGAAGACTGGATGAGGCACTTAGTGCCACGGTCTAGTTGACTGGACAGGGCTGGGTGCTAGGTTGGACTGGCTGATCTTGAATGTCTCTTCCAACCTGGTTGATTCTGTGAGTCTGTGATTTTAATAATTTACAACTCTACATAATGGCAAACGTAGATTCCAAGTTGTCAATAGTAGCCAAGTAATGCATTTTAAATTTCCTGTACTACCTATTGGTTTAGCTTCAATTTTGGCCACTTAAGTAACTGAAAAAAAATCCACACATCTATTTTTTTACTGCTCCATACTGCAGGAAGAAAAGAGACTTCATTACTTTTCAAACTGGTATGTCAATATTTATATAAAAGAATTTTACAGTTGTCAAGAGAGTCCTTGAAGTGGTGTCTAGAACTCAGAAATTGGAAATCTCATTGCTCAGTGATTCTCATTAGCCATATCCTGGCTTCCTGCAGAAACTCCAGTTTCATTAGGAGAGCCCAGCAATGAGATGGGATGCTGTGATGAAGGGGAGCAGAAGCAGCATATGAAGGAGAAAATGATTTGTAATTACTCTGTGACAGTCTTTTTTCGCTAATGATTTACTCTCTGTTATCCTACAGCAAGTAGCAGAAAAACCCCACCTAACAACACGGCAATAGAATCTTCTCGAGTTTCATTAAAAATGGAGGAAAGCACAGGGAATATACATGCTACCTTTTTGTCATGTCAATTTCCTAGTAACATCAGTGTATTTCCTGAAGCAACAGCTAGGCTGTTAACACACATAGGGTTCACAGGATTTAAAAGAATGTTACATATCTTTAAAAATCTGGCTTTCATCTGATGAAGTGAAATTCTCATTCACACTACCAGCAATAATCAATATCTTTTGTGCATAAAGATCTTTCTTTGGGATCACATCTGTAGACCTGTCCATAAAACCTGGCAAGCCAGTATCACTCCTAGTTGGGCACTGACACCTTCCCATGCAGAACAATGTTGCACAGTGTTTCTGCATCTTTTTTAAACCCTGGCTGCTGGGTGTCCACAAATCCTTCCGTGGTAGGCTTGCTAACATTTCTAAGTCAAAGACTGAGCTCACTCCACTGAAGACACGTTTGAGCCACGGTGTATACAGCTCATGGCCAAGCTGCGCGTATGCAGCGTGTCCGTCTGGAGAAGAGTTGGTCCTGAAGCTTTTTCAGTTGCTAGTGTCCATGTGAGTACATCTGATAGCCACAAATTCAAGGCCACAGATATTCTTACAAGCATTGTGAGTGACTGTGAAGCTACCCAGTACTTTTCGCCTGCCAGCTGCAAGAGCATTAAAGAATATCTTAATGCCAGTGTGCAGACATAGAGTTACACACACTCATTGCTGCAATGACATTTTTAACTTAAATGTCAGCAGTGCTAATTTAGGTCTCCGTCTACAATGTTAAAGAAATCAGATTTTTTTACAGCTTGTTTGAAGACCTTAAAGCCTTTCCAGGTCCTGGAAATACTGAAACTGCAAAATACATCTTCCAGATTTGTTTTATCTTTGTACCTTATAATAGCTTCAAGACTCTCCTTCTAATTTTGTCTAGATGTCTATCACACCAGATTGAATATATTAGGCAGAAAAACTTCATGGACACTATTATTTGTAATTTACAGCCCACAAGTACTCATGTAGCCACATGAAACATTTTTTTCAGACACAGAATGACAGGCATGAGATCAGATGGTCCACACCCCTGTTCAGAACATGATCAGCAGGTTGCTCAGGGCTACGTTCACTTGGGTTTTAGCTGTCTGTGGGAACTCTCCTCCACTACCTGATCAATTGCAGTAGAAAATAGTTTTCCATCTAGGTAGAATTTCATCTCTTTCAGATTCTGCCCATCACCTCTCGTCCTGTCACTGTGCACCACTGACAAAAGTCTGATTCTTCTTTACTCCCCACATCAGGTATATACATAACCAGATCAGATCCTCCAAGTCTTCTCTGCTCTAGCCAGTGTCAGCTCTCTCAGTCTCTCTATGTCATCTTTGTGGCTCTTCCTGGCCTTTGTCTAGTATGTCCTTATGTGCCTTGTGCTGGAGAGCCTAGCACTGGATGCAGCAATCCAGGTGTGTTTCACCAGGGCTGAGGAGAAGGATAATCTCTCTCGAACAGTTCCTAACACTCCTCCTAATGCAGCTCAGGAAGCTGTTGACTTTCTTTGACACAAGGCCATTTTTCTGGCTTATGGTCGACTTGGAGTCGCCCTTCCAGAACTCATAAACCTCTCCCAGTTACCAGAACCTGTCAGAAACCATCAAACACAGCCTCACAGTGACACTTTGTTCTCTATTCCAAAGCCACCTTGCTAATGTGTAGGTTGCTGATCTCCTCCCAGGGATGTAGACCCTTGTCCACACACAGCTGCAACAGGCAAAGATGTGTCTCCTCCTGCCCTGGCTATCCTGAGCCTCCAGACCACAGAATCACTGAATGTTTGGAAGACACCTCCAAAGATCATCAAGTCCAACTGCCCTGCCAAAAGCAGGATCACCTAGAGTAGTCTGAACAGGAATGCATCCAGGTGGGTCTTGAAAGTCTCCAGAGAAGGAGATTCCACAATGCCTCTGAGCAGCCTGTTCCAGTGCTCCATCAACCTCACTGTAAAGAAGTTTCTCCTCATGTTGTGAAATCTTCTATGTTCAAGTTTGCATACATTGTTCCTTGTCTTACTGCTATGCACCACCGAAAAGAGATTGGCCCCATCCAATTGACACCCGCCTCTCATTTCTAGACATTGATCAGATCCTCTCTCAGTCTCATCTTCTCAGAACACTAAACAGTGTTACCGAACTACATCTTAGGTGTATTAGATTGTCTTTATTCCTTTCAACTGTAGTTTTTATATTGGACTACATAAATGAGCTATGATGTGTACACTGTTGGATCTCAGCCTCCTAAACAACACATACCTCTTTTTAAAGGTTTTTCACCAAGCTGAGAGTGAAAGACAGCCACAGAAAAAATTAAGCAGAACTACTGTCAGACACTGACAGTGCCAAGAAACATAGACAGATAGATAACAGATAGTAGGGTACTAAGTACCCTACAATTTATTGAAGCAAATAGAGGAGAGTTGAGTGGCAAATTACCTACACTGCTCACAAACCAGCAGGCTACCCTGTCTGCCAGCGGTCCAAATTGTTTCTGGGTAATTTGGCACATTCCTACTTTGTTGTGCTATTTCTTGTGGAGTGACTTTTGAGTTCTGATTACTCCCTATCGTGCAAGAGAATGTCCAAATACTAGCAAAACTTCTAAGGATGATGGTAGGAACAGCTGAATACATCAAATCAAGCAGTCATTTAAAGTAATACGAATTCAAACAAACACATACCTGTTTTTAAAGGAATTAAATATGTATTAAATACCAAATGAAAACAAATAAAATTTTCAGCAAATAACATTTCCCTCTGCCAAAGCCAGTAAGAGATTCCTATCTTCAAGAATAGAGCATAGGAAATTTGTCAGGAAAGTGATACGAGAAAAGAATACTTCTTTTGCATACTGAATAAGATAAATGTGAAGCAAAACATCAAAGATCCAAGGAAGATAACATGCAGTTTCTTTCTGAGGTGTTGTCTTCTTTCTTCTTGAAAGCACAAAAGGTCACTTCTTTAAAATTATGGAAAGGACACTGCTGTTCACCAAGTCAGGAACCCAGGAAATGGAATTTGTTAGCAAGAGTAATTTTAGATCTGCTGATAATTCTCAGCACTCACCTGACATACAGTTTTGCTCTCAGAAATGAAAGAAAACTGTACTATACAAAGCAAAGTCTAGGGTAACTGTAACTGATTCATTTCTATCCCTGAAATATAGGGATATGGATAATGAACACACTCATTTTATGTATGTACACATGATGGATATGTGTGTATAATCTAGTAAGTTAAGTCATAGGATCATAGGATGTTAGGGGTTGGAAGGGACCCAAAGAAATCATCGAGTCCAGCGCCCCTGCTGGAGCAGAACAATACTATCTAACACAGATCACAGAGGAACATATCCAGACAAGCCTTGAAAGTCTCCAAAGAAGGAGACTCCACGACCTCCCTGGGGAGCCTGTGCCAGTGCATTGGTTCCTTACCAATACTGCTAAGGGAGGAAGACATTGACCATCAAAAGCATTAAGCAGTGACCACCAAACTGCAAAGAGACTCTTACAACAAAGCAATAACATTGATAGGAAGCACAAAGGAAACACAAGTACAGCTTACTGTGTGCATCCTTGCTAGCTGCATTTTATTATTTTATAGATTTTTTTTAACATTTTATCAAGGTTAATTTAAATCCTTTTTTAATATAGCACATTATTATGGATTTAAGAACTGGGAAGTCTTAACCATGGAGTTGAATGTCTTCCAAGTACCAGAGAGGTGCAGGGTGGTGGACACCAGAAAATGTAATCTTTTGTTATTTCATTCCCATCAGCCTGCATTACTCTTCCCTATATAACCTGGCTGCATAGTCATTTCTTTCCCTTTTTCTCCCTCTCCCTTCTCCCAATGTGCTGAGCTGGCATCTGTCTGGTATTTACAGGGGNCACATGATGGATATGTGTGTATAATCTAGTAAGTTAAGTCATAGGATCATAGGATGTTAGGGGTTGGAAGGGACCCAAAGAAATCATCGAGTCCAGCGCCCCTGCTGGAGCAGAACAATACTATCTAACACAGATCACAGAGGAACATATCCAGACAAGCCTTGAAAGTCTCCAAAGAAGGAGACTCCACGACCTCCCTGGGGAGCCTGTGCCAGTGCATTGGTTCCTTACCAATACTGCTAAGGGAGGAAGACATTGACCATCAAACACATTAAGCAGTGACCACCAAACTGCAAAGAGACTCTTACAACAAAGCAATAACATTGATAGGAAGCACAAAGGAAACACAAGTACAGCTTACTGTGTGCATCCTTGCTAGCTGCATTTTATTATTTTATAGATTTTTTTTAACATTTTATCAAGGTTAATTTAAATCCTTTTTTAATATAGCACATTATTATGGATTTAAGAACTGGGAAGTCTTAACCATGGAGTTGAACGTCTTCCAAGTACCATAGAGGTGCAGGGTGGTGGACACCAGAAAATGTAATCTTTTGTTATTTCATTCCCATCAGCCTGCATTACTCTTCCCTATATAACCTGGCTGCATAGTCATTTCTTTCCCTTTTTCTCCCTCTCCCTTCTCCCAATGTGCTGAGCTGGCATCTGTCTGGTATTTACAGGGGAGCTGAGCCTTTTGGCCTTGAATGTCTTGGCTAACTCTTACTGTGTCATCTGGGCCTCAGTAGGGAGGTATGGGGGAAGTGGGGCACTGAGGCCTGGTTGTGGGGGAGGCTTTGAAAGGTTTTGGTCTAATGAGGTTGTGGAAAATTCTGGGTTGGAGAACTGGACAGAGGCTGAATATGAATTTTGTGTATTTTGCATGGTTTTGTACTGTTTTACATATAGTTGTGAATAGTACTTTAAATTTCCAATTATTTCCAATCCTGTGCGGAGTGTTTTCTTTTACTCCTTTGAGGAGGGTTAAAAGAGTTTCAGTCCATTCTCTAAAATTATGAAACACATGTAGCCACTTTTATGTGTTCCATTTATTCACCTAACCAAATATCACATTCAACAACCCAAGCTGTTAGCAAAACTACTCAATAACAACATATCTAAGAAAGAACTGAGCTCAATCCCCATTGTAATTCTTTCAAATTTAAATCTGAAAAAGTAAATATTCTCTGGAAACAGTATGATATGATATGATATGATATGATATGATATGATATGATATGATATTCTCTGGTGAGACCCCACCTGGAGTACTGCATCCAGTTCTGGAGCCCCTATTACAAGAGAGATGTGGAGATGCTGGAGCATGTCCAGAGAAGGGCCACGAGCACCTCTCCTATGAAGACAGACTGAAAGAGTTGGGGCTGTTCAGACTGGAGAAGAGGAGGCTCCCAGGTGACCTTCTGTGTCCTTTCAGTATCTGAAGGGGGCCTACAAAAAAGCTGAGGAGGGACTTTTTAGGCTCTCAGGCAGTGACAGGACTAAGGGGAATGGAGCAAAGGTGGAGGTGGAGAAATTCAGATTGTATGTGAGGAGGAAGTTGTTCAGCATGAGAGTGGTGAGAGCCTGGAATGGCTTGCCCAGGGAGGTGGTTGAGGCCCCATCCCTGGAGGTGTTTAGGGCCAGGCTGGATGAAACGCTGGCCAGCCTGATCCAAGGTAGGGTGTCCCTGCGCATGGCAGGGGGGCTGGAACTAGATGATCCTTGTGGTCCCTTCCAACCCTGACTGATTCTATGATTAACTGCTGAAACTGTTTTATATTATTAATCTATCTTTGTGGGAACAGACTTTGATGAGACAATGCTTGTCAAGAATCTTCTGCTATTTCAGATATTTCAGTGAGTGTCACAACACATAACAAAACTGATAACAAGATAGATTGCTGCTATTTCTGTATTCCCACTGGGCTTAATATTCCCTGGTTAGAGATTAAGATCCTAACATTTTAGGTGTTAGACTAGTACAGAACAAAGAATAAAGAACCAAAACAAAAGATAAGAGATGCCTGGGGGGAAAAAAAAGTGTAATGATTCCTGTAACAGGCAGTTGTCTTACTGTATCTAACACAGTTGTGAAGTCTGTTGAAATAAAGGAGCATGGTGGATTACCAGTTTTAAAATAGAGGTATTGGAATTGTCTTCACATTTACTGTGTAAGGGTAAGATGTCTAAACTACTCTGAAGAACTGCATTTAAATACATGACATAGGTGACTTTTTTGAAAATGGATGGATTTTCTTAATTACTTTCAGTGGCACTCCATCTTCAGACAACAAGGATTTCACTCAGTTCTTTCAGAAATTACTTCATATCAGACAGATACATTTAGAAAAGGTTAAAGAAGGATGTTTTAATCTTTTATTAGTATTCCTTCTCATTCTGGCTTGTTTTTAACTTCTGTGACATTCTGGCTCTGCAGAAAAAAAATAAACCCTTGCCTTGAGCATGAGTTTTAATAGAACAGAATAGAATCAACCAGGTTGGAAGAGACCTCCAAGATCAGCCAGTCCAACCTAGCACCCAGCCCTATCCAGTCAACTAGACTATGGCACTAAGTGCCTCAGCCAGGCTTTTCTTGAACACCTCCAGGGACGGTGACTCCATCACCTCCCTGGGCAGCCCATTCCAGTGGCAAACCACTCTCTCTGCCAACAACTTCCTCCTAACATCCAGCCTATACCTCTCCCGGCACAACTTGAGGCTGTGTCCCCTTGTTCTGTTGCTGGTTGTCTGGGAGAAGAGACCAACCCCTCTTTTTCTCTTGAAGGAGAGATTATGGAAAGCAGTTGGTACAATTTATACCACAGTCTGAGAGCTCTACAAAAATCAGAGTAATTTAACATTTGCCACAGAAAATTGACTAAACCACAGAACTTTAGAGGCTGGAAGGCACCTCCAGACATCATCAAGTCCAACCTTCCTGCCAAGGCAGGATCACCTAGGGTAGTTCACACAGGAACACATTCAGGTGGGTGGGTTGTATCTGCCTGTTTCTGTGTATTTATATGTTGTTGTATTTTGTGATTTTCACAAAGAAGGAATACAAAGCACTTCTCAGGTTTCATCTCTTGAATCGATGAAGTTCTGGAAGAAAGTGTCAGTTGAGCTGCTGGCTCTCCTACCAATTTTACTCCATGACTGTTGGTAAATCCTTTATTCTGACCAACATGTGCGTAAGATGAATTATTCAAGCATGATATGTCACATAAGTTTCATGTATGTATGCAACAGTAGAGGTGATTGTTGACTTATTCACATGGCACGAATGCATTTTCTTAAGCAAAACAGCAAATCCCTCGACACGGCCAAGCACATCCTTATGCAGCAGCATCTCAACTCTCTCAGTTCAGCTCTCTGGCAGAAATAAGGTGATATTTTTATGAGAACTTGGGTTAGAAGTTCAAGAGAAGTCCTTAAAGAACACATTCACAGCTCATAGAAATCTCAGATCTTTGCCCTGGATCAGCATTTGTCCCTTTAAACTCTGAAAGTACAGAAGCTGTTAAAAGGATGAGCTCTGGAAGTGCCTGAATTCCTCACAGCATGAGCTGATGGCTCTCAGGAACCATGCTGACACCAGAGGAGAGTGCATATCTATTTACAGGGCAGGCTGCTGTTCAAGCCCCTGCCCTGCCCATCCTCATGCTTCAGTTCACTGCTCCATTGACTGTGGCAGTTTGATGGTCCACATTCCTGCCAGTCTTCAGATCACTGCACAGTCCAAATTAAAAGTGTGTCTCTCCCACACCATGTCCATCGAACAAAACAACCAACCACCTCCCCCTCTTCCCCCCAAACCAAACAGTTATCTTTTCATACTGGTAATTTTAGCAACTAATTGCAGAAAATTGAAAGGAAAGCACAGGAATCCATGGGAAATGGTTGGCAGCATCTTCTCAAACAGCTTAATTGCAAAGTCAATACATTAAGTACGTATGCCTTGAAGAACACTCAATAATAAGTCTTATTGTTTGTTTATTCATGCTTATCTTCAAAACAGAGTCAGATGTGTTAAGCTTTGCCTTTCAGTACAGTTTGGCTCATTCTAAGTTTATTATTTGCTAGAGTTAGATAATCACAGACATAGCCCCCCTCATGGACAGGTACATTTGTCCGGATTTCTCGGTTTAAATTTCTACTGACAAAGACCTCTGTGATTTCCTTCCACAAAAGGCAGAAGTCAGTTTGGAGGACAGTAGTGAAAGCTCTCTGTTGGTGACAGAAGTGCTTCTTGCTGGATGACACAGCCAACTATCAGTCTCTTTATATTATAAGGGAGAGAACAGCATGCAGAAACCCAAAAGGACAGCTGGAACAAAACTGAAATGGAGGTTTTGACAGGCCAGCAATGCACTCAAGGTACACAAGAAGTTTGTTTGGACAATTAATTTACAATAGTTTTGTTTTTAGAGTAAATGCTGCTGGCTCTCCAATGCCCACATAAGGAATTTGTGCACAGTTTTGTTATTTTCTAACAGAATTCTGTACACCATGAAAACCTGACTATACATTTAAAGGACAAAAGTGGTCAATAGGACCCAAGGCAAACAAAGCCAAAACCTATACACTCTACAAATGCTATTTCATCTCCAGACTACCACCTCATGAGGCTGCTTACAAACTGTCTATGGCTAAGTTAAAAAGTTCTCATAAGAGTTAAAAGCTCTCATAAGAGTAATTTATCTGTTGTAATGGAAAAAAAAACAAACAAGGAGACAAGCAGGTGAGAGAACTGAAAAAGGAAAATAGTTACAATTAATCTTGCAATCTGAAAATGTTCTCAACTCATCTCTAACACAGATTTACAGCATTGGCTCAGCTAGTTTATTCTGTGCATTTTTGCTACATTTAAGCCATACTAGTGAATTTTTCCCCTTCTGAGGTTTCTGTAGTTACTGTACTGCTATTTCAATTCTGAAGCACTGTAAATGTCCTGTCAAACTCTAATGATAGTCTCATTTATTGGTTAGGACTTTTCTCTCAGAGTCTTCACTGCCTGCTTTTTCAAAATAATCAGAGAGTTTCGCTACATCTCAGGCCTGAGCTTTCATGACTTTGAATCACCATATTTAACTTCAATAAAACAAGATTTCTGATGTCTCCACAAGACTGGATTTAAGGGGATTTTGTAACCTCAATAAAAGAAAAGTTCAACCATTTTTATGCTTAAACTATTTTTCTCCCTCTCTTTCAGCCTATATTCAAGAATTTGTTTATGACTGGCACATTTTTCAGTGAATTGTCTTGGAGGAAGGCTTACAGGCCTTGATTTTGTCTAGGCATTGGCTGAAAACATGCTAACAACAATTTCAGGTTGGACAAGCACTAATTCGGCACCTGTTTACACAGATTTCCTTCAGATACCCTCCACTTTTCCTTCTCTGCACCAGAGGCCTTCTTTGTATCAAGAATGGATGAATTCTCAGCTAGTGTTAAAATCAATGCCACCTACAAATGTTACAACGCTACAGACATCTAGCTCTGTCTAATCAATAGAAACATCAAAAGATAGTTTGGGGTTATCAGGTGTACCTGAGGCTGCATTTACTTCTCGAGCTAATGAAGCATCACTCCCTCAAAACCATTTGTCTGGGTTTTTTGGCATCTTTTAATATTGATGCATTTGACAGAAACATAGTCCTGTCCTTACATGCCAGCACACACACAAAGGCACTGCATGTGAGGCTGGATTTGTACAAGGAATTCTTTTCTTCTTATAGGGGATGATGTGGTTAAAAATCATAGCACTGACATCAAGACACACATATGTACATCCACAGTAGATTTTATTAAAAAATGTTTTTTCTTAAGTTTTCTATAAAGCTATGTTAGATTTCTAAACTATGAGATTTAAATACGTTGCTAATAATGAATTATTTCAGATTGCAATCTATGGTAGAGCAGTTTATGGCAGGTCTGTATATGTCATTAATCCAAGCCTAGTGTTAACCTCAAATAAAGAAATCTAACAAAACCAGTGTTGGTTCTTAGGGACATGGAGGCCAGACAGGAATCCAACAAACACTTGGTAACTTCTGCCACACAAAGGTTTTTACAGAAGAGCAGAAAGCATCTAAAATAAAAGAAAGGAGGTTTCAGCCACAAGCTTGTAATCTCCAAAACATCAGCTCTGGGAAGTTTTATCCACCTTCTTCTTGTGCTGTGATGGTTCTTAGGTGACTGCACAGCTAAAGTGAGTAGCTAGTCCAAAATAAAAACAATTCCCCCCACTCACAGTGTCAAGGAAAGCAGTGCTCCCTAACAAGCAGCTGGAAAGAGGCTTGAATTAATAGCAAGAATACATTGCTATGTTCCACCATATTATTTGATTTTAAATGTTGGTCTATGAAGATATAACAAAACTCTTAATTCAAGGGCACTAGGAAAAAAAGTCCAGCTTTATTTGTAACCATTGGATCGCAGGAACACTTTCCTTGAATTCCAGCCCCTCAACTTATTTGAAAAAGACTACAGAAACAACTTTCTAGTCTTGTGACAAGCTTAGGAACAAGAGTCAAGAATTTGGAATCAAGTTAATAAATATTCAGATTCCCTCCTTTTTTTCTATAATGAATTATTCAGACTGTTTTGTAATACTCTTAAAAATACACACTCACTTTAACCATTCAGTGCAATATGTAAGGAAGGTATAGGATTTATTACTGCCTTTGAGAAGAGTGATCACTCATCCTGGTGCTTATCTGGAACGGTAGCTCAGCTAAGAGACAAGATAAAATCATCCGAAGTATTTTTATTAAGGATTATTTTATTTAAAGAGTAGTAATTAAACTGTCTCATCTACTGCTGAAGTAGTACACTCTTTAGATAAATGACATTTTAAACTCCTGGTTCATATAATTTTAAACTCCACAAAACCACTGACTGACTGTCACATTTCACAGTTCTATTAGTGTCTAATGGTTTTCACTTCACAGAGCTCCTGAACACTATTTCTTACATTTATATGTTGCTATCACATGGACTTAGTTCCCCCTTTGCTGTGAACGAGCATATGACCACTTCTGAAAATATTTGATACTGTTCTATTAGATTCACTTTTTGAAAAAAGTAACCCTAAAATATTTACTTGGCTAGAACCAATGGCAAAATATGGCCAGAAAAGATTATCAGACAGAAAACTTAGACTCTCAAAGTGCTAACAAATTAGTGGAGGTAAAAGAGCATAGTCCAGCCAGTAGGACAAGGGAGGTTATTCTTCCCCTGTACTCAGCACTGATCAGGCCACACCTTGAGTACTGTGTCCAGTTCTGGGCTCCTCAATTCAAGAGAGGTGTTGATATACTGGAACATATCCAGAGAAGGGCAACAAAGCAGGTGAGGGGCCTGGAATACAGCCCTGTGAGGAGAGGCTGAGGGAGCTGGAGTTGTGTAGCTTGGAGAAGAGGAGGCTCAGGGGTAACCTCTTTGATGCTTACAACTACCTGAGGGGAGGCTGTAGCCAGGTGAGGGTTGGTCTCTTCTCCCAGGCAACCAGCAACAGAACAATGGGACACAGTCTCAAGTTGTGTAAGGGAAGGTCTAGGCTGGATGTTAGGAGGAAGTTCTTGATAGAGTGATTTGCCCTTGGAATTGGCTGCCCAGGGAGGGGGTGGAGTTGCTGTCCCTGGAGGTGTTCAAGAGAAGACTGGATGAGGCACTTAGTGCCATGGTCTAGTTGATTGGATAGGGCTGGGTGCTAGGTTGGACTGAATGATCTTGGAGGTCTCCTCCAACCTGGCTAATTCTATGAATATGCCCTGTATCTTTTGCTTAAATACAGCTCTATATCACAGCATATTAAAATACCTAAGAAATCACATTTTACAAGCAGCTTTTAAGAAGAATAAATAATGGCAATATTTTCTAAGAAAAGAAACCCTGTTTCCATGCAGATTTTTGTGTATGATCTGCTGTAATTTGCAGCTAAGGCTCCTGTCAATTACTTTTCTTACACATAAACTCACACACACACAAATTTTAAACAATTAATACTTGTTCATCATGTAGATCAATTTAAATCTGGAACCATTCTCTGTCAAATTTCATAGCTGTTTTACTACTTTAGATCACTCTTTGACTCCTGAATCTGAAGTTACTCCAAAATCTCAACTTGTCAAAAAATAAACTGCCAACTCATAAAGACCAAAGGATTTTTTTTTCATGGTTGAACATACATTTTAACCATTCTGTAATTGTCATCCATTTTGTTTATGTGGTAAAAATTGCAGGGAGAATAATTATCTAATTTAAGTTAGGCTACTGAATTACAGCTAGATGATTTATACCTGCTATACATTTAGCTGAAGAAGTTCAAAAATCCCTTGCAGAGAAAACTGTATACCGTAAAAAAATACAATGCGCCTGATACAGCTCATTAACTTCGTTTGAGCTATTACATACTTCAATTATAATAAAAGAGTGATTAGGACAGACAGTTGATGCACCCACTAAGGGGTCTGAAGAGCTCTTTGTTTTACAAGGTTCTCTAAGAAGTGCTCCCACAGACTCCTGTGCATGCAGGTGCACTATAGTAACCTTTAAAAAAAACCCCAAACCCAACACATTACCTTTGTTCAGCTATGCACACCCTTCAAAAGTAATATACCCTGGAAACTTAACATTTCATTTTATATGTTAAGAACTTGCCATCTTTTCCCTTTGCACATCCATGCAGTGCACATGTGCACAGAATATACCCACCCACACACTTGTCCTAACACCTTTGTACTTCGAATATTCTTACCAAGAGTTTGAAGGTAAGATTACATCAATTTAACTTAGCGCCCTAGAAACAGAAAGAGCAGCAAAATGCAGATGATATAAACACACAAATGAGCATGTCCTTTGTCTCGTGAGGCACAAAAACTTCAATGCTTAATACAAAAACCAAACAATGTAAGTGTCTTTATCCAGAGGTGATCAGGGATTTCAGTTTGATTTCACTATATTCATCCCACTCCCCTAGTACATGAAAATCTAATGATCTAAATCAAAAATATGCACATATTGTTGCTTAGATGCAAGATTTGCCAATAAAAGGGAAAAAACAAAATCAAACTATAGAAACCCAAATAATCATAGCATCATAGAATCAACCAGGTTGGAAGAGACCTCCAAGATAAAGCCAGTCCAACATAGCGCCTAGCCCTATCCAGTCAACTAGACCATGGCACTAAGTGCCCCATCCTGAACATCTCCAGGGACAGCAACTCCACCACCTCCCTGGGCAGCCCATTCCAATGCCAATCACTCTCTCTGTGAAGAACTTTCTCCTAACATCCAGCTTAGACCTCCCCTGGCACAACTTGAGACTGTGTCCCCTTGTTCTGTTGCTGGTTGCCTGGGAGAAAAGACCAACCCCCATCTGGCTACAACCTCCCTTCAGGTAGTTGTAGACAGCAATGAGGTCACCCCTGAGCCTCCTCTTCTCCACGTTGAACAACCCCAGCTCCCTCAGCCTCTCCTCACAGGGCTGTGTTCCAGGCCCCTCACCAGCTTCATTGCCCTTCCCTGGGCACATTCCATTATCTCAGCATCTCTTTTGAATTGAGGAGCCCAGAACTGGACATAGTACTCAAGGTGTAGCCTGATTAGTGCTGAGTACAGAGGCAGAATAACCTCCCTTGTGCTACTGGCTACACTGTTCCTGATCCAGGCCAGGATGCCATTGGCTCTCCTGGCCACCTGGGCACACTGCTGCCTCATGTTTAGCCTGCTATCTACCAGTAGCCCCAAGGTCCCCTTCTTCCTGCCTGCTCTCCAGCCACTCTGTCCCCAGCCTCTAGTAACGAGCTATTGGCCTGAGGAGCTGCTCTTCACTCCTTTCTACACTTTATCTGCCCCTTCACAATCAGCTCCTGCTTGCTTGGCATCTTAGACTGCATGATCATCTATGATACTGTCCAAATAATTTCTTAACTAGTAACATTAACAGATAAAATAGATATGATCCCTCATGTCTTTTCAGTCTGTGAATCTGAGTTTTTACAGCTCATAGCCTGCTCTGGGCAGTCATCTTTTCCATGGAATGTGAGAATAAGCTGAAGACTGCAAATAGCTTCTGACCAACCCAGTCAGCTTCTCCCACCACTAAGCAAGGCCATATAGTGGGAAGGGACTGCTCTCTTCAGCCCTCTGCTGCTGCTGGTATAACTAACTCACCCTGCAGCTGCAGAGAGTGCATTATTTTCTTTATCCTGTACTTCTTGCCATGGCCTTTCATCTCAGAAGAGTGTTCTTACATGGCTTAGTCTGTTTCTAAAATCTTCTAAACTATTGTTTTATTAAATCTTAGATAGCACTATCGTGAACCTAAGAGAACCGGCACTTAGTCATGCTGCCCACTCTCCCCTTTGCTTTACCTTAGACATACAGACTTTCACCTTTTAAAAATAGTGTTGAATTTGCTGCTAGCACTCTGAGGGGTCTTCTGTAAAGTACAACTGCCTGTAGGCTGCCTAAAGGCTTGCTGGGCCACCTGGGTTATTCTTTCTTCCTGAACACACTTAATCCAGAAGTACATTACAAAAGGAGTGTTAAATATTTTTAATAGAATTAAAAGTGAACATGCAGGGCTACATTTTTGCCTTGAGGTGTATGCAAATGCCAATGCTGCTGCTAAACAACCTTTACTCCTCAAATTGGAACAATTAGCCTTTCATGAACTATAAACAGAAGAACTCCTTGCAGTCATCCTTCTGTTTTACCTGATCTTTCATGACCAAAAATAGCAAGTGTCCATCAGGTGGACACAGATCTCCTAACACTGCTGATGATAGGCACTTATAGCAGTATGGTACCATATGATGGAAATACTTTCTAGCAAATGAGCAAACTACATGCCCAGGCCCACTTTGTGTGCATGCATTTGAGTTTGCACACGTAGCACCTTTGGATCAACTGAATATTACTGCATCCTGCTAGAAAAGTTTTTAAGAGTCTGTCATCTATTATGAACCACAGAACCTCCAAGTAGTTCATTATTCTTTTAGTTTCCTGTTTCAGTCAATTGCTAGAAATATTCCATAACATACCATTTAGATGGTAATCTCAAGATTCTTTTCAGTATGTAGGTTGATGCAAAAGGTTCAATGGATAGAGACATTTCAACTTGACCTGTACAAACTGATGCCATGCAGGCAGGTGCAGGTAGACAAAACTACTTGATAAAACACATATATTAAATTACTGGACACATTGCAGCTTTGGTTATTTTCATATCTACAGTTAGCAAGGCACTTTGAATGTGGGATGAAGATTTCTGTCAGCTGCCACATACGTAAAAGATTTTTTTCTTCAGCTTCATGTCTTGTTTGCACTTGCAGTGCTACAGTCTCTAATTATACAATTAAGAGACTGTTTTTGTTTTTTTTAACTGCAAGCTCATTTTCCAATGAGAATAAATCAGAGCTGTGTAGCAATGAAGACATACACAAACAACCTTCTTTCCTGTTAAGAATGATGACTATTCCAGTTGAGAATGATGGTTACAAGCAAAGAGAAGTTGCAAAATTGAAGAGAAAGAAGATAAAGATGACTACAGTTAAAGCAGAGGAGCGATGCTTTCAAGAACTGGGTTCTACTCTGCCTTCATTTGCGATCTGTGTAGAGTTAGGAAAATCACTGGAAAAATGGCTACAATTTCTGTATTTGTTTTGTGGCCAAAGCCTTGATGTCCAACTGCTGAATGCTTCCCTCTCATCAGGAAGATGTGTTAATGCCATTTGATTTCTGAGTGATGTATTTGGTATTGTACAATGGCAAGTATGATCATATTTTCAGTGATTCGGAATTAGTGCCCATATAATTATATACCTTCACTTTCACTCTTACTGCCTCACATAACTGATGAAAAACCACAGATAATTATAGTACTTTCACTTTAAAAGCTGTTGTAACAAATAAATTAGTATTTTTTAAAGTAGTTCTATATTAGAAATATGATAGAGTATCAAAGAAAGAACACTGAAGAAATTCAGAATTCTATCTTCGGCACAGGATTTAAACAGCAGACTAGAAATAAAAACAAGCATATGGAACTGGAAAGAAAAAATAAGAATGTCAAATAGCTGCTTCTTAAAGCTATTTTGTACCTTAAGTGACATAGAATAGAAAAATATATAGATTTGAAAATGTATCAGGAGGCAAGCACTTCAGGAAAATAAGTCTCACTTTGTCTTTTGAGTACTCAAATTTGCATTCTGTGTATGATATTAATATTCTTTCCCTTGATTTTCTGATTTAAGAAAAGCATTCTCAGTGGAAAAGTCATGAAATCTAACTACACATTTCTTTTGCTTTGGGTACTAATTACCACCACCTTACATGGACAGTATGAAAATAGCATTTCTTCCGCTACATAGTCAGTGAAACGTGTAATTGCCTACATTCTGGGTGTCAAAGTACAAGACTACCTTTTCCTTTATCTCACCAGTCCTGTTTGTGCTCCTTACTCTGTGTCACTTCGATGTGATGGTAGAGGGTAGTAGTTGAGCTGCCCTTGTAACAGGAAGATGTTTCTTGTAAATTCATCCAAGAGCCGAAGTTTTAATAGATTAATTAAACTTGTCAAACTCTTTAAAAGCATTTTTCCCCTAAGTAATTTATCAACTATGAAGTAATGAACCAAAGTGCAGTAGCTAATTACCTGCAGAACATAGAAGTACAGAGAATTTCACTGTAGGGTTACCCTGTTGCATTAGCCAATGAATCTGAAAAATAACCCATCGTAACGTAGGAGATGCATTAAGGGGAGATATTAAACTAAGGCATGTGCTACTGAAAATAATACCACAACAAGTTTTAGAAGAAATTCCAATGATTTCTAACAGTATAGTAATTTCTAATGTACTTTCATCTAAATTTTGTTGCTCATGATAGCCTTGCAACTTCAAGACTGTGTGTATACAGTAGAATTACAGGATGGCAAGTTGTATGCCCGCATTTTCTGCACTTTATTCTAGCTATATGTCCTTCCAGGGAACCAAGGAATATTTGAGCTATGTAATCCTAACATAATTTCTTATGTAACTCTAAGAAAACAACATAAAAATCACCAAATTTGAAGACTACCAAAATGACAAAAAAAACCAACAACAATCCTACCAAACTTCTCAGCACCTGAATAACTCTATTTAAATAAAGTCATTCCATGCTATTTCAGCACCTGGTGGAATCCACATCATTAAGATATCCACATGGAGTACACAGCTAAGCTTTCCTCCCATTTGAATATTTAGGATAAAGTTAATTTTATCCAAGCCGAAACTAGGACAAGGTTTGAAGGTAAACAGAAATATGAAGTGCAGCTCATTAAGTGTTTGGTTAAAGAGCTAATAAATAAATAAGTAATCAAGAACAATTTGTCTACATCACTGGCTTCTCATTAAATATTATGTTAAATGTGTGCATCACATAAAGCTTACATTATAAAATAAGAATACCTGTTACTTTTTTTCTGGTTTTGCTTTGACATGAGCTAGCAATCACACAAAAATTAAATCTCTTAGAGGTTTTTTTTAACCTTAATTTTTTTGTAACTATATCAAAAGCATATTTTTTCCCCAAAAGAGCTATTTTGGTGATACTTAAAATATACATGTAGCTCATACACACTTCACATGGTCCAATAATAATTAAAAAGAATTGCTCCCAAAGTAGCTGCTTCATTTTTCATACCTCTTTACATTTCCAATTTCACTAGTACCAAGCTATTGCCAAAACAAATACTCAAATTTGATATACAGTTCTGCTCTGCATTGCAGAATGTACTTGTGGGGAAAAAAAAATAACATTTATATTTTGCCCATTACCCTGTACACAAGAAAAAATGACATTTTCTTAGCTTTGTGCCATACTCCATCTCAGAGAGGCCTCGAGCACAAGCCCTACGAGGAAAGGCTGAGGGAGCTGGGATTGTTTAGCCTGGAGAAGAGGAGGCTCAGGGGTGACCTTATTGCTGTCTACAACTACCTGAAGGGTGGTTGTGGCCAGGGGGAGGTTGCTCTATTCTCTCAGATGGCCAGCGCCAGAACGAGAGGACACAGCCTCAGGCTGCTCCAGGGGAAGTTTAGGCTTGAGGTGAGGAGAAAGTTCTTCACTGAGAGTAGTCATTGGCTACTGGAATGGGCTGCCCAGGGAGGTGGTGGAGTTGCTGTCCCTGGGGCTGTTCAAGGCAAGGTTGGACGTGGCACTTGGTGCCATGGTCTAGCCTTGAGCTCTTGGTAAAGGGTTGGACTTGATGATCTGTGAGGTCTCTTCCAACCTCGGTGATACTGTGATACTGTGAGCGCTGTTACTAGAATCAGTTGTATTTTTCTGCCTTACAAGTTCACTCGTTCTTTGCTATGTGGTGGAAAGTTTTCCACATTAAGCTTCAAACTATTTTTTCTGGAAAAAAATCAACTTGAAAATTGCTTCCTTATGAGGACTAATCATGACTGTTGTCAGTGCCAGGAATACAAAAGCAGAGTGTAGGTTTTGTTGTGAGGTAGCTTTAAATGCAACAGTTTAAAGTGCTCTCCAATAGCAACATTGAGTAAATGAGCACTTTAGTCAAAGTTGTCTCCTTACCTAATGTTATTTACAGTAATCATTGAGTTTTACCACAAGGTATACCTCCCAATGTTTACAACATTTAATACAAAGCAGCTTAACATTAGCAAAGCAGGCCAAAAGTTTTTAGGTCTAGCCCAAGAAGGTCATAGTACCTTAAGCAAGGAGTGAAGGTCAGCATTTCACAAGAAACGGATAAATGGTTTTCAAAAGTCACACATGATGTAACCTGCCAATTTAGAAATCATTCCATGTATTCTTCAGTGTCTTCTACTAATTCTCTTCACCTATTTTAAATAAACAAACCCCAAAACTACAACACACATGCATGCACACAAAAAAAAAACAACAATCCCCCCCAAAACAATCAAATAAAAGAATTCTGACAAAAAAAAACCCCAAAGCCCTAAACAAATAAAAAACCCCAACAAAACTAAACCAAACAAACCTCCACAACAATCACCACCAGAAAACAAAACCCCAAAATGAAGAAACAAACAAACCCCTGCCTTTTAATCAGTTCTCCCTTTGGAATCTGGAGAGCCACAAAACCTTTCAAATAGAATAGGATAAGTTGCTCTGTTCCTTTTCTAATAAAAGATATATGAACATGTGAACTTAGAGGAGATTTAGCTGCCAAGCCAGGCATTTCTATCATTAAGGTAAACTGGAATTACATGTGCCAAGGACAGATAGGAAAGATAAAAGGAAGGAAAGGATGAAGAGGAGAGCAAACCATCCATTAGTCAGCTTGCAAGACACTTGCCTTATAATTGAGATCAGGCAATAACCTCTGCAAAGAGCTGAAATAAACATAGGCTGGAATGGTACAGCATGTTAGCAATACCATTCCACAAAGTATATGAGACAGGCCCAATGCACTGTGATTGTACAGAAGACCTTGAAATGACTTGGTTTTCATACAAAGAAAATTGCTGACACATCAGAAATGTTACAGAAGACAAAAAGAAAGGAAAAAAACACCACCACAAAAAAAGTGCAGGAAAAGCCTCTTCACAAGCCATAAGAGTCTTCATGACAAACTGCTCTCACAGATGAAATGTAATGAAGTGTACATTAAAGATTAGAAAGCAGAGTTTACAGTTTCTTTTGAATTGCCTAGGAAATGAAAAAATAAATGTACAGACAACAGCTTATTCTCTTGCTGTTGATTTTTGGTTTTTTACTATATTAGAAGAAAAACAAAATCTTGGTATGTTATTTGTATGAGAACAAAAATTAAATGCAGAATGTGTACTTAACTATTTGCTATCATTAAATGGATTCTCTAGGTTTTGGGATTTCTGTAATCTCTCCTCACTAAGAATGAATAAAATCAAATTAACCTTTTTCAGCCATACCTATAAAGTACTTGGTCATTTTGCATTTATAAAATGCAATTCAAACTCTGGCCTGCTTTTATAAGGCATGAACCTAATGGGAGAGAGAAGGAGGTCATGAAATAGCTGTGCTTTTCCATGCAAGTCTGCAGAGACTTGATCTGTCCTCAGCATTCAGATCTCCAAGTGCACAGAGATTTACCCTTATCAGCACTTCTCGCAGACAATCAAATTCAAATCACCTTTGTAATTACATTATTAAATACTGTAACCTATTTTCTTTCTTACTGGCCTCCTGGCACCAGATCGACAATCTGAACACTTTCTTTTTAGGGATTTTTCTGTATTGGTAGGTATCATATTCTCTACACTTTGCTATTCTTATGGACATAAACTGCTTCAAGCAGTTTGATTTGGAATTGTGTTAGGAAGGTGTTGGCTGGACTGAATGCTCCATGTAGGCAGCTCACTGCCTGCACTTCTGGCTTTGCCCTTCACAGACAAAGGACAAAACAGGATGTGAATTTAACACTGTTCCTCTTTACTGTGCTTTGATCTGTGGAGTATAATCACACCAGGAAATGTGATGGAGGGATATACATTCCTGTATCAGGAACACTGTGGCCAGTAGGACAAGTGAGGTTATTCTTCCCCTGTGTTCAGCACTGGTGAGGCCACACCTCGAGTACTGTGTCCAGTTCTGGGCTGCTCAGTTCAAGAGAGATCTTGAAATACTGGAATGTGTCCAGAGAAGGGTGATGAAGTTGGTGAGGGGCCTGGAACACAGCCCTGTGAGGAGAGGCTGAGAGAGCTGGAGTTGTTCAGCCTGGAGAAGAGGACGCTCAGGGGTGACCTCATTGCTGGCTACAACTACCTGGAGGGAGGTTGCAGCCAGATAGGGGTCGGTCTCTTCTGCCAGGCAACCAGCAACAGAACAAGGGGACACAGGCCCAAGTTGTGATGGGGGAGATATAGGCTGGATGTCAGGAGGAAGTTCTTGCCAGAGAGAGTAATTTGCCACTGGAATGGGCGGCTGCCCAGGGAGGTGGTGGAGTTGCTGTCCCTGGAGGTGTTCAAGAGAAGACTGGATAAGGCACTTAGTGCCATGGTCTAGTTGATTGGACAGGGCTAGGTGCTAGGTTGGACTGAATGATCTTGCAGGCCTCTTCCAACCTGGTTGATTCTATGATTCTATGATTATTTAAATAATTTGCCAACATGTTATTTTACACAGGGGAAAGATAAGTGTGTGTTCCCAGCTATGGAAGTTCTGCCATTAGTCACCATCCCTTGTGTTCACTTTGCATGCACATGCTAGACACACCTTCATGGCAAGCCTGTAAAATTACATTTCTCCATTTTTGACAAAACCTCAAAGTTAATCAACTTTTGCTCTACAACATCTGACATGCTTCCTCCTCCCAAACAGTTAATGAATCACATTTATGTGATGAAAATTATAGGGATGATGCATGCATGCAGAGCAACTTGACATGAACAAGGACAACTGATAGCATCCAGAGAATAGGCAGCAGCTGAGATGTGCAGAGTTTTCTAATTCTGTACTTTATGATCCTGTACCCAAAGAATATGCAGACACACCCAGTAATCTAAATGTGTCTATTTTAGAGTTACAGTTTAATGTTAAGAATAAACACAGAAAGCCAATACATGAAACCTTTGACCAAAATACTCAAATGTGAGTATAAATCCAAATTTTTATGTTAATATTTCAGTATCAGATTTCAATGCTTCTAATATTCAGATTGATAAAAGGCTAGTTTTATTTCAAGTCCCTACCTTTGCATTTGAGTATTTAATTCTACAGAACAGATTACAAGATATCAACTTGAATTCATACCTCAGTGATAACTCTTCTGTCAAAACAAAGCAGTAATTTTTAAGCAGCAGGTGGAAGTCTACTGAATTTGCAACAAAAGCAGTGTCAGTGCAAAAGCTTTCCTTAGTGTCTAGTCAAAAAAAAGAGAGAGACACATCTCACATACATCTTGGATAATTGTTTAGCTTTTCCTTTGTGTCAAGGAAAGCATTTAACGTTTTCTACAGTTCCACACTGAAATACTGGGAAAAGGTGTAGTGTAGATGAGCAATATTAGGAAAGCATCCTGGTGCTAATGCTCAAAAAGATAGCAGTAGTGCAGACTTGGGTTAGACCATAAGATGCATGAGCATTACTTTTTCTTCGAATTATGAACCAATAATCAGGCAGAGCTGATGAGAACAAAAACTGGGTACAATTATAAGCATGGATAACCTTTGTTGCTCTGCTCTGGCACACTGCACAAAGCTCCACCTGTAAGCGAGGCCAGTTGAGGGAATGACTCGTGCCAGGTAGAGGGCTGGAGTTATGTGTGACACAGTAACCCTCCAGACTATAAAAAGGGCTGAAAAAAACCCAGCCATTAGACAACAGATGTTGTACTGGTCCTGCAGAAAGGTTTTGCATACTTCATTTTAAGCTACTGCAAACAGGATCACAGAATCAACCAGGTTGGAAGAGACCAACTCCTTAAAATTAAATTGCTTTTAAAACAGATTAATATCTATTTAAGGAGCTAGCTATGATTCCAAATTCATTGCAGGGCTCTTATTGTTTCTTCAAGCCTTGCCTGTCCCTTCCTTTCACTGAAGTATATCACCACATGTTTTACTTTGTTAAACACTATCCCCCCAAGAAAACCCAAAAAAACCACATCACCCCATGCCCCCAAAAAACAAAAAACAAAACCCAACAAACAAATAATTACTCCTGGAAACGATAAATGTAGATTCCTCCTATAGTGGCTGTAGTTGTTTTGGACACTTTACTCATATTACCTCCAAGCTGTACATACAGATTATTAATATTGTTATAATACATTAGAATATAACACATTATATAACTATGTGCATTGCACATTATATGTGTATTTTGCATAAAAATATACATTTAATGTATGACATTGTAGAATTATAGAATCATTCATGTTGGAAAAGACCTTTAAGGTCATCAAGTCCAGCTGTAACCCAACTATCACGACCACTAAATTATATCCTGAAGCACCACATCAACACGCTTCTTAAAGACCTTCACGGGTGGTGCCTCCAACGCCTCCCTGGGCAGCCTGTTCCAATGCTTCACCATTCTCTCAGTAAATATATATATATATAGCTATTTGATAAATAGTTATGGTTTTGGTTTGTGATTTATTATTTTCCAGCAGTCCTGGCTCAGCGGAGAGGTCCCAGGAGACTGGAAAGTGGCCAATGTGATCCCCATCCACAAGAAGGGTCAGATGGAGGAACCTGGGAACTACAGACCCATCAGCCTGACCTCAGTGCCAGGGAAACTGATGGAGCAGGTTATCTTGGGGATGATAACAGCGCACCTGAGGGATGGCAAAGGGCTCAGGTCCAGTCAACATGGATTTAGGAAGTGCAGATCCTGCCTCTCCAACCTGATCTCTTTCTATGATCAGGTGACCCGCTTGGTGGATGTGGGGAGGCCTGTGGATGTGCTCTATCTGGACTTCAGCAAGGCCTTTGACACTGTCCCCCACAGCAAACTGCTGGCTAAGCTGTCAGCCCACAGCTTGGATGGCAATACTCTGTGCTGGGTGAGGAACTGGCTTGAGGGCCGAGCCCAGAGAGTGGTGGTGAATGGTGCCACATCCAGCTGGCGGCCAGTCACTAGTGGTGTCCCTCAGGGATCAGTGCTGGGCCCCATCCTCTTTAACATCTTCATAGATGATCTGGATGAGGGCATTGAGTCAGTCATCAGCAAGTTTGCAGATGACACCAAGCTGGGGGCTGATGTGGCTGGGTTGGAGGGCAGAAGGGCTCTGCAGCGGGACCTTGACCGCCTGGACAGATGGGCAGAGTCCAATGGGATGGCATTCAATGGCTCCAAGTGCAGGGTGCTGCACTTTGGCCACAACAACCCCATGCAGAGATACAGGCTGGGGTCGGAGTGGCTGGAGAGCAGCCAGACAGAGAGGGATCTGGGGGTGCTGATTGATACCCGCCTGAACATGAGCCAGCAGTGTGCCCAGGTGGCCAAGAGAGCCAATGGCATCCTGGCCTGCATCAGGAATGGTGTGGCCAGCAGGAGCAGGGAGGTCATTCTGCCCCTGTACTCTGCACTGGTTAGACCACACCTTGAGTACTGTGTTCAGTTCTGGGCTCCCCAGTTTAAGAGGGACATTGAGATGCTTGAGCGTGTCCAGAGAAGGGCGACGAGGCTGGTGGAAGGCCTTGAGCACAGGCCCTACGAGGAGAGGCTGAGGGAGCTGGGATTGTTTAGCCTGGAGAAGAGGAGGCTCAGGGGTGACCTTATTGCTGTCTACAACTACCTGAGGGGTGGTTGTGGCCAGGGGGAGGTTGCTCTCTTCTCTCAGATGGCCAGCGCCAGAACGAGAGGACATAGCCTCAGTCTGTGCCAGGGGAAATTTAGGCTTGAGGTGAGGAGAAAGTTCTTCACTGAGAGAGTCATTGGACACTGGAATGGGCTGCCCAGGGAGGTGGTGAAGTCGCCGTCCCTGGAGCTGTTCAAGGCAGAATTGGACGTGGCACTTGGTGCCATGGTCTAGCCTTGAGCTCTGTGGTAAAAGGTTGGACTTGATGATCTGTGAGGTCTCTTCCGACCCTGATGATACTATGATACTGTTTGTTTTTTGTTTTTTTTTTAATATAAGAAATAAATGCAAATGTTTCAAAGCAAACAATTAAAGTATGTATCAAAATACACTAGTCAACCACAGGAAAGCAGAGTAAATAGCTCCAAAGTGTAAAGGAATGCCTTCTATGAGCAGCAGCCAAGTGGAGAAAGGACTGTTTTCTATTAGGTCTAACAGCAGGATTTGTTATCGTTTAAGTACACGCTCTAATGCACTTAGTGCTTTGTGCTACGTTTAACAAGATTAAGTGATCATACAATGTTTCATCTCAAATCTTTATTGGAAATCAGACGACAAGCCTCATTTCTTGCCAAAACATTGTCCCGTGGTTCATGCATGATGCTAATTCCAGCTGAATGAGTAAATCTGTTTACCCAGGCATAACAAGAAAAGTGCCATTTATCAATTAAAGGATTCCCTTAGGAACACCCTTCCCCCCCTTCCTGGATATCTATAATTTTTTCTAAGCAGGTGCAACTTCTCACCAAAAACCTATATTATGAAGTTCTAAGGCACTATTTGGGCCTTTGATGTGGATGAAGTTGGAAATGCTCTTATCTCTACAGCCAAAGATGAAAAAAGAAAAAGAAAAACAAACCAAAATGTTTTGTAGAAAGCATCAAGTTTCCTAAATATTAATTACAGAGGAACTTTTCTTTCTCAGAAAGGTTCTAAAAGACTAGCAATGTAAATGTACTAAACACAGAGAGCCTGAATGATGTACACATTACATTGAAAAAAAACCCACATGTCACTCAACACGTGGATGTGTGTCAACTTCTAAATTATACCAAGGCAGCAGAGGTAGGAATGGGATTCCATTTTTCAGATTCTCATGCCTGCTGAAAAGAAATTCTGTAATTATTACACCAGGAAGTAATTCATTATTTTTAGTGTATCTTCAACTAATATATCTTATACAGTAGTTTCTACCAGATGAAGTGCTATTAGACCTGCCCTGACTGTACTTTGGCACTTATAATGACAGAGAGGAATCTTCAGTTTTTAGTCTAGATACAAGGGTTTTTCCAGCCTAGTCTCTCAGTGTATGTTACATTCTGTTCTTTCACTGAATTTTATTCCAATCTCTAAAGATTCAGTTGTATCATTAAATTACAAAGGCACACTGGGAGCAGGCAATGTTGGGGTCTTGAAAAAAAGCAACATCCACAACCAGCAATAGTCAGGGAATTTCTGCCATCGTATTTTAATGAGGACATCAGCTACAGAAGTTAGGTATCTTTCATACTCTCAATGCAAATGATATTGGGAGATGAGCTAAGTAATTATTTCTTTCTGTAAAAGAGGAGTGGGTTAGATAATATGCAATGCTCTCTGAAGAGAAAATTCTACCTCAGCTGGTATCTTTATGGGTTTGGACTATGTGTAATACTTAGAAGATCTAAATATAAAAGTTTCTTTTCTATAGGATAGGCCTGAACCAATCTGTTGAAAAATATCCCATGTCAGCATGCTGTTATCAGTGCTTTAAAAGTTGCTTCACAGTTCTGCTTTTAATAAAATCAAAGTGCATTTACACTTGTGCATCATATATTCAAGCAGCATTTTCTAAAGCTTTAATACTTAGTTTATTCAGATTGCATTTTCAGGATGGTCACCAGAAAAAACTAATTCCAGTCTCTGCTGGAGTATTTACTTACTATTTGAAGCAATAATACAAGCATTCAGAATAATAAATAATCTAGTAATTTTGGTATCCTCTTAAGGAGAGATAAAGATGCAGGATCCCAGCAGCAGAGAAGATAATGAAATTTGCTTTCTCCCTTTCCTGGTGAGCATGCTTATTTCCAGACTGTTCCTTAAAAGAGGAATGACACAGCAAGCTTTTGAATTTAGCCTGTTCTTCCTCTTGGGTACCAGGCTGAAAATGTTACTATGCCAAGAAGAAATCATTAAAAATGAAGACATTTTATATTTACTACAGTTTGAATCACCCTTTTCCCCATTCAAGCTTAACTAAAAATGCAAATAATAAAACAAACAAAGGAAAACAAACAAAAACCTCGAACCAAAACACATGCTGGGGGGTTTGTTGCTGTTCTTTGTGGGTTATATGTTTGATAGTGGTGGTGGTTTTGCTATGTTTTGAGATTAGTCCTTTTAGGGGGGGGTTGGTGTTTTGGGTTTTGATTGGTTGGTATCCTTCCAGTATGAATTGGATGCCAGAACACTGAATGCAGCCTCACACACCTATCAACCAGAACAGTACAAAGATCCAACAGCGGCGAAGGAAATCTTCAGAAGCAGCTATCTCAGATATAGCTGTGGCTGGTGGTCTGACCTCACTTTTTTTTCCCCTGAAAAATAGGCATGGCACTAGGATATAATCTGCTATTTTCAGGTTTTTCTGCAGTCTGAACAGATCTGGTAACACTCATTTGCCAGCTTATGAACCTCTGGGCTCTTTAATGTGTTTCATACTAACACTTTGGAGAACTCTTCAAAGCTAGCTTATTTTTCAAGCTATTTTTCCATAGCCTTTACTCTTAATTTTTTTTTAATTAAATAAATTATATTAATCAGAGCTACAAAGTGTTCTCTGAGGAGTTTTATGACCTCTTCAATCATCAAATTATGTCCTTCATTTAACAGCAAGGTTTCTTCCAGTAGTCTAACATTTTTGTATTATTGTTACTCTTAAAGTGTTTGTTAAACAGTGATCTCAGCCTGCGTCCTCAGAATTTCTCTCAAACAAGTGTCTCAGTTGAATCAACTGTGCTGTGCTTTTCTAGAGAAAACGCTTTTTTTCCTCTCCTAGTGTGAAAATCTGGGATGGAGAAGTTCTCAGTCTTAAACATATGATCTTCCTCACATTAAACCATTCATAACTTCAATCCACAGCCTTCAGAATGTTAAATTCCTCACTTGTACAAGCAGCAGTTTCCTCAGAATTCATTCCAACAGAGGATTTCCCTGGGGTCTGTTTCAGCAAGTAAATCAAAACTGTTCTTTGCCTTCCTAAAAGTCACCTTGAAGTCTCTGCAATGTTATTTTCATTTTCTTTGGCTATACCTGTGTCTTGGTTATTCTGGTTTTTTTTCATTTAAATCTGAGGCAGGCACTTGCTTCATTTTGTAAGGTACTTCCATATACATTTTTACATGTATATATAAAAGGGTTTTGTTGCTGTTTTGCTTGGGGTTGTTTTTTTGGTAGTAGTGCTGTGGGTTTGTTTTTTTTTTTCACCAGGCCACATTACAAACCAGAATATAGTATTTTACTTGTGAACTCGTGAAGTCAAGAAAAGCCTGCCATACAAGTGATCCACCTATCTAAACAACCACCAAAAGACAGGAGTGCTTATGCTGTTTCATAATGCACAATTTCTTTAGATCATAAAAGCCCAAGACCCATTTCTACGACAGAGCTGCTAAAAGTTAGTTCCCAGATGATTTTCAAATAGAAACCATGTTAAGTAGCAGATAACAAAACAGAGCATGGCATCTTCACCTGGCTCCATGATAAATTCTGAGTCTATACAAAATTAGGAATGAAATTTAGAAATGAAAATATTTATTCTTGAAAACAAAAGGGTTTATGAATTCCAAAAGACATAACAACCACTGAATATATATTATTTAAAAGGATTTTATAAGACTATATTTGAAAGCCTAATCTAAGATGTATAGAAAGTGCTAAACAGAAATGGTAAAAATCAAGCCAAAACATCTAGAAACATCAGGAATAATCTTTTTAGTTAGCTGAACCATTTTCCAAGGCTAAATGGGTAGCCACCACACTGCAATTTCCGTTTTCTCAAGTTTAAAATTAAGTTTGCCCTAGTGAAAATCCCCTTCAACAAGAAGGAATCTTGCACCAAACTTCCCTGAGGGTGAGTTATATTTCAGCATACTTCAAGTCAGTTATAGTTGAAATGACAACTGATTTTTCCTTCACTGAGGCTCAAAACCACTGTCTGAGGGAGCAGCATACCTCACTCTTCCTCAGTCTGTCAAGTTTGAAAGAATCATATTTTGAATGATCGAAATACAAAGATGCTTTTACAAACAAAATTATTTCAACTTAGTTAATTTTAACTTAGATGTATATAGGTTATTATGTTGGGATTTTTGTTGTTGTTGGGGTGTGTTTGGTTTGTTTTTTTTGCAAGGATCTTGTGATGGTTTGGGTGTCCCCCACCCCCCACACTTTTAGAAATTACCCAGACTAAACTCAGCTGGCTCTGGAAATTTGAATGAAGCTTATATTTACAGCTGGCACAATGTACAAGCAGATATTTACAGTATATACAGTTATATACAGAAATATACAAGAGAAAAAAAGGTAATACAAACACAATTCCCCTCCCAGAAACCTGAGTCCCCAGGAGGGGCTCTCAACCACCCCTCACCTTCCCCCTACCCCTCTCAACCTTACCCCAGTCCCAAGGAAGAATGGAGGTTCAGCCAAGAGGGTTAAAAAGCAAGGTGAAGCAGCCAAGCAAAGGAAGGGTGAGGTTAGAAGGCAAGACGGAGTCCAGCCAGCAGCCACAAGCTCTCCCCAGCAGGCAAAGCTACCCAGCGAAGAGAAGAAGCAAATGCCCTAATCTTTGTTTTGCCTTTCTTCTTTTACACATCCCAGCAAGACTGTGAGGGAAGTAGACCTCACCGTTGTTTTCATTTTACAGCCTATCATCTAGCTCTCACCAAAACATGCTAGCTAGGCTCAAACTAGCACAGATCTGAAAAAAATATTACTGATTTTTCAATTTAAAAATCACTCTTAAGGTTTCCCCAAATATCACATTCTTTGCTGGCCTACCATAGCAGTCTTGGCCACCAAATACTTAGATGTGAAGAAGCAATTGCTCTTCCTGAAACAAGGAAACCAAAACCCCATCAAAATCAGATTTCATCTTCTGCACAATTTACCTTTTCCCTGTTGTAATGTGAAAATTATAGCAAAAAAATAAGAAAAATACTCTTCAACTCAAGTTAGAATTGATTTCCTATGACTGAGAAATTCACTGTCAATAATATTTCACAGAGCAGCAACAAGGCTATTCCTTCCTATTGGACATATGAAATTATGAACCTAAGTGTCTCCCAAGACCTTATTCGCTGTTTAACTGCATCTGTGCAGCCTGTGGTTCATGCCAGAGCGATGAAACGCATGGTGTACTTCAGCAGTACCTTGGAGAAGTGTATCTTTCCTTACCTTTCTACAAAAGGTCACTGCTTCCCTATCGTAAGCTGCAGTTAGCTCCAACTCCCTTTCACGGGCAACATCAAACTCAGAAACCTGCACTGCATCAGTAGAGGCGCAGATGCAGAGCCAGCTCTGTTAACAGGTTAGAGAGGTATTACTCAGCTGGTGTTGTGAGCTGTACCTGTATAGCTCTTTACTTCCTGTAGACCATCTTTCCGCTGAAAATTTGCAAGGGTAAAGGAAGACATGTTTTAAAACATCTTCCACCTGCAGACCTTTGTCATGAAACAGTAATTAAGAAATTTCTTTTTCTGAGAGCATTCCTCAGACAAACATTTAGTTTTGTAACAGGTCACACTGACAAAAAGGCAAGATAGAGGAATTCTAAAGATTATTTCTTCCTAATATACATTAGCATATATATTAGTATTTCCTTAGTGTTGGATTAAGCCTAATGAAATCAAAGCTAATCAGATCTGAGTTTCATTTCTGTTATCCTCAAAAATCCAGTATTCTTCCACTGTTATATTATCCTACGTTATACCATGACTATGACATCTTATACGCTACTATGACTTTCTGTACCTAATAAAAAGAAACATGTCTGTAAATATATTTTTACTGTCTTGGTGAGTTTCTAATTCAACCTCCTATCAGTACCACTGGGGGAAAGAGCTACCTGCTTAGATTAAAGATCTCTATCAGTTCCCCTACAAAAACAGATGTTGCTAAACCTGGAGCAAGGTCAGTTGCTGCACAAAGTATATAGATGAACTTTTCCTAACATTAGATTTATCACAAAAAATAAACTTTCATGATTACTTGCTTACAAGATACCTTGTCAGATACATATGTGATGTTGAAGAAATACTGAAGTACACACTTTGTTGTTAATCAACAAATTAATTTGGTCATTCAACAAGTTTCACAAGGAGTTTTTCAATAACTTTCCTCCTAGATGACCTGTGGCACCCACCCAATCTTTTATGGACATCCACAAGAATCCAGAAAAGAGCAATGGCTATGTCACTGAGCCAGATGGTTGCCTATTTACATGCTTAACTATTCACAAATGCAATGATGGCATAGATATAATAAAAAGGAATAAACCAGGCTTTTTATAAATATTTGTTTTTCATATCTGCCTCTGTTCCTGGAAGAACAAGTTTGCATATCAGCTTTTCATAAGACATTGTATCTAGCTGACTGGATCCTTTGAGCAGGCAAGAGACTGTACCTGCTAGAGATTCCCCCGAAGTTCATTTCAAAATTGAAAATATGTTTACCACAGAACTGAAATAATGTCATGGGGCTGAAAGCAAAGATTTGTCTATCATCTCCAAGGGGTGTAATCTTAAGCAGCAGTTTATTTGTTTCACGTCATTCACATTGTTTGTACCACTTACTGTCTGAAAGAGATGCAGAAGAGTCTTATTTAAAAAAAGATTTGTCTCTCCCTCACACATGATGCTTTCAAGAAAGCACAGTCTAGTAAGTACACACATACCTATACATCAATTAAATATGTATTGTTGCCTAGCAAGCAGGAGACTGAGAAATGCTCTGCAAGATGAGGAACTGGGGCACTGAAGTTACAATTGTTATGCAGTGGAGGGGTGGGGAGAATGGGGTGGTGACATAATTTTTCATCTGTACGTATAGCAGAGACTGAGAAATGTACCACAAATGGGAAAAAAAAAAATTGAACACATAGTGTAAAGACTCAAATTTGCTATTAGACAGGAAGAGGAAGGCATTGCTGCCTTTAACCAAGCTGTGATTCCTTGGTAGCCACAGGCAGGCTCATGGCTGCTGCTACAATCTTGCCTCTCTTCTTGGCACTTCTCATTGTCCTTCAATTTGCTAAACAAAGCAGCTAACGCAAAAACATTAGTTTAGGCTAGCCTTCTGCCTGTGTGGTGAATTGGAATGCTTTATTCTAGGTCAAAAGCTAGGGCAGACTGAAAGGAACACAGGCTGCATTAAAGGTCAACATTTATTATTGCTTCTGCCATTTAGGGGATGATGTGACACAGCCTGAGCTAGCACATGCAGCTGCAGATGAAACAGGATGGGAGAAGCCCATCGCACAGCAGATGTAACATAATGCACCCCAGTACTGCTGCTCTTCACCTGTGTTTTTGTTTGAGGTGTCTGGTTGCTGGTTTGTTTTCTTTTAAACAAACAAACAAACCAACCAAAAGAATTTTCATGTGGAAAAACTTCAGCTGCCATAGAAATACTACAGGTACCAAATTTAGCCTAAATTTAAGGAGCACTTTTAGAATTAGTGGAATTGGAGATTAATAACCTGTTGGAACCAGGGACTTGCAATCTCCTTTCGTGTAGAGCTGTAAGAGGATACAACCTCCTAATCTGATGCAAGTTACACAGGCCAACAGATATTCTGATAGAGCAGTGTAAGCAGCTGGTCTAAGAGATTACTAATAGCGAATCTTTTATTCTTTCCCCTCACATGTTCTTCTCATTGTAAGTCTACTTTTCTTTTAGTATTTGTTGAAATTTTGCTAAATATGAAGGAAAAACACCTAAAAAATTATTAAAAAGCATAGACAATTTCCCTACAAACTTCAGGGATATTGCCTTCAACACAAAAATATCCCTACAGAGAGGCTACAGATGAATTCACTTATGTGACACTGAAGTGACCAAACACAGCAAGCTTCCTCTACTGCCAGTACTAAAAGGATTACTACTTTGCATGAAAAATCGTCTTGAAAACCTAAAAAAAGTTTGCTGCTTCTGACTTATTTCACAACGTAGGCTGAAAGTCTACAAACAGGTTTACCACACAGCATCCCACAGGGCAACAAATGATCAAAGCTGTGAGGTCAGCCAGGCCAAGCAACACCTCCCACGTCGACTGCCGCACTAAAATCCTTGGATCCTCTCTCTCTGTCTGTGGCACTCGGGCACAGATTTATCAGCCACGCTTCCCCTGGGACGACCTCAGAGTGTGCCACCTCCCAGAATATACTCAGACAGTCTCTGAAAAAGTATAGATAACTTTCAGCCTGGACCAAAATCACCTTAACACATTAACAAGTAAATCACATGCCAGTGCTCAGATTGTATGTCAACCCTGTTTCATTTGCTAATGAAGACATAGGTTTGATGCCTGCATGCTAACTGCAAAGTACTTTTCCAAACCTTAAAAATATAACACTTTCTTTTTTTCTTGCCTGCATCTTCTCTTTAAAAATAAAACAACAACCAACCAACCAAAAAACCCTAGTATTTTGTCTTCCGTGGTTTAGCTCTCTTCAAGACCTGACATTAAAAGCTACAGATATCCCACATCCAGTTAAGTTCCCTTATATTTTACTTAATTTGCTCCAAATAGTTCAGGGAAGGTGGGGGGGGATGAGAAAACAATGGGAAAGAATCTGCTGCTTTTATACACAGTATGATTAAGGCTTTTCTGTTGCCCAAGAGTCAAAGCCACTAACATCTTACCAAAACATTATAACTTCCTACAGCACTTGACAATAATTTCAGAAGCCAAGATGTACTGAGTGAATGATATTACCAACACTTAAGAGCATATCAATGGCTACTTTCAAGTACATACTTTGAAGCAACACATTCGAACCTCACAATTATTGTTAGCTTTGATTTCCTACTAGTCTAATCCTTATTCCCACATTGGTAACATCCACTCTATGGAAATGTAAGAGCCTAACTCACCGAAAACACAGACAAGTACAAATCTAGCACTTGAGAAGTTTGTTGCATTACAGATTATCATAGAGGAGAAGCCAAGACTTCTTTGCAATCAAAAGGGAATTTAAAAATGAGTGTTATACTATATCCATCACAAAAAAAAACCCCATAAACAAACAAAGAACCCCACCAAAACCTATCAGCAGACTATATGCATGTAGAAAAATATTAGGAATTTTTAAATATTCACTGTCCTATTTCATTAAGACTCTCCACAGTTTTTGGGAAACTCCCTGTCCCTCTACAAGAAGTTTGACTTTTCTCTTTTAATACTATCTGATGCACACTCTAATAGAATTAATAAGCTGTTCAGGAAAATAACTGAAAACAGTATGGGGAAAAATACAATAGGATTAAGATATTTGATTCCAGTACCTAGCTGTTATTTTTTACTGGATATGACCAGAGTAGGCTCAGTGACAACAAAAACTCAAGCCTCTCACCTCCCCCTATCATTGTTCAGCTCGACAACTTTTCCCTCATCAGGCTTATCTTTACCACCATCGATAACAATTTTCTGCACAGCAGAGGTATCACTAGGCTTGTAATCACTGCCAGCCTTCTCTGGCAGAAAAATCACTCTCTGACTCACTCTAACAGCTTTAAAGAGGCTGTGACAAGCATGGTAGTGATATGTTGACAAACCATTTTGAAATGTAAAGAACTGGTTATGGACACACTAAAAGAAAAAGGCATTTACTTTTCTGTTTAAAAATACTTATTTACTGTAAAAGAAATATTGTTCCCAGACATTGGAAAAAAAAAAGTCTTTGCATCTTTAGGAAAGAAGATAAGCAAAATGGAGGAATAAGTTTGTACTTTTGTAGAACTATATGTCTAAAAGTAAATGTATTTTCTTAGTGAGTAATACTGATTTCACAGTGAAGAAGGAGGGAAGTGCAAAATGTAATTTTAAAGAAAACCTGTCTAAGCACTACACAGTAAGCTGAGTAGGGGATGATTTGCTAACTCTACAATGAGAATTATTTCTTTGACCAGGATTTTAGCTACTGCACTTCAGGATCGAGGCACTGGCAGGATACGGAGGACAGTATAGGTTTAGAGCAAGGAACTGAAGAGCATCACTGGCTACAACAGTCACTGTATTCATTGTGTATTTCATACAGACGAGGCAGAATAAATTTATATCCCAGAGTTTAGATAAGTGTCGCCAGGAAATTTCAGAGTTTGAGAAGAAACTTGTATCATTGCACAGATCCTATATGTCCCTTCATATTTTGGCTGAAACTGAAAACTTTGTCTTATTTTCAAAACAAATAAGAGAAAATGGAAAATCTATGCTAAGACAGAAGATCAGCTTCTGCCAATGTGCTGAACCCTTGTAAAGAGCAACCAGTCATAAGCCCCTATGAATCTAGCCCTTCAGTAAAAATGCTGAGTAATTATTCCTCACAACAGTAGACAGGTCTATGTTGAGCACAGAAGACCATAACAAGGTTTTGGAGACTAACGACTGGGATAGTGAGACTAATGACTGGGATAGTTAGGGGCTTATTACATGAACTGCATAGAAGTTGGAGCAGGAGTCAAGTATGAAGGCTCCATCTGAATTTTAACTGTAGCACAGTTCATCGACATAGCCAAACACGAAAGAAGAAAAAAAGTCTCTCTGTATTTACATACACTCAGAATAGAAGGAATTTTGCACTCTTACATAAGTATTTTGCAAGATATTAAGGAAAAAAAATCAAATGGCTAAATGCACACAATGTATGCAACTACCCTAAATGAAGATAATCTGAAAACTCATTAAGAAAATTACAAAATACGATCAATTTCTGTTTTCTTTCATTTCATTGGTACAACTAACTCCAAGTTAGAGAAGATTTTTGCACCCCTTTTCCTCCTCTCATTTTCTCTTTTTTACATTTTTGATATCTGAGTGGAATGGAAATAGTACAGACTATCCAGACATGCATTATACCACAATTAAAAACCAAAACAAAACCAAAGCAGGTTTATTACCTATTTCTCACCATATGTTCTAGTAATTACAATGGGTGGTAAAATCTTGCCATTATAGTTTGAACACAGTTAACTGTGAGATAATTTTTATGCTTCATATTTTAATAATGCTAGTTATTAATTATTTGCACTTCTGCAATGTCTAAAAAACATTTCAGTTGGAAAAATACACTTGGTAAAAAGACAGATTGTGAGGGATATCTTTTAAAGTGTGGGTTGTATTTTTCTTCAATCAGTCTAATCTAAGATGAAAGACACCAAGCTGTGTGATTACCATGCAGCATTAGTGAAGGGTAAAATTAAACTCCTGTATTTCCATGTTGAGTCACATTTAGTTTGGATTAACACTCAACTCTCTGACTTTAATGTATGAGACATTAGCAGGATTTAGACCATTGACATTACTTCCTTAGAAGTTAACTTTCTCTCTTATCCTTAACTCTGTGAGCACATTTTCCTCAGATTAAATAAAGATGTCCTTTTCCTGTATGTGTTTTTCTTGGGTCTGTGTGTTTGTTTGCTCATTTTTATTTGTTTGAGTTTGCTTGTTTGTGGTTTTTTGGTGGTGGTTGTTGTTGTGTTATGTTGTTTTGCCTTTTGTTTGCTTGGTCGTGCTTCTTTTAACCCTTTTCTTTTTTTTGTAAGCAGTACAACTAGAAGTAGAAAAAAACCCCACACCAATTATTCCAATACTGACCACTTAAAATCTGAATTGCTGTCCGCTGTTTTTATTTTTCCATGAGTTAATGAAATTAACCTTCATAGATTCTATATGAGTATTAATTTGTTCATCTTTTTTTTGCATTTAAATTACATAGGTTTCCTTTTATTAAGTAAAGCTTTAACAAATGCATAGCATGTATGATCATGACTGTTACAGTTTAGAGCTAGTGCCCTGGGGTGGTTTGAGGGGTCCCAGGCTCCCTTAAGAAGACTACAGAGACAAAATCCCATCCTGGGAAATCATAATTTTGTTAATTCAATCCTATAATCCTGCTATCACTTTATAAGTGGGCAGCAAAGGCAGATCATTCTCTTTTCTCCCTTCCTTCCAGATCTCTGGAAGGACTCTTATCTGTGGTAACTAAGCAGGAGTAAAAGCTGCCTGTGGCCTTCGAGGCCACAGCCACAGTGAATTTCCAACTGCACAATTTATGGCTTGCTTGAGTCTAATGAGTGACAGTGGTGGGGTAACTGATAAGCTGTCACTGTATATGACATGCTTTTAAAATCAACAAGAAAACCACTATCCTTATAAAATTAAGCCACTCAATTTCTAGTTTTTAGCATAAAGTGAATTTCTGCAGGGAATGAAAACAATTTAAACACATTCTTTCTATTATTGACAGTAATTCTAACATTTAATATTTATCTACAGTGTCTGTTTGTTGGCGTTATTTTCCCCTTCCAAAATTGAGATTTTGCAAGTTGGGTTTTATTTGAAGTTTTTTTTTCATTTGGAATTTTTTTAATGCCAAATGATCAGGAAAATACTATTTTTAACTTGTTCTGATTTATGAACTTTTTTGAATTTAGCAACATTATCTCAACACAGATGAATATGAAGGTGAGAGCAAAAATTACAGTACCATGACCTCCCTGCATGCATCTCAGGAAACTTCTCTATACTTCAAAAAAACATGCAACATTTTCTAATCTGCTTAGTCTTAGTAAATTGTTTCCTATAATCTGACCACATTTACATATTGTTGCACATTATCATGTTAATTTTACACATTAATTTTCCTGTGTAACTTATTAATTTTCATCATTGATTTTTCTAGTTGCGCATATACATATATATATATATATGAAGTCTTATTACAACAGAAAGGATCATCAGCTCGTAAAACATCTTTCAAGTTTCCCATCTGAAGAAATTACTTTCACAGAACTTTTTGGTACCTCTGAAGACACTTAATTGGCAAATACTGTTCTTAAGGATGTATGATAACTTTTAGTGAAGATCTGATTCTGCAATCCTACTGAACTCTGAGCTGACAACACTTCTAAGAAACAATGCTCCTTCACAGGTTTCGTAAGAGATCTCCTGCATACAGGAATTGCAGATTCCATGCATCTCAAATGTAACCTAAAAATCTATTGCCTATTCATATGCATACACACACCCCTATAAGACACCAAAAGTATCAGTCCATCATTTAGTTCATTGCTTCTGAGACACAGAATGCATGAGCTGGGCTTATGGTTACCTTAAATTAACTCCTCTGGTTTTATTATGAAATTAATAATCATACACTACATCATTTCACTTCAGAATCTTCACATGCATGAGATTATATCTCTTAAATATTTCTTCATTAGCTATAATTTCATTTTCCTTTGGAGTAAACTTTAGAAGCAAATATGAAGGTTCAATGTCCCAAAAGAGGACTCAAGATCTTTCCAAATAAAGCAACATACAATACTAAAATTAACAGCAAACAGGAACAACATCTCAGGGAAGACAATGAGATGTATTATGAAAGGACACAGCATCACTACATCATTTTGCTACCAGATCAGAAGAGTCAGGTCCACTTTAACTCTTGCAGTAAACCACAATTTACTGTGGCACTCATTTCCCAAAGATAATTTCTCAAGCATTTCAGCTCCTAGGTTTTGATGGGCATCTAGTTCCTCAAGTCAAAGATATCTCTGAACACTGAAATCTAGCACAAATCTAACACTCCAGGTGAAATAAAGAGTGAGCTGCCTAAACCCTTCAGATACAACTTCTACAAAGCTTGTTGTCTTTCAATAATAAAATCTGTGAGCTGGACTAATGAGATTTTGGGATTTTCTGTCTTCTTGTCTAACTACAACTCAAGCTTCGGATACTTGGTCCTCTCCCTCAAATGAAGAAGTGGAGAGGGAGACACAGCAGCTGCAAAATGTAGGTATCGCTGTGCCAGAGCACACTGGCTCCAGCTGCACTGTGTGATCCTTTTGCACACACTTGGCTTTGACCACTCAAATGAAATGCTGTGGCCTCTTTTAAACTCCTTCTAGCATATTCTAGCACACACTTGGAAATTTTACATATAATAATCAATAATATCATATCTACTAAGTATTCCAGAAGTCAAACTGAACTCAGAATTAACAAAAACTAAGTTGATCCTTCATTGCTATTAGAGCAAATGTATTACATGGTAGGTATTGTCACACTAGCCAAGACATTAGGAGGTTAGGGCTGCATGCAGGTAAGAATCACACATCCTGTTAGACTGGAACTGCTGGATATGGCATAAAAAGATTCACAGCTCACAATGTGAGAACCTGACAAAAGTTACATATGGGAAAAGGAGGCTTTTAAAGATGGTTGCTGGGTTCCTACATGAGAAAGTCAAATTGCACAGACAATCAGAGAGGATTATTGAAGAGCACCAGAAGGTTGTCCTGCATGGCCATCAGCACCTAGGTCACCATTTCAGTAATATCATAAGGCAAAGATTACCTCATGTCAGAAATATCAGATCTAGGTACAGATCTAGCAAACTTGACATGAATAAGTGTGAAGTAATTATGGATAGCATAATCTGAGAGAAGAATAGAGCAAAGACAGGGAAATACAAGGGTGATAAAAAGGAGAGTGAAGAAATAGGAAGAAACATAACAAGATGTGCCTGTAATATTTCTGTCTGAAGACACAGGTTCAGCTCCTGACTATATTACAGGGTCTGAACCTATTTCTGCAGTCAGAAGGATCATGAGCATGGCAAGAGGGGATGTTATTGTCTGCAAGCACATGGAAGCACCCTATGGCAACTGATCCTTTTGATACTTCTTTTGATGACAGGTACAATCCTCACATCATCAAAATCTTCCTGATCATCTCCCATATGCTACTGTATTCTACCCACATTTCACATTAAAACATAAGTTAAAGTTACAATTTGGGATGGAGAGTGAGATTACTGTAGTTTGCAAATTGCTATTGTGTCATTAAAGAAAAACCACTATAAACTGTAATTGGATTTTTCATAGTAGGTTGATTTGACATTCAGAGTATGGTTTTTGCTTTAGTTTATGATGGGACCACACTCTATAATATTGTCATCCAATGCACACGAGATTAACATCCTGATTTATTTTCATGATCATTCATTGGGTTACACAGTATTAAGAATATAAGACGAATTATATGCTAGTTAATCAAGTATCTGCTTCATTAAAACAAAATTCCATCTAGGAGTTCAATTTTTTGCAAATGCATTCTTTTAAAGACTGCATACTTAATATTCAATTTACTTTTCAATTTACTGTGTAACCATAGTGATTTTCATCTTTTCTATCTATTTATGGACAATACATATGATCTGGATCCTACAGTCTTACATGTTTGGTTTTTTTTTCCTGATTAAGCATCCATAGATGTGAAAAAATCTTCTGACTCATTTTATCAAAGGTACAAGGAATTACTTTGTTTTCTATTGCAGATGCTCTCAGAATGACCCTTTCATTCTCAAGTTAACCTATCTGAATTACACATCCATTAAATTAATTGTCAGTGCTGAATCTGACAATTCTGTATAAAAAGCTATTCATCAGGAGATCTGTAATGTAACTGGTAGGCGAACAACGACAACTTAAAGTAGCAACATTAAGGCCTGTAAAAGCAGTGCCAATTAGCACTGTAATTTTTCTAATGTCATACTCTCGCAGCTCTTAATGGTGCCATTCATTTAACATGTTAGGTATGACATGAGCTCAACCTGAAAGCTTTATGGCAAACATCATGAGCTTTGCAATAGTTCAGAATATAACTTTTCCAGTTCATATTTTCAAAGACTACAACCACCCCATGCAATGCTACAGGTCTAAAGCAAAATGGCTGGAAAGTTGCCCAGCAACAAAGCACCTAAGGGTGCTGGTTGACAGCCATCTGAACACGGGACAGCAGTGTGCTCAGGTGACCAAGAAGTCCAACAGCATCCTGGTCTGAACCAGGAATACTGTGGCCAGCAGGAGTAGGGAAGTGATCATTGTGCCCCTGTATTCGGCACTGGTGAGGCCACACCTTGCATATTCTGTCCAATTTTGGGCCTCTCTACTACAAGAAGGACATTGAGTTGCTGAAGCATGTCTAGAGAACTGTAACAAAGCTGGTGAAGGGCCTAGAAAACAAGTTTTATGAGGACCATTTGAAAGAAGTGAGGTTTAGTCTGGAAAAGAGGAGGCTGAGGGGAGACCTCATTGCTCTCTGTAATTATCTTAAAGGAGGTTGTACTGAGGTGGGCGCTGGTCTCCTCTTTCTAGTATCAGGTAATAGAATGAGAGGAACTGTCCTGAAACTGTGCCAGTGAAGGTTTAGTTTGGATATTAGGCAAATTTTCTTTACCAATGGAGTGGTTAGTCACTGGAGTTAGTTACCCATGGAGATAATGAAGTTACCATCCCTGGAAGTGTTCAAGAAATGTATGGACATGACACTTCAAGACATCGTTTAACAGCCATGGTGGTGTGAGGTCAACAGTAGGATTCGATTTTAGAGGTCTTTCCCAACTAAAACAATTCTATGATTACATAAACTGTACATTCAAATATAGGATCTCAAGTGTACGGTCAGAAATCTCTCACAATTGAATTATCCTTCAATGACCACCACTTCCTACATAGCATTCTAGCAATTCTAGCAACATTCATTTCCTCCCTACTGCCTCCTCCCAGAAGGGTTTCAGTTAGTCCAAAGATGTCTTTAACACCACTTTCTGCATTGTGTGAAACCTGGAAGCTACAAGCATATGGAAAAGAACTCACACCTATATTGTTGCTTTTGGTTTCTTTGCATTTCACATGTCAGAAGTATCTCCTAATTCCTGATTTTGTAGACAGCCTCACCTGAAACTGTTTCTCAGGCTTCCACATACTAGTTTGAAGTCCTTAGATTTCTAGCTGTACAGTCTTTCAGCAATCAGCATCAGTAGTTTTATGGTTTGGTCAGTGCAAGGCCATAGGCAAGGTGCTATTTTCTCATCACACAGATAGACATGGTACCTGGGAAGTGGCACTCTAAAGATCTGCATTCTTAGCTTCAGTACAACTTTCACATCATTTTGTCCTTCCAGAGATTCAAACCAATGATACCAGATACTGAAATACAGTTCTAGCTAACAAAAGGTAAGGCCATGCTACTGAATGTAAAATTTCATTCCTTTGTATTGAAAACTCATTCCTACAACACCACGGAAGTATTTATAAAGTTGTCTAAGAGGAATTAAAACACTCGAGAGCATGATCTTGAGTCCTGATCCTGATCTACCTACACCTGTCCATGGAAATGACGCTCATAATTCAAATACCTAAGGAATTGATCCCTGTGGGCTGTAATAGTAAGGTAGCCTCAAATTTCTAAGATGAAAGTCAGCACAAATATCAGTGGTCCTGTCCTAATGCACTTCAAGAATGATACACTGCGTGAATGAACACACAGCAAGTGTGATGGTTTGGGTATCCCCCGCCCCCCACACTTTTAGAAATTACCCAGACTAGACTCAGTGGGCTCTGGAAATTTGAATGAAGCTTATATTTACAGCTGGCACAATGTACAAGCAGATATAGACAGAAATATACAAGGTAAAAAAGGTAATACAAACACAATTCCCCTCCCAGAAACCTGAGTCCCCAGGAGGGGCTCTCAACCCCCCCTCACCTTCCCGCTACCCCTCTCAACCTTACCCCAGTCCCAAGGAAGAATGGAGGTTCGGCCAAGAGGGTTAAAAAGCAAGGTGAAGCAGCCAAGCAAAGGAGGGTGAGGTTAGAAGGCAAGATGGAGTCCAGCCAGCAGCCACGAGCTCTCCCCGGCAGGCAAAGCTTCCCAGCGAAGAGAAGAAGCAAGTGCCCTAATCTTTGTTTTGCCTTTCTTCTTTACACATCCCAGCAAGACTATGAGGGAAGTAGACCTCACCACTGTTTTCATTTTACAGCCTATCATCTAGTTGTTCTCACCAAAACATGCTAGCTAGGCTCAAACTAGCACAGCAAGGAAGGACAAGAAAATATTTCTTAAGATATAATCAGGCCATCTTTTTTCTTCCTGATGTTAGCTCATTAATCTCTGAATCTCTTCAAAGTTATCACAACAGGATTTGAATTCTCAACTGTTTGGTAAAAGAAGAAAGAGAGATGTGTAAAACATTATGTTCTTTCTCCCTCCCCCTCTCCCCTTTGTTTGTCTGGAATATTCCAGGCAATGGGTTTAGCTAGATCGGGCATCCTATAGTCATTGAAGATACATAAAATGAAATCATCCAACTAAACTTTAGCCCCTATGTGATAGTAAGTTGCTTTGGTAAGCTCAAGTCAAGCCAGACCAAAATAAAATGCACCAGTCCACTAAATAATGAAAGGTTTATTTAATGAAATAACATTGTGAGCATTTCATAAATATTGTTCAAATTGCTTTCATTTTGAGAAAGAGAGAAAAATATTTCTTTCACTCTTCTATGAAATGAAAAGACAAATAATGTCCTGCCGGTTTCATACAAAATATATGGAAAAAAAAAACATCAAAATAAGTTGCACAAGGTATTTATTCTCTGTTAGGTTCACACACTTCATCTTAAGTGAACAGATCTATTTTTAAAAATTATTAATAGAATAAGCTTTTCAAATCACAATAAAAGCAAAGCTTTTTCTTCTATTCATATTACAGGAAAACTGTCTACCTGGCAGCACCTACAATTTTGGGGTTTTGACATTAAAATACCATTTGATCTATTTTAATTCTTGAGGGTTTTTAGTGAACAGAAAAAGAGAAACAGAAATTATTCTTTATTTCAGTAAATTAAAAACTTGCTGACTTTCTGCGTAATTTAATACAGAATATTTATAGCTTCAAATAAATTAATCACACAGGCAAATTACAGACATCATTAGTCAATTATGCATATCACCACAGGGCGTGCAAATGCAAGACTCCAGTCATACAAGATGTCTTTGAATGTTGCTGAAAAGAGCATTAAAAACCAAGGGATAAAGTCATGCTTGTCATGAATATATGAAATTTCTGGAAGTTTAGAAGATACTCCTCTGGTGGAATAAAATCAATTTACCCACTTACCTCTAAGGTTTTTAATTATTTTGTTTCTTACCAGTCTGATCCATTTGTAGAATGTAAACACAATTAGCTTCTCAACTATAGATTGTTTGGGGGTTTGGGCTGCTAGTTGTACATTTGGTTAAATGATTAGTCTTTCACATACTGAACATTTTAATGCCATAGCAGATCTTTGGAGAGAAGTGGGGTTTGTCTCAGAAAATTCTTTAAGATACCCAGTAGAGCTAAGAGCTTGTTTAGCTGTAATTAAAATCTTTATCTAAAGAAAATAATTATAGGGAGTTAAGTTTAAAAGTTAGACCTACAAGTAAAGACACTTCAGTTCTGCAGCATATCTGCAGTAACTAGAAGAGCTGAATGCCACTATATATAAAAAAGTCAGTCAACTGAGGTCAGTAATTCATTTAATCAGTATCATAATGTTATCACAGAATGTTAAAGGTTGGAAGGGACTTTGAAAGATCATCTAGTCTAAAGCCCCTGCCAGAGCAGGTCACACAGGAATGCATCCAGGCTGGTTTTGAATGTCTGCAGTGACAGAGACTTCACAACCTCCATGGGCAGCCTGTTCTAGTGGTCTGTCACCCTAATTCTTTACTGTCCAGTCTAAATCCACGAGCTTCAATCCATTCCTTCTTGTCCTATCACTACAAGTGCTTCTAAAAAGTCCTTTCCCAGCTTTCTTGTAGGCCCCCTTCAGGCAATGTAAGGTGGCTCTAAGGTAGACTTAGACCAGTCTTTTCTCCAGGCTGAACAGCCCCAAGTATCACAATCTGTCTCCATAGCAGGTGTTCCATCCCTCTGACCATCTTCCTTGCCCTCCTCTTAACCCATTCCAGCAGTTCAATGCCTTTCTTATTGTGGTGGAAAGTCCAAATTATACCTAAAATACAAATCCAAGACATGTCCTAAACACCTACCTGAATNCAACTTTGGTAAACATAGGTCACAGATGCTAAGCACGTGCATCTCCCTTTTTTAGTGAAATAACCTGGGACTGATTCCAGGGGTGTTTTTTTCTGTTGCTATTGGTCGAAGACACTCATCAAAATGCTTAAAAATCCAGCCAACTTGTTTGTTGGCTGCAGCTGCCGCCTTTGGTTTGTCTGCTACCTGTTTGCCTTGCGTGCCTTGCACCATGCGTAGCTGGAGACTTGCCTCCCCCATGAAAGGAAGGTCTGACCCTGCCTGTTTTCCACACTGAGTCAAAGGACTGAAATGGCTTGCTGCACACTGGGATACAGCTGCCCGTCTGAGCTCAGCTGAGCCCAAGTCCATTTGACTTTGGCTGAGTCTAGGCAATGACCTAGCAGCGAGTTGCGACATTGGGACCTGCCAGCCTGCCAGTTCAGGCAGAGGGCTGACTCAGTTGCTACACACAGCACCCAATCGGACTGCTCCAGCCCGCAAACCTGGATCCTGCTTCACCTAAGTGGCTGACCACACTGATGACCTCCTGAGAGCCATGGAGGATTTGCCTTGCATCCATGGATCTTCTCAGACAACGTGCTCAATTTGAGCTAGGCAAGCAGCAAAACCCCACTGCATCATCACCATGTGAAAGGCCACCACGTGGATGGGACTGTAATTTTCCTCTGGATTACAAATATTGAGACTCTGTGTAGAGAGTGAGTGAACTAACTCTCTTTTCTGAAGCCTGTGAAAGTTTATGTTTAACTTTTAAGCAGCAGTTTGTGCTACAAGACTCTCCAGTTATTTAACTTTTCTAAAACCTTTCCTAAATCATTTAAATTTAATGACTGTATATATACATTCTGCAAAAATCAGTTTTACCAACTGCATAACAGAATCTGTCTGTGCTAACTGTAAATAAGTTTGGGGAATTTTTCTTCATGTATTTAATAAACTGATTAATAATTTTTATATTAGCCTAAATACAACTCACTTCTAACCCAGATTCAAATCTCTCCTTAACACTTATTCTAGGGTTATGATAACTAAATGAATTTTCCAGGTGGGGGTCTCATGAGAAAAGAGCAGATGGGGAGAATCATCTCCCTCATCTTGCTGGTCACATTTCTTTTTGATGCGGCCCAGGATACAGTTGGCCTCCTGGGCTGCAAGTGCACATTGTCAGCTCATGTTGAATTTTTTATCAACTGACATCCCTGAAATCTCGTCCTCGAGACTGCTCTCGAACCACTCCTTGACCAGCCTGTATTTGTGGTTGGGATTGCCCTAACCTAGGCATAGGACCTTGAATTTGGCCTTGTTGAACTTCCTGAGGTTGGTTTGGGCCCATCTCTCAAGGCTGTCCAAGCCAACTAGATGGCATTCCTTCCCTATTAATTAGACTGCATAGCATGGTGTCATCTACATACGTTCTGAGGGTGCATTTGATTTGACTGTCTGTACTGCTGTCAATTATCTTCAGCAAATGCAACCACAGGCAATGGGCCTGCTGTCCAGCCTGGAATTCTTCATGTGCAAATGTGTACTCAGGCAGCCTGATCTGTGTTCCTTGTATCTCCCAAATTGGTTCAGGAAGTACAACTGAAAATCTTTACCCCCATCAGTATTGCTTTTTTGCCTTCAGAGATTCCCACTCCTGTTCCTGGATCAGTTTTCCCACAATGTTTTCAGAGACTACCTGTCTATCTCCAGGAGTAGTTCAGGATCATACTTCATAAGCTTTAATGAACAAATATTAGCTTTTAATAAAGATTTATGTTGGATCTGATGAGTTAGTTACAAACTTTTTTTTTCTTCCTTGTTCACTCAAGGACTTGGTTTGCAACATCTCTAAAGGGCAGACTTGCAGGATATCAAAAAAAACAATTGAAGTCACACTTCAATGCAATTAATAACAATAAAAAAGAATCTTGCTGCAAATAATTTATAACTGGTCAATATCTAGCCACTACACTCTACATTCCTAAACCTGAAATTGAGTTTTTTCCCCAAATTTCAAATGAACACCAGTTTGCACTATCCAAAATGTGCTGGCATTGCACAAACTCACTGAAGTAAAAAAAAAAAATTCTTTGCTACTAGAAGCTCAAGTTCTAAATTGATTAATGTCTTCAGAAATCAGTAGAAAAAGTCCTATTGATAGCAGCTTATTGAGTCCATCCTAAATATTCCAGATGACTAAACATGAAATCTAGTTTGTTCAGAGTCAGGAAGTATTTACACATACACACACACACTCTCTATTATCTTTTGCTTGAAGAGATACATAAATGTTTTCTCTCAATTTGTAATGAGGCAGTCCTGACTCTGAAGGTGCTTAGAGGAGGACTACGTATCTGCCATTCTGTAGACTGATTTTATAAGCAAGTTACTGTGAGGAGGGGGAACTGTCTGTGGGATCTTTCTTTTTTTGTGTGTGTGCCTAGCATCACATAAAAAGGACACATGGAGAGTTTGAACAAAATCTCCACAGCATTTCCAGAATCTTCTACCTGGGGGAAGATAACTTGCATTTTCCATTTACATTTATGTAACTACTTTTTAATGGTTCATGTTATTCCTACTAGTCAAAAACTGGGTGAGTTTTTAAAAAAAAATGAAGTGTTTTTTGGCCTGTGACAATCTTATGTTGAATCCAAAGCACAGAAGCTGTCAATCTCATAGCTTATTACCATCTTGTTCTTTACTTTTTCTTCTCCCTTCTCCAGATGAATTTACTCTTTTTTTTCCATATTATCTATGTCAGTTATTTTTTCAGTCATATCACTAAAAAGTAGTGAAGTTAGATGCTGTTTGATCACTTCAACCTTTTTTTGAATCACAAAAATTGGTTACTTCATGGGCCTCTTTTCTAACACCTAGAAAAGGAACATTTCCTTTGGTCACTCCTCCCTCCACAACGCATCTTTTTTAGGCATTTCAGAGCGACAATGCGAGCATTAGGAGCAAGTTCTTTACAATGAAGGTTGTAAACTGGAACAGGTTGCCCACAGTGGAGGCTCCATGCCTGGAAACATTCGAGGTCAAACTTGATGGAGCTCTGAGCAACATGATCTAGTTAAAGATGTCTGTGCTCACTACAGAGGAGGTTGGACAAGATGACTTTGAGGGTCTCTTCCCATCCAGTTCATTCTATGAAACTATTATAACGCACAATTTAATGTTGTGCATGAACTTGCTACCAAAATGTTGAAGTGACTCTGATTAATTTGAAACAGATACTACAAAGGCAAAATTTCAAAGTTCTTGCTCTTGTTTCAGGCATGGGTCAACAAAACAATTAAAAGTTAGTCAGCTTATGTGGCAAAGAGATGTTAAATACCACTGCAACAATAAGCATTAAAAACGAACTTGTCAGAGTTCACAGGAACAAGAAATTAAAGATTGATAATAGTGTTAGTTCTGAGACCTTGAACACATCCACAAGCTTAGAGCACAGCTTAAAATAGAGTATGTGTAAATGAAAATGGTGTAAGAATTGCAACATTTCATGAGGTGTTTTCATATTCTGTATTCAAAATGAGGTAAACCTCCTTTTAAAAAGACAAACGGGAGATGATGTCTTTGTTTTTCACAAGGCACTACTATAGACCTTGAATAATACAACACAAATATACCTGTTTCATACATTTTTTTTCTGAGATTTAAAACATCTTAAGCACATAGGTAGGAAACAGGGGTCTGTGGCATTTATTAGATGGGTGGAATTCACTATGACACCAAAAATCACTTTTTACAGTGAAAATGGGAGGATTAACAAGGAAGCTCAACCAGCCCACTCTCAAACCATATCTCGGTGGTTAAGTAGATTTCACCCTGCAAACCTTTCTTAACAACAAATTTTGGTAGAAGGAAATAAAGGTAATAAGCTCATTGGTTGGAGACAAAAGAAAAGGAAAAAAAAAGAGAGAGAGAGAGAGAGAGAGATTACAATAAATTCACTTAGGAAAGCTCCTACCAAGCATCATATGGCTTTCATTTTCAAATAAAAAAGACAATTGAAAAAAAAAAATCTAATTTAAGAATCTACAAGTGCATATGTTTAGAGGTAATGTATTTCTACTGAAGTTTGTCATGGTGAAAAGGAGCAAGACTAATTTGTCCTAGTTTTCCATATTAAATTCAAGTGAAGCTGACCACAAATGCCAGTCTATCCAATCTAGGCTCCTACACCGAAAGCTGAAGTGTTTGGGCATTTTAGGTTCAGCTTTAGCAATGAAAACCTTGGAAACCTCAGTTAAACACCAGCTTCATTTTTTTTAGATCAGCTTTTAATTAAGATACTGACCAGGAGATGGCAGCAGTACCCACTGAATTTTATGTGACTATGACATTACAGCACATTAAATTCAAAACAAATATGGAACATATGCAAATTATAAACATGAAACCATAAATCCTGTGGATGCTCTTAAAATATAATTCTCATCAGGGACTATATTATATGCATATTTCTATTTTACTTCCATCGTGATCACTTGCTTCTGGGTCACCTTCAGAAATGAATTAAAAATTGATATATTTTTGTATGCCATGGCATATTCTTTGCAAGTCTGAAACCAATGATTTATTCCCTTATTTATAGATTCAGTAATAATACGCTGCAGAACACAGAGTGATCCGTGGGCAGTGGTGGATAAAACTTTTAAAGTATGATTTACGGCTGTAAAGAAATGTCCACAAGTCAAGGATACAGATAGGACATGAGTCCCATGTATGAGGGGGTTACTAGTCTAAAGGAAAATAGAGATGGTGGGGAGCTAAGGACATGCTTCACTACTGCAAAGAAGGAGAGATGCAGAGACAGAAAGAGAGGAAACTGAAATAAAGAGAACAAAGGAAGACCTCTGTAAGCTCCCCAAAAGACAAAACCTCACGTAAATCCCAAAAAGCTGTTTCAAATCATGATCAGTGTGCAAACAAAACTAAGACATAAGAAGAGTACAATGAATTTTAAAGTGAAGTTCATGAATGAATGTTGCTGTAGAGGACAGAGGTATCAGATCAGAGAGAATGCTGAAGGCTTTTCTACACATTAATGGTGCTAGTTGCATCTGCTTTTGTTCATTGCACCAGTGCAATCCTGTGAGCTACTGTATATTTAGTACTGCAAGGTTTCTCTTAAAGTAATATATTCATGGTAACAACAGATTTAAATTAGTTCCAATTGCCATTTTATACTGTAAGTGCAGTAAGTATTATCCTCACTTAAGAGTCAAAGAAACTTCATGTCACGATGCCTCAAAGTTAGAGGGTGTTTCAGAGCAAAACGAGCCCCTAAGCAGTTCTTACAGCTTTTCTATCAAAATACATTGCTATCTAGTCAAAAAGGAATTAAACCATTGTTGTAATGAAATTACTTTTCCAGCATTCACTCAGAACATCTAGACAGGTCCTTGGGCTTGAAGGTACCCACCAATACAACTTGTGTCCTTAACAGAGGCTGTACAACATAAAGAATAATGACAAACATTTTTTAAAGATGAAAAACAGATAAACATTAAATTCACCTTCTTCACAACGTGCAAAGCATGCTTCAAAGGGTTAGTCATCACTGCTGTCAGCAGATCAAGGAAAACTCACCAATAGGGCTGAAGTTAAGCTGTGACATCATTTAGAATGCAGATCAACCTTACTCTGCTGACAGAAGAGCTCAGAGTACTGCAGAATCACAGAGTCATAAAATCAAGCAGGTTGGAAGAAACCTCCAAGATCAGCCAGTCCAACCTATCACCCAGCCCTGTCCAGTCAACTAGACCATGGCACTAAGTGCCTCATCCAGGCTTTTCTTAACACCTCCAGGCACGGTGACTCCACCACCTCCCTGGGCAGCCCATTCCAATGGCAAATTACACTCTCTGGGAAGAACTTCCTCCTACCATCCAGCCTAGACCTCCCCTGGCACAACTTGAGACTGTGTCCAGCAAGAAAAATGTATCTTTCAACTACAGTAGAGGTCTTCAAAAGCCAAGGGCAGCACCCAGCTCACAGGACAAGGACGGTTTCCCAGGGATAACATTTCTTTTGTTTACCTTAGCATCCAGACTCTGCTTATTCTGTATGTGATTGCTCAAAATGGGCTTTTGTCACCAGCCCCTCACCAATGTAGATTTCCTTCCACAATTTTTACAATCAGTCTTTTCTCGGAGTACCTTTCGATAATTACTTCATTGTTTCAATGAAGTATAGCTTCTAGAAAGAAATAATTTCCTTTATTATATTTTGGATTCTTAAGAACACTGGACTCAAGGATTTCTGTGTATTACTTGCAGAAACAAAACCAAAACCCAGAGTCAAATTATGAGAAAATTCAATGCACAGTGTTTCAGCTCCTTCCATTGTGCTTATAGACTCTTTTTGGAATGTAGTTAACAAGAGCTAGAGATCTGACATTCATTGAAAGGTTTAGCCATACTTGCAAATGACATCCAATTAATAATTATGGCTTCAGAATGAAACATCAGCAGTCATCTGCATTTGATAAGAGTTCTAGATCTCCAGATACTGCACAATAAAAAAAAAAACCAAATCTATATCTTGCTGTCAAGTTGTTTAAAAATCTATTTCTTTATTTTTAAATATGAGGGCACCTAACTTGCCATGTCTCATGATGCTGAAAGATTACTACATTGCTATACCAGTTACATGAAGCAAACAAATGAAGAGCATTTTTTAACATAGACTAGAAAATCATCAATATTCTGACAAGTTTTTAAGACCTCCTTTTTTCCTCTGGCTTCAAAAGGAGATGTTTCACTATTCCAGCAGAAAGAGAGACCAGAAGAGGAGACAGCTGGCTGATGCACAGTCCAGATAACAGGAGGGTCATAATGTTTTGGCAGAGAGAAGCATTCTGAAGAAAGGGCTGAATTTACAAACACCTTCACATAAAAGCATCAGTAAAGCACTGTATGACTTTGTTTGCAGGTCCATCTAAATTTGCCATGTCTCCTCACAACACAAATTCATAGAATTATAGAATCATTTAGGTTGCAAAATATCTTCAAGATTGAGTCCAACCATTAACTTTACCAAGTCAGCCACTACATGATATCCCCAAGCACATCTACGTGGTTATTAAACACATGCTGGGATGGTCACTCAATTGCCTCCCCGGGCAGTGTGTTCCAGTGCCTGACAATCCTTACTCATGCAACTAAGAAATCTTACGACACTTTTACATCTTGTTTCAAGACTAATCAGCTTGTATATATATGTATATGGGCAATTCACAAAACTTGCTTAGAACTCTGGTTAGTGTAAAGAGAAACAGACAGCTGCAACTGTGCAACATCTATTCATCCAGCTGCAGGGGAAGCCCATAAGTCCCAGTTACATATAGTGAGTCCAAAAGGGTCTTCACAATACAAGGTTTTTTCCTCAAGTGAACTAGAATACAAAGTTGAGCAAAGCTACCTTTTTCACTGAGCTCCTAATGTTTACATATCTTTGCACACTACTATAATTTAGAATTCTGTTACACACCAACTCTGAAGAAACAAGAATTCTAAGAACTTCTGCACAGTCAGTTTCTTGCCAGAAATAGATTTTAACGTCAAACAAATCTTCCATAATGTATTTCACAATGTTCTCATCAGGGAATGGTAACTGCATGATTTCTGAAACCTGTTGTTATTTGACTTCGCTGATCTCTGATTTTAGCTCAATATTTTCCATTTATAACCTTTTACTTTAAAAACAAAAAAAAAAAATCGAAATTATTATGTTCTACTAAAATAATTTGGCAGTTTATCATTACCAGCATTACCAAAAAAAAGGCTTCAGTAAGCATCACTGCTTCTAAAAAGCAGCTGAAAATCAGAGTCAGTTAACTATTATTTTTGGTGGACAGTTCTCATATCAGTGCAGTTCAATTAAGGCTGAAATGAAAGATCTCCATCCATTGCAACTGATGGAAAAATAGTGTCAGTTTTCAGAAATCATACATATTTTTAAACTTAATTTTTCTATTCACATGACTCCTATTACATATTTGATAGCAGAACTTAAGGAGATCAGCCTCCCATACCATCTCTAGGAGGATCTTCTGACCAACACAGGAATAGAAGTTTTCCAACCAACTGCCCATAATTTTCAAGTCCATAAAATAGATTTTAAACATCTTCAGTTTCACTTACTAATAATTTTCAGTAATAGAGTATCTCCTCAAAGAGATATTTTATCCTTGAAGAGGTACTCCTTCTATTTGTTCTCCTGGGGGTATCCTGATTCTTGACCATGTCAAAATAAGAACAATCTACCACATTCTTAAATGTCAGTGACTGGAGTTGAGGAACAGGAAGTAGAGAAGGCAAAACAGACTTAACTTGGGGAAATTAACTTATTACCAATCAAATCCGAATATGGTGATAAGAGAAAACAAAAAGAAAATTAAAAAAAAAAAAAAAATCTTAAAACACTTTCCCCTCACCCCTCCCTTCTTTATGGATTTAACTTTACTCCTGATTTTCTCCACCTCCTCCAGCATCACAAGATAGGAAATTGGGATTGTGCTTAGTTCATCATACATTGTCACTAATGCTCCTCCCTCCTCAGGAGGAGGATTCATCACACTCCTCCCGTGCTCTAGCGTGGGGTCCCTCCCCCAGAAGAGAGATCTCCAACATGAGTCTTTCCCACAAGCAGCAGTTCTTTGTGAACTGCTCCAGCACAGGTCCTTTCCATGGGGTATAGTCCTTCAAGAACAGGGTATGCCAGTGTGGATACCCCCACAAGATCACAAGTTCTGCCAGCAAACCTGCTCTATCATGAGCTTCACACAGGATCCTGCCTCCTTCAGGTACCCATCACTTCAGTGTTGGGTCCTTCACAAGCATCAGGTGGATATCTGCTCTTCTGTTAACTTTCATGGGCTGCAAGGGGAGAGCCTGCATCACCGTGGTCTTTCAACCATGGGCTGCAGGGTAATCTCTGCTCCAGCAGCTGGAGCACCTCTTCCTTTTTCACTGACTTCAGGGTCTCCTGAGTTGTTTCACTAATATATCCTTACTCCTCTTCCAGTTGTTTTTCCACAGATTCCACCACCCTTCTCTCCCCTTCTTAAATATGCTATCCCAGAAGCACTACTGTCATTGTGGATGGTTTTAGCCTTGGCCAGCAGCAAGTTTGTCTTGGAACTGCCTGGCACTGGATGTGTCAAAAATGGGGAAAGCCTCTAGAAGCTTTTCACAGAAGCCACCCACTACTAAAATCCTGCCACACAAGTCTTTTTCAAAATGGTTTCTCTTTAAGATCCTATGCCTGGAAGCTCTTTCAAAATACCTCATGTGATAACATCCTACTGGTTGACTACCAGCAAAGCTTCTTTTTATGACAAGCACAGTAGTTCCCCCCTCCCCGTGAAACAGCAGAAAATGTTATTGCATATTTTTTGTATCTGTTTCCTCTCCAGTATATAAATTACTTTCTCTATTAATACACACATATACAAACTTCTATGTCTGGTCATTTAAGGGTTTTAGAATGTCATGAACAGATACTTTAAATTTGTCCTAAACCCACATTTTTCTTTCCATCCATCATTCTTCTCTTACTAATGAAGACAGCCTGTGTGGGTCTTCAGCAGCTTTCGCTTCTGTCACCCTGGCTTAAGAAGCTGAAGATCAGACAGAGAAACTGAGATAGAAAATATAATTCCTCCAAAAACTCAACAAGAAATCAATAGCTACTTGCTTTCTTTTCTTAAGTGAAATGGCAAGTATCTGATTTATTCAAATGCAACAGGTAAGCAATAAGGGAAAAGATGTGTGTATAGTGAAACATATCAAGATCTTTCTTTGCTGGGAGGCAACTACAGTAATAATAAAGTGACTCAATCTCCTGCTAAAAATGCTATTTCCATCCCTGCTTTTCAAAAGGATGCTTTTGCAGAAAATCCACACATCATTCAGCTTTACTGAACTCTAAAATGAAAAATAGATGCCCACTGTCATAGAGCTATATTGATTATGAGTGAAAATGTGATCATTTTGCATTAACTTGCCCCACAGCACTGAAGTTCCATCAAAGCATCAGAAGGAAATTAATGCTTTCATATAGTGCCTAAGAAAAATATGAGATGTTGTTCACTTTGCCCTCTAGACAAAGAGGTATAAGCCAGTAGCTGAGAGGTAATAGCTTTCAGAAGAGAACATGAACTCTAGACTTTTATTAAAATCATTATTTAATGTGCAAAAAATAATGAAGTCACAGCCCTGGCATTTAAAACAGCAATTTGTAGTCATTACATCTTAGATCATGAGGCTTATTTTGTAAAAAAGCCAGTCTTTCTCAAATTAAAAATTCATCATCAACTCCCACAGATTATGTAGTTCTTTAAATGATGCCATTTCATACAGATTTATTCCAGCTAAACAAAGAGCTAGTGAAGTGGCAGACATAAAATATCTATTTCATTGCTTTCTCACTAGAGAGACCTTTCTACTCCTTAGACTGTTTGAAATCTCACAGAACGGTTGACTAATGCATTGATATCTTCGTAATTTCACCTTCCAGGGACATTTTAATCCATGCTCTTCACCCCCACATTAAAGTGAACTTTGAAGAGAAGATACCTTTATTCTCTTTTCTTACTTAGTATGGCAGCCCAACACACGAATAAAAGACATCAACAGGCCCAAATGGATCCCTAATTGACCAGCATTTAATCCATTATGAATATTAGATTTATTTTTTATGGAAAAATAGGCAGTGAAAACCTGTTCCTTTCCAGCAAGAATCCTGTAAAGAACTTCTGTGGCAAAGTGATGCAGCACTACAGAACTGCCATTTGTTATTCTACTTTATATTTGAAAAAAAAAAACAAATGCTTGATTCTCTTTAAGCACAAAGGGTTTTTTACTAAATGAAGGCACACAAAAATCACAGCACAGGTAGATTTTAATGTTTTGTCTAATATATCTTCAGGAAGATATATCCTGACAAAAAGTTGCAAGAGAGCACATTTGCCCTCTGTTTTATTGGTGAGAGCTTACCCAGTACCTTGAAGAAATGCAAATGTGCACTTGTGCATCATCAAGAGAACAAAAACGCAACGCACATTTTGTCTCTTTCCTACTTCAAGACTTCTTTTAATTACTATTTGAGCTACAGCAGTGTCAAGAAGTTGGGATCCCTTTTGAAAAGAACATTGAAGGAGAGTCAGTTCCTCCCCCAAATTATTTTTACATATGGACATGCATCAGCTCGTAACAGCACCCATAATTTAGTTTGTGCACGTTGAATAGGCATGCTGATTTCAGTCTCACTCCTCTTTTCAGCAGACACTGTACATCTAAATTAATATGTTTCAGAGTACGTCCTCTACTGTCTTCCAAATGTCTATACTCAATACACCTTTCCCTCAGAGCATTCCTCTTACGGTGGTGATGCAACTTTTACCACATCCTTCTGCTATCTCTACACCTACCAGATAAGATTTTAATTAGGGGTTAGCAAGGGCTCAGAAATGTTTTACCGAGGGACTAAAACATTACACTTCTAACTACACTAAATGGCTTGCTGTTTAGCAATATTTGGCAACAACTCTCTCCAACACTTATCTCCAAATGTCTTCAGTACATAAACTTTCTAATAATCCTACAAAAGATGTTTAATCACAAGTTTTGCAGAGCCCTACAACGTTTCAGGAAACTTCACCAGAAGTCCAAATCCAACAGCACTAAACTGCTATTTGTCAGAGATTTATGGTAAAGTAAGGAGTTTAAATTGGGAAAGAATTTTTAAAGACAGAAGACTGTAGGAATACTGAACAGAACTGCATTAAACACAACCTTTATAGTGAAAAACAAGGTAAGAATAAGCTTTAAAACAAAACCAGCATGTTGTGTTTTTCATGGTAAACATCATTTCAGGAAGTAAAAAATAAAGGACAGGCTGTTGTGAAGAATTGAGTTCTACAGTCATACTGTGTCTGGCATCTTGGATCTTATTGCTATGAACTTTCTTTAATGCTTGAATTGAAGTAAAAAAATTAGAATTAGGGTCTCTCTTCACTATATAAAAATGCAGAAGCACTGAAAGCATTAAAGGTCTCCGAAGAAAAGAAAGTATTTTTCAAATGAGAAAAAAATTAGTTATTGACTATGAGTAAAGACCTTGAACTGAGGGAATGAATGTATCTTTTTCAGTATACTCTTTCTTCTACATTGTGCTCACCTTTTCTCCCAAAGCCCAGCAAACATTTGAAATTATTATGTATTCAAGAACAGTGCATTTGTTGAAAGAAAGACAAATAATTCTTTAGCTTGAAACTAAATTTGTGGTTGAATGATTAACGCCATGTAGGTCTCACAATTACATAAGATTGGACGTCACCCAGGGGGTTCAGGTTGTTATGCCGATGGAAGTACACATATTTCTTCTCAATTCAGTGCACAATGGGGCATGTTTTCCTGGATGGAGTACAGGTTCCCTCTGTAGTTATTGTCTAGAAATCAATATTGTCTGCTCTGACCAGGACAGGTTTACTACCTTTTTCTGTATGGTAAACCAAAATAAACAAAAGAAGTCGTTACTGAATGCCCACCAATGCCCATTCACAGTGTTTTCAGAAGCTGTGAAGTTGCCAAAAACAATCATAGAATCACAGAACATTAGAAGCTGGAAGGGACCTCCAGAGATGGAGCCCGACCTCCCTGCCAAAGCAGGATCACCCAGGGTAGTCCACATAGGAATGCATCCAGGCAGGTTTTGAAAGACTCCAGAGGAGGAGAGTCTACAACCTCTCTGGGCAGCCTGTTCCAGTGCTCCACTGCCCTCACCGTAAAGTTTCTCCTCATGCTGAAGTGAAACCTTCTATGCTCAAGTTTGTAGTCATTGCTGCTTATTACTGTACACCACCAAAAAGAGACTGGCCCCATCCACTTGACACTCACCCCATCCAAAAGTATACAACAGAGACTGATTAATCAAATACAGAATTTATATTTAGTAACTTTGATCAAGTTGTGTTTCACATTAACATTTCAGATTAACTCTTCTTTCATCATAGCCTCATTAACACACTGTTAGTATCATCAGTAAGTATCTTTTATTGCCTGCCTTGCTCCCACTCCCAAGTTTATTTTTTGCATTTGTGTTTTCACAAAGTAGATAACATGCTGTTTGCATGTCCCATAACAATTTAATCTTCTCTATGTGGATGCTTGTAACCCCACTAGTCTCCATGGTAGGATCCCAAAAACCATTTGGCTACTCTAAACCAGGTCTGCCAGGCTGTCTGACTGCTAAGAGTGTCCATGTTTCTGAGAAACTCAGTCTGAAATACAGCAAATTGCAGAATAAATTGCCATAGCCTAGCTGTTTTGGAGGGATGAGTTCCCATACACATTTTAGTTCCAGACCTCTGCACTTCAAGTTTGCATCACTAGCATGCCAGGCACGTAAGTGCTAATGCCAGCTATGCTCACAGTGAAGAATGTGCAGTTACAGAAGGCTGAAAGAGAAACAGCGAAGAAAAAGTCTCCTCACCCACATCTCACCTGCCCTTTACAGCAGACGTGCTTCTAGTTCATTTTAAGGCAAAGTCACACATGCCAGGTTAAACCCCTTCCAACAAGTTTAATCTTAGCTGTTGGCCTTTGCTCCAATATGGACTGAAAGTAAGTGCTCAGTTAAGGACAGCTAAGAAGTTGCTTAAAAAAAATAGTTCCTGATTCTTGTGAGCAACATAATGCACCCTGATAAGAGTCCTGATGATCCTGCTTTTAATCCCTTCCAGGGCAAAGATAATTAGAATACACATTTAGAGTAAGTTCCTTATCTTTGCTCTGAAACAACTTAAAAGTAATTGTAGACTTACAGTTACTGGATCTCAGTAAGAAGCCAAAAACTAAACTGAAGCTACACCAAAGATGAGACTCAATTCCAATTGCCTCGGTTCCTCTCTCATTCCCAGCTGGCAGCAGGAGTGATACATTAGAGATCTATACAAAGTCCCTGACAATATAATTTCAACCCCATCCCAAGTCCTCTTTTTCAGGAATCTGCTGGATATTCTAAACCCCAAGCCATGGTAGCATAGTACCACCAAGCTGGTAGCATGCGTCTGGGGCCACATCCAGAAATAATACATCCCTCTGCAATGCTTCAGAGCCTCAGAATCCCTAATGTGAAAAAAAAACTTACTCTACCACTAAAGCTACCTGTGTTCCTCACCTTTGTCACCTGCTGTGATGGTTTGGGTGTCCCCTGCCCCCCCCCCCCCCCCCCCNGGAGTTCAGCCAGCAGCCTCAGCAATCCCCAGCAGGCAAAAGCTCCCAGCGAAGAGAAGAAGCAAGTGCCCTAATCTTTGTTTTGCCTTTCTTCTTTACACATCCCAGCAAGACTGTGAGGGAAGTAGACACCATTGTTTTCATTTTTCAGCCTATGATCTAGTCCTTCTCACCAAAACATTCTAGCTAGCTTCAAACTAGCACACCTGCCATCTCAGACAGTACATCTCTTCCACACACTGTCTCAGAGCAGGTATCTGAATAGACTCCTTCCCATTTGATAGGTCTTTTATAGTTGAAGTATTTTCAGTAACATTTTCAGAAAAGACAAGAAAATAACTTAGGACTCTGCTTGAGTTTGTAGCCCTACCTGAGGCACACACTCACGATTAAGACATTTTGCATGTCTTGATTAACCCTCTCAAGTGGTGCTTCTGTACTCCAGGAACATCACTGACACAAGCATGCGACATGCAAGGAGCGAAGCATGTAGTGAAAAAAAAAATTTTAGATCCTCAGCAGGAAGGCTAAACATAAAAATAGCTAAAATAGTTTACAAATGGTATTTAATTTGCTCATTCATTATGAGGTAAACCCAAAAATGCTCAAAACTTGAATGCTAATAGCTATCTTGTATTCAATTTCTTGGAAGCCTGGTTGAGTTTATTGGATGGTGCAAAAATTACAAAAACTGTAAAGCTATCTATGTTCCAATCTCTCCTCACCCCAGAAAAACCAAGCCTGTTGAAGAGAATCCATCAATTCCTTACCAATAGTATGATTTCAGCTACTGTAGTGTCATCATTTCTGCAGAAATTAGAAGTCTATCCCACTTACTAAGCATATATGAATACCTTAAAAAGTGATTTTGAAACAAAAACCTAAATACAATAGCACAAATAACACTAAATATCAAAGTGAAAAAATGTGATTTAGAAGCATTACTGTGAGCAACAGATCTTCATCTATGCCAAAGAGGTTAGCTAATACAGTCAGTTTAATTTTATCACTGTCACCCAAAGGGCATCTACAATGAGCACCAAAGAAACTCAGGGTATCTGATCACAAGACCTTACCCATTTCTATGGCAAAATGTCTAGTGAAACAGCACAAAAACCTCAAACCTAACCAAATTTATAATTGCCATCTGGCCACCTTAAATACCAAGAGCACATAAGCACTCATCATTCTCAGCCTCAAGAAATACTCATTATTTCTGCAATAAAGACAAAATTTTTATCTTTGAACGCAAAGGATGACATTTTGGCGGCTGATGCAAAACTGGAGGGAGTGACTGAAGCACTAGAGCACTGTGTTACCACTCAGAATGACCACAGCACACTGGACAAATGGGTCAACAGGAACACAATCGACTTTGACAATAGCAAATGCAAAGTCCTGTACCTGAGGGTGAAGAAAATCCATCAAAAATGGCTTAACAATTTGATTTCTCTGAGATAAAAGGAATTAATCACATTAGTCTATGCTTGTATGCTACACACTAGCACATGGCTTTATGGTTCTATATGCAATTCATGAGCCCTACTCACTTGTTACATATTAGAAAAAACCCTATTCCCTTATTAATTTTAGTATAATGTTGCTAAAAATAATTGTTCCTAAAAACAAATATATCATAATATGTATATTTGCTGTACATCAGAACCCATCTGATGGCAGTAAAAAGTTTCATTCACATCTTCACCCTTCCATAGAGTTATCATCTTAAGTCATTTAAATAACTTCATCTACAGGACACAATTTGTTACTGGCATACAACATAAATACAAGAAATCCCTAAAAAGACATATAGGATTGTAGCAAACAGGTGAAGTCTGGATTTGACAGAAGAAATATTATCTATCCCTATGTCTGAAAATGCATTCAACAATCTTCCTTGATGATTAATATATCCTATGTGTAAAAGCCTGCATAAAAACCCAAGCAACAGCTGCAATTTACTGAAGGAGGTAGGATAGCTCAGCTGTAGAAGCCATCCAAGTTATAAAACGACAGTGTATTACTAGTTCCCATCCATTTAATTACAGTTTAAACTTTCTGATCTGACAGTAATAAATTGAAAAATGCTGCATTACTGGCTAATTTTTTTTCTGTAAGACAGATGTTGTACATGGTATATGGTGGACCTTTTCCGTCTTCTTTCTGGTTATTGCCTGGCTAACAGGATGTTTTATTTAAATGAAAAATACATTAGTGCATTAAGATAAGGTCATCAGTTCTTAAGTTAAAGGCAATTTCTGTAATAAAATTAATTGTATAGCCCACATAAATTTTTTTATGTGGGTTAAACACTTTTAATTACTACCTAAATTTTGTTCAACTGAATGTTTAAACAGAGTAGTCCTCTATAAAAAGAATGCACACACTGTGAAACGCCTTTACAGTTCTTTATGGCATGTCTTCTATATGGTATACTGTAATACAGTAAGTGGTCATCAGTGTTAAAGTCTACATAAGTCTTCTAAGCAAGACTGAAGGGAAAAAGGCAGAAGAAAGGAAACTGCCAGGCTATGCAGTCTGTGAAAACTGGCTTTGAAGATGGACTCATTTGCTCAGAGCCATGTCCAGTTGGGTTTGGGGTATTTTCAAGGACTGAGAGGCTGCAATCTGTCTAAGCACCATGGTATACAACATCATAAAGCACAAAACATTTTGGCAGCTATTTGTACATCCTGTTCTGTTTCATATAAATAGCAAATATTATTTGATATAAATATCAAATCATCACTGTAGCAGAAGTTGGAGCTCAAACAGATCATCTCTCAGATGACTACAGCAATTATTGGCTGTTAAAAAAACTCATGTTTTCTCAGTAAAATTTGTATGTTTAGCACTAGGTGGAACAGCCTGCACATGAAAAACATTTATTCCACTATTTACAAAGTTATTCTGAAACCTGAAACAAAACACTAAAAAAATCACCCATCCCATTCAAAAGTAGAGATTTTACCCTGAGTCCTCCATGCCTTGGATGGCTTAGAAGGCTGTTAAGAGGACTTGGACAATTAAGTTTCATAGAAAATCCACAGTCCTTTATTAAAGTCCTTAAATCTTAGTTTTTAAGAGAAAGAGATACTTATTTTCCTGAGGAAACATTTTGTTTCAGTCAAGACTTTTTTAATTCAGCTACTCAAGCTCCAAAATAACCATTAAATATTAATTTACCTCTAAGAAAGATGCCACTGAACTGAGTAATGCTAGGCCTTGGGACTGCAGCAATGAATTTATGAGTTAATTCAACGTGCATACTTTTTCTAGGATATTTTTAGTTTTACAGATACAACTTAATGTGCTTCCATATTTCAAAATTAGTTTAAATTTGACATTTTACATTCTCTTCATTCTAACTAGACTGGAATATGCCAACAAGATAAACCAACTTACCACACAGAGAAGTTAATTGTTTTCTTTAAAAGAAACATTGAAAATGCTTTCCTTTTACAGCCTCAGAATTAAATTCATTGTTAGATTAACTAAGTGTACATAATATGCTATGACAGGAAATAGTGATACAGAAATCTTCCATAGTGATTCTCATTGTGCTCTCTACGCATATTTTAGGCATTTAAGTCCCTTTTTTAACAACATCCAGGAAGTTTGATTTTGTTGCAGCTGAATGAACACTATTAAGATCTTTTCATGTTTGCCAGTAATGTGATCCCTTGTTTTGAAGTCAGAGTCAAACCACAACAGAAGTTGCTAGCTTCAGCGCAACTGAAATATACTGGAATCGACTGAATACACACCAAAAAAAGCAATGAAACAGACAGCACTTCAGTTCTACATAGACAGAACGTAGTAGAATACAGGATGGAACACAAGCGTTCCCCAAGGTGTACCCTTATTGAGGGTAATTGTCTGAAAAACATCAGTTTTAGCAAATATATCTGATATTTGTGAGGTGTCCCTGTCCATGGCAGGGATGATCCTTGAGGTCCCTTCCAACCATGACAATTCTATGGTTCTATGAATAACCCAAAGAAGCAACAAATGCACAGAAGTGCTCATTCGGTTCTTTCACTTTCTGCATATTTTAATTAAAAAATGGAATTTATTAAAAAATAAATTTAATAAATTTAATAAAAAAATATTAAAAATAAATTAGATCTTAGTTTAAAAAAAAAATCAACTAATTAAAAGTTTTGTTTTCTCTGACTTTAAGGAATTTTTGAACTTCATAGTCTTAGAATTAGAAAATAATTGCTTAATTGTCATGTAAAAGTAATATATTTTCTCCAGTGCCTGAAATTCTTGAGGACCTTTGACATATCTAAGGCAAATTTGTGCTTTATTGCATTAGGATTCTATTTCAGATTTTTTAATACATCGGAGTTATTTTTTGGATCTCGTCTTTCTTCGGCTGGCATTTAAATTACATCAAAGTCAAATATTCAAGTTTGTAGTAGTGGGTTTGGAAATTAACTAAAATACTAGGTTACAAGCTCATGAAATAAAAATTTATAGCAGCAACAAGCAGAAATATTATTAGCTATTTGAAAAATATCAGTCAGATTACCTCATTAAATTGTTTAAACTCAACAGGTGTTTCAAAAAAAGGTTTATGAATATCCTATTTAATAAGTTTAACAAGATTGTTACTCTAAGGATTTTAAAAGCTGCACCTACATCTTTTTGTCTACAATACATTCTCATTCCCTTATCAAACTGCTGTCATTTGGCTACTTCCTTTTGGTCTCTTGCCCAGAATAATTTATCTATCAAATGAAATTTCACAGGTGCAAGTTTTACAGAAAGGCACATATTTCAAGCATTTTTTTACTCATTTGCAAGCTTTCTCTCTCTATAAACTTCTTTTAAAAAATTAAACATTTTTAATCCTTATGTATTTTTTTCTAAGATTATTGAATTATACTTAGATATGAAAACTTTGATTTTTGACCACATATATTCATTTATTTCTTGCTCTTTGCAAAATTATATTTGCACTTTCCTCCTGTTTAAGAAAATAAACCTCCTTTAGACCATGAGAATTCTATCAGATCCTCTCCTTCTTCAAAAGTGACTAAACCAGCTAATATCATAGAATCAATCATGTTGGAAGAGACCTCCTAGATCATCCAGTCCAACCTGTCATCCAGCCCTGTCCAATCTACTAGACCATGGCACTAAGTACCTCATCCAGTCTTCTCTTGAACACCTCCAGGGACAGCAACTCCACCACCTCCCTGGACAGCCCATTCCAAGGGCAAATCACTCTCTCTGGGAAGAACTTTCTCCTAACATCCAGTCCACACCTCCCCCGGCACAACTTGAGACTGTGTCCCCTTGTTCTATTGCTGGTTGCCTGGGAGAAGAGACCAATCCTCACCTGGCTACAGCCTTCCTTCAAGTAGTTGTAGACAGCAATGAGGTCACCCCTGAGCCTCCTCTTCTCCAGGCTGAAGAACTCCAGCTCCCTCAGCCTCTCCTCACAGACTGAGGTAGCACTGTATTCTCCAAAACCAGGATTGGGACATACTCGTGTATTTAGTAAGCTCTGCTCAACACAACGCACATCTGGGTTTTCAGATATCAACAGGAAGGCATCATCAGTTACAGATAGTGTAGCAAGTCTCACTATGAGCTCTTCTGCAAGGATCATCTGCTTTTAGCACTTCTCCAAGTAGGTCTTCATGTCTGTGCAACATAATACAGAAAAATTGCAAAGTACTTTAGGCTGTATAAGCCTGAAACCTTGTAATTGCCCTTTAATGGCAACCCTGACAATGAGTATTGCCACTGGTAGTAACGGACTACAGGCTTTGTGTGGTGCTCCCAAGGACTTCTGACTGAGGCTTGCTTTGTTTAAATTTGCCTTTGCTTGTGGGGAGCTTTGTTTTCACTCCATTTAGGTATAAGCTGCAATTCCTCTACTGATTAGCTGGCTACAACTAATTCATTTTACTTTTGCTGAGCAGAACTGTTTGTCTGAGGTAACAAAGAAAATTAAGGGCAAGTATCTATGTTGTGGGCTTAAGAACTGGGATGTTCTGAACTTAGAGAAGTCCTCCAAGGACCAGAGAGGTGCCAGAAGATGGATACCAGAAAAGTGTAATCTTTGTTATTCCATTCCCATAATTCTACAACACCTTTATAAACTGGCTGCAGAGCAGTTTCTGCCCTTTTCCCTCTCTCTTCTCCTAGCACACTGAGCTGGTGTCTTTCTGGTATTTGAAAGGGTTTTGGCCCTTAACCTGTGTCATTTGGACCTGGGTAGGGAGATTTGGAGAGGAGGAGCTTGAAGGTCTAGTTGGAGGGGGAAGGTTTTTGGACAATGTTGGCCTAGTGAGATCTTGGTGAAGCCCAGGATAGAGAACGTGGCCAAGGCTTGAATGTGAATCTTCTGTATTTTGCATGTTTTTGTACTGCTTTATATAGTTGTGAATAGTACTTCCACTTAAATTTCCAATTCTTTCCAATCCTGTGTGGAGAGTTTTCTTTTTCTCTTTTGGGGAGGGTTAAAAGAGTTTCTGTCCTCTCTCTAAGACCATGACAATCTAACATACATAAAAATATACTGCAAAGAGTAAATCTGGATGTGAAGGACTTGCAGACAAAATGGAAGAAAAAAAGTGATGTGTAAAACCCATATTAGCAAAAATGAAAATGACCAAGTAGCCCCTTAAGTGAGGATCTGACTCAAGACTAAAGTGACTCAATTACACATTTACCTGCTTCAGGAGTCAGGTCAGCTACTACCAAACAAAAAAACAAAAACCCCCTGAGATTTGTTTTCATCACCACTGATCATTAGAGAAGTATCAGTTTCTTTGGGTAGCCACTAAACAGTTAGAAGGGATATTTCCAAGTGTACTGAACAAGGTTGGGGGGATTAGGGCGACAGCATGGGCTTGAAGCCACAGAAGCACATGGCACAGTCTGTCTGCATGCTACCTTTTCAATAGGTCTGAATGCTCAAGCCGAACAATGCATGATGAGAAATTCCAGCCGGTGCTATCCAGGAGCTTATCTCACCAAGCTGACAGATGTTTTGTAAATTGATATATTAGTTCTTAAAGAAGGTAATAGTTTTCTCTCAAGATATGACAAATTGTTCTCTTCTTCAGCTTCCCACATATTTATGAACATATTTGATCAGGGCAGGACTACAAATCTGAGTTTACAAGGAGCTGTTTTGATTTCCTATCCTCAGAAGAGCAGCAAAGCTGGCAAACCTGATCACTCTGCCTTTGATCTTTCTTACGTGTAGACCAGAAGATTAAGCTCTTTTTCCATTACTTAATCACTTAAAGTGATACTCTAGGATTCCCAAGGGTAAGTACATTAGGCTACTATCAGTCTAGGTGCCTTTTTTTTTTTTTCAAGAGATTGAAAGATTTATAAAATGCTGTTAACTTACACAATTTGGATTAGATTTTCAGAAATCCTTTGATAGTTTAGGGACATAATTCCTATTTAAACCAACATGCAGAGGGAATTGAAATAGCTGATTTTTAATATCTTGCAAATAGCTCATTTTTATGATTATTTTTTCTTCCCACATGTCATATTACATATACGCTTTCACATGATTTTTATTAAGGCTACAAGAAAATGTTTTAATAATCTGGAAAGGGAAGAATCACTGTGCTAAAATTAAAATCCTTGATCAGGGCTTTGCAACAATTTAATACAAATTTTTGCAAGAATTGCATCAAATTCTCTATATATATTCTATGTTCACCATATCTCGTCTTTAATGGTATGAAGCCCTGGGGGGTTTCAGGCTAGGAAAGAATTGAACTCTTCAGGAAACTGTCTGAACAGTCCCCAACTTGGGTATATATTCTTTTAACCTAACTGCATTTATATCTTTCCAGAAATACTAAATTCTCCCCAGGGCAGCCACAGGAAGCCTTCCAAAGGAAGGGTTTTTTTTCAGTCCTAGACACAGTGACAACTGCATACTGCAATGATAGTAAATATATGGGATTACTGCCAGACTCTCATCCAGGATGCTCTGATGTCTTCATCTAGTCAAATATATTCTCTAAAAAAAATTATATTATGCAGAGCAAAATTAATGTTATTTTATGGATTGTGGCATGAAAACAATGATTTTTAACTCTGTTATCTGCTATGATCCAGGATACCATTTGGAGTAGAAACTGTACATATGCACCTTCTGTATTAAGTGACCTTTTTCCTTCAAGGTGTTACAGAATAGTTCATCTGTAAATTGACCACTATGAAAAACAACAAAAAACCCTCATCACACAGGAATATTGATATTGCTTAATGTAAATTTTTTTAAAAATTATTATTCTTCAAAATCAAAGTATTCAAGCATTTGCCACAGCTTTTCAAGGAGGACTTAGTTTCATGCAAGAGAATTTCCTTATTACAATTCTTAGTAACATCACTAAAAGGTCCTTTTTGAAGGGTATAACCAGATAATTACTGAAGTGTGCACTTACAAATTCCAGGTTTCCAGGTTTAGTGCTTTCAATGGTAAGGAAGCTGGCATAGCTATTCTTCTTGCCAGATCCATAGAGAGACCAGATTCATTTAGGATCCACTGCCTTCATCCTTCATAAATTTAACTCTGGCATGGGTTGAGCTGGATCTACTGATGTGTATTCAATACCAGCTTATAGTCCTGCTGGTTTCAAAATGAAAGTGGTGGCTGGAGCAAAGTATAATGGGGCTTGAAGTTCAGATTGTAACATGAGAGGCTTCCTGTTCCAGTGGCCTGTTGCATGCTTGATGGAGGAACTGGTTTTATCACTGGATTCTGCTGCTGTTTTTGCTAAGGTAACTGTATAACATATGATCTCATAAAGCTATTTATCTCAACCCAGAGAAGCTTTTTAGTGTTACTTTCTCTCCTATCTGTGTCTGGGCTGGGGAGACTCGTTTGTGAGAGGGGGTTGTTAAGCCAGGACTGTGCATATTTGGCACTCTATGTGGAGACTGACAAGCAGGCTGTCTTAGTAAAAACAGCCTATTTTGGCAGGAGCCAAAATGAGAAGTAAGATCAAAAAAGAATTCGATTAAGCTTTGAGGCTTAAGAGAGTTTTAGATATGCTTGTTTTGTTGTTTGCTTTGTTGTTTTTTTTTCTCTTCCTGTGGAATGGTTGCTATGTTGATGCATTTGCTTTCCAGGGCAGCTGGGGCTGATGTATTGAGGTGCTATGTGTTCTTCCTGTGGTGCAGTTTGTCACCTCAGAGAAATTACATGGAGCTGTGCTGTTGCTGTGCTGGTTACTGCATGCCAGGTTTTGTCCATTAATACCACCTTGAGGTCTGCCCAAAGGCTAGGTAATTATGAGGGGCAGGATGTGTGGGAGAGTCTGAGCAAGTGCCTAGACCAGCATTTTGGAACTTTAGCCCTAAGCAAGGGCAAAATCCTGACAAGCTGGTGAAATATTTGGGAAAAGTCTGTTGTTAGCCTGAAAGTTCCCATGAGACAGAAATCACTGCAATGTGCTGGAGCCTGGACTATGCCTATCAAACTCATCTCATCACTGTTCAGAGCACACAGAGGCAAGAGAAGGTCTCTGGTCCTACAGGCAGGCTGGTAAGCACCATGGCTACTCAGACCTCAACAGCTGCACCAGAGAACCAGCATGTGCCAGTATCAGCTGCCCCTGTACAGAAAAAGAAACACACAAGGAAAACAGCTTTGCTGGCAAAGGATGAGGATAAAGGTAAATCACAGGGAAGAGATGAAAACCCAAGGGTGGTCACTTGGTTTTCATTTCTGGCCCTGGAAGATGGACAACGACAAACTGTGGATGAAAGGACTAGCAGGCAATGTAAGAGAAATCTTTAGTCCTCTGTACAGGCCTGTGTTTCATCTGCACAGGAACTGTTTCAGAAGGTAAAAAGAATCCAGGAGAACATATCCTATTCCTGACCTGTATTATCCCATGTTTCAGCCATGTTGGGTAGGCACTTGCCTGTCCAACGAAGAGAATCTAGGAGGTACATACTACAGCATACCCTGTGGTTTCACTCATGTGACCATGAGGAGGACACGAGGAAGCGGGACAGAAAACCCACTTCAGCCCTAGCTGTGAATTACAAGGAAATTCTCCCCAGAAGAATGCTGCCCCAGTTTCCAGTGGAACATCACCCAAAAAGAGTAGAACTGATACTGCTTCTGAAGGGTCTCTTAAAGCATCTTCACAAGATGCAAATTATTCCAGTCAGAATTAGCAGGGCCCTGCCTCCAACCACATGTGGGAGAGGGATAGCTGGGTTTATTGGTCTGTATGGACCTGATGGCTTGGCAAGTTGAATCTGAGTGTGTATAAAGCTTTATTAGATAGAGATGAACAGTGAATTCTAGTGTATTCTAGAGGTGTGAAACCCACTTATGTTTCTAGTATGACAGGGGGATTCCAATTGCTGCTTAATTATTTCTTTGTACTTCTTCATCTGTCTGCATCCTTCCCTAATCTCACCCTATACTTAGATGGCAGACAACATAGGTCAAGAATCTGTATCTTTGTGTTTGGAGTGTTTCTGCTTGTAGTTGTATAATTCTCATCCCACTGGTGTTCTGATACTCATTTTCAATTTGCATTACAAGGCTTCATAGAAGTAATTTCAATTTCAGAAATAACCACAGCACCAATCTACAAATCATAATATATGGGGAAGGCTGGACCCACAGAGAGCATACTTTAAGTTAAAAAAAAAAAAAAAACAACAAGAAAAAAAAAAAGAAACAAAAACAAAACTGAAGGATTAAGTAATAATCTGTGAATGCTTTTTCCATTCATTTAGTAGTTTTGTCTCATCTTTCTTTTCTACACACAGCATTAACTCTCCTATTACCTAACAGCTATTGGGGGATAACTGCAGCTACTCAGAAATACCTGTATTTCATGCAGCCCAGCTCTCCTCTGAGCTTCACAGATAACTTGAACTAGCCACTCTGATTTCTTCAAAAGGTGATTAAGGCAAAAAGAATGGTTGTTATAAATTACTCTATTCATGTACTCTCTTCCCTATTCCTTTAGTTCTAGTGAAGGTGTCACTATTATTCAACCAAATTAAAAGACAAGTCACATTGGATACGAATCATTTCAGCTAAAGGCCTCAAGTGATCATTTATTCTCTCTTCATGCATTCATTCTATGTGCCTATTCCAGGAGAAGATAATACTTATTACTTAAGTACTCTATTTCAAAACATTAAGTCACCAACTACTGGACAGTATCTTAAGGCAGTTTTGTTCAAGACCCAAGCTAATCAGTTTACTATGAAAGATTTAAACTTCCTTTTATTTTCAGAGGAGTCTTCATTATATACTTGAATCCAGAGTTTTAAGCAATGCAATTTTAACAGTTTTTTAAATGAGATTGATCATTCTGTCATGTTATTTATTGGATAATATGATAAATTCAATATAATTCATCATAGTATTATATAAATATTGCAAATAATTACTAAAGCAATAAAATCTTGTGGCAGAAATTTAATGAGATCATGTCACACTTGTGTTAAAGCCAAATGATAAATTATGGCATCTGCAGTGGCTGTCACCACCTTAAACGGCAAAGTCCACACACTTAGCACAAAGCAAAAGTCTAAATCTCACCTTAGAACTACTAAAGAGAAAAACATTAATGCACATAGTCTTTCCTTTAGTAACACGTATCAGTTCCATCTGTGTGCCAATTTATGTGAAATTCAAATATATGAAAATTCAGCAGTACAGAGTAGACCTATTTTTACAGATTTGAGTGCAATTCCTTCTTGCCTTCAAGCTGCTATTTTAATTCTGTTACTTTTTGATGAAAATGCCTTTTTTTGGTACCTTAATTTGTATTTCCTTAATTTTCTTCTATCAGATAAAACTATCACAGCCTGTGGAAAACTTAATCCTGTTAAGCAAAACTGGCAGTAGTAACAATGACTTCTTAAGCTATTAAACTTGATACAAAAACCTAAAGCTGGTCCATACCCTCAGACATGCACATTTACATTGACTTGCACTTGCCTTCTTATGACACAACCTAAAAATCCGCAGAAGAAGCAATCCTGATCTCACCTGTACATCTGCTTAAGTTTTTAATATTGCCATCCTGTGGTCATTCACGGCAAAGACAAAGAAATGATCCCCCATGAAAAATATCAGAGAAAATACATTGGGAATTCAAAGAGCAGTCCTTTATAGTTTAAGAAACTGGAAGACAAAGCCTTACGAAACGTTAGGTGGGCAATCTCACAGTTGCAGAGCGACCATTTCATTTTCTATAGTTCTGCAGGAATCTTAAGCATTAGCTTCAACTGAGTGTGCCTTCTGCTTCTTGATCTTAGGAGCAACATCCTGAACCTACACCTCCACCATAAAGCTCTTTGCCTTACTTGTATCAGTTTTGTATCAGTTTTGCCATCAATCATCCTTACAGGTATAGATGAACTAATGGTGGGTGTTTTTCATGTTGGTTTTGAATTAAGTTTGTTTGTTGTTGTTTGGGTTTTGTTTGGTTGGTTTTCTTGAGGGGGGGGATGTTTTCTTTACTCAACTTGCCATCTCTCAACACAAACCAATGTATATTGACCTTAGAATTTCTTTCACTCTTTCAAAACTGTAACATTCTTACCACATACCTTCAGCCATAAATACTCTATGCTAATGCTTCTTTCATTTTCTGTATGTAAAGAGAGTTGAGACATTTCCTTGTTTTCAATAATAACAAAAAGAAACACAACTCTTAAGTTGACTAACTATACAGTGTTTTGTAAAAACCTAGCAAAGGAGAAGTACTGATTTAAGAACTGTACCTACTCATTATTTTGTTACATACAAAAGCTCCCTAATAACAGTTGTCTTTATACTAGTCCCCATGAAAGTATCTGCTGTTATTACAGATTATCTTGCTTTCTGAAAGTTTACTGTTGAGATATTTGATTACATAACAAAGGAGGGACCAAATGACATCCACTCCCCCAACCCCCAAAAGTAAAAACCAAACAAACAAAAAAACCCCAAAAACACTAACTACCCATCACCAAACAAAATAACCATCACACACCAAAATGCATGTGTGAATACACAAAACCTAAAAACAACGAAGCAAAATCTCAAAGGAAAACAAAAAACCAAAACAACCCAAGCCCTCAAAATCATCAAAACGCTGACATCTGAATTTCACTCCAGCAGCTATGTAGATACCAAGAACTAAAAAATGCAACAACATCCTATTGAACCTTTTAATCTCCAAAAATGTCTAATGTAGAAAGCTGATTCCAATCACCTATTTTTCACAGAATCACAGAATTAACCAGGTTGGAAAAGATCTCCAGGATCATCGAGTCTAACCTATCTCCTAACCCTTCTAATTAACTAAACCATGGCACTACATGCCTCATCCAGCCTCCTTTTAAACACCTCCAGGGATGGTGACTCCACCACCTCCCCAGGCACCCCATTCCAATGCCAATCAATCTTTCTCTGAAGAATTTCTTTCTAATGTCCAGCCTAAACCTGCCCTGGTGCAACTTGAGACTGTGTCTCCTTCTTCTGTCACTGGATGCCTGGAAGAAGAGGCCAACCCCTGCCTGGCTACAAGCTCCTTTCAGGCAGTTGTAGAGAGCAATAAGGTCTATAAGGTCTCCTTTGAGCCATCTCTTCTCCAGGCTGAACAACCCCAGCTCGCTCAGCCTCTCCTCGTAGGGATGTGCTCCAGCCCCCTCACCAGCCTTGTTGCCATTCTCTGGATGTCTTCAAGCACCTCAACATATTTCTTAAATTGAGGGCCCCAGAACTGGACACAGTACTCAAGGTGTGGCCTGACCAGCACTGAGTACAGGGGTAGAATAACTTCCCTTGTCCTGCTGGCCACATTATTCCTGATACAGGCCAGGATGCCACTGGCCTTCTTGGCCACCTGGGCACACTGCTGGCTCACATTGAGTTGGCTGTCAACCAATACCCCCAGGTCCCTCTCCGCCTGGCTGCTATCCAGGCACTCTGTCCCCAGCCTGTAGTGCTGTTTGGGGTTGTTGTGGCTAAAGTGCAAAACCTGGCACTTGGATTCGTTAAAACTCCCGTCGGCTCTGCTTTCACACATCAGCACAGTCTGTTCCTGTGCCTTCAAGATTTCTTTCTTGAAGTAGGTCCAACTTTCTTGGACCCTTTTGTTTTGAAGGGCTTTTTCCCAAGGTACCCCTTGAATTAGTTCTTTGAATAGGCCAAAGTCTGCCCTCCCGAAGTCCAGTGTGGATGTTCTGTTGATGCCCCTCCTAGCTTCACTGCATACTGAAAACTTTATTATTCTGTGGTCACTGCGCCCAGACACCCTGCTCTTTTGTAGACTTAGAGCATTCCTAAAGCAAAGTAATTTCAAAAATGAGTGTCTCAATAGCCAGTACACACCTAAACATGGGAGGATTACATTTCCCCCAAAAAAGAAAAAGCATAAGCAACCCTAAAATACATTTCAGAGCAAAGTATTAGGAAATTCACCTGTAGGGTGGGAAGACAATCAGACAAGGAGACCACTGAGCCTGTGTTGCACATCTCTGTATAAGTACTCTAGCAAAAATAGTAGAAAGCCATTTCCATTCATGCCTGAGTTTCCTCTTCTGAAATTTTTCATTAACATGTGACCATTTTAGGACTATGCTTTTTAGGGGTGTGTTAGGGGGTAGCTGACACTTGCATACTGAACATAAATAAATATATTTATGGCTGCTTTGAGATGATCATTTTTAAAGTTTTCTGTTTACCAGCTGAATTGAATAGTGAATTAATCTTACACTCCAAAACTCTCCATGAATATGCTCTGATAGTTCTATCTTCACAAGTTTTACAGAGTGAAATATAATATAGCTTCTCAGATTTGATTCATAAATTTCTTTACAAGGATATAGAATCTTAAATGAAACAATGACTGAGACTTCCCTTTCTTCATTAACACAAACATTTCTAATTCAGTCTGCACAGTTAGATCAGTTGAGCATCCTCCACTCTGCAACATCAAGAGTTCACATAATTTTAGGAAATTTGCACAGGAAGAATGCAGCAGGCTTTTCACAACTCAGAAGGACTCTTAACACCATGAGAGCAATAGCGGAATTCTTTTTAGCTGAGATCAGGTTAATGACTGGCTCTCCTCATGCATTTTTATCAACTGTAAGTTTTTAAATATCTTCCTAATCCCCCAGTCATCATGAAGGTGCACTGACCCTCATCTTTACCAAGCTGTAACTTCAATTACACTAGTCTGTGAAAAGTTAATTGGAATATACTTCCACAGCAGTAGAATACAGGCAGTATAAATGAGGACATAGGAAAAAAAGAGATGATGTGATAGCAGACTAGTAAAAAGGACTTTAACTACATATTAATTAACCTGAAACACACACAAAACATCCTTTCTCTTATTGTTACAATATCACATCCCTAAAATTTGTGTTTGATGTCATCAGTAAACAGTATTCTGATACTCCAACTGACATATGACCTCAGAGTTCATTTAATGCATTGCATTCATGTAAGGTATTATTTCTACCTATTTCATCAGCCCTTTCCTTAATACTTAATAGAAACCCTCATTCTGAATGTTAATGAAGAGTACCTATCAAATAAGGTCAACTACGCCAGTTGCTGAATTCAGATGAACACCCTGCCAAGCCTCTACCTCCATATGAACTGGATACATAGGGAAAAAAGAGGATTCATGATTAAAAGCTTTAAGCATTTGGGCCTCTGACCCAGATGATCCAAAGTCAGTAATGTTTCCAGTACATTCAGAGAAAAACAGTGCCTAGTACTCACAGATTAAAAAAAAAAAAAAAAGTACATTTTCTTGAAACATGTTTATAGATTTCTAGGAAATATTTTTATCTGTGTTACAGAAAGCATCATGTAACTTACAGAACTCTGAAAATGTTCTCTAATATTAATTTCACAAAATATGACACCAGGTAACTGCAGTCAGCTATATTATTCTATGCACACTGTGTTGATCTGTTTGATTTTGGAGTAACAAGCAGCTCAGAGCATAACAGAAGGAAAGGTTAAAGGAAAAGCAGCAGGTGGATAGATCCAGTGGTTAGAAAAAGGTAGAAGTTTAATGTTCCCAGCCAAAAAAAAAAAAAAAAAAAAAAGAACACTATCAAATTGAATTGTTACTTCAACAAGGAGAGGAGAAAGGCAAAGGACACTTGGTGAATATTAGCAAAAATCTAGCCATATTGGTAGACAGCAGTGATCTACAGTTCTGCATAATAGGCTCCCTGCTCTATAAATCTGCTCTACTCCACAGCACTTTCCTGAGAACGTGATGTATTTCTAAAAAGTTCCAGCTAAATGTCACCCTGAAAGCTTGCTGTGCTGAGGACCATTCTAAATGTCAGAACAGTCTCGTGTGGCCTATGACTGAATTTAGGAATAGTCTGACCCACAGATTCCTAAAACGAATTTCTAAGACTAAATTATGCATTTGGAATTTGAATTTTTATCTGTGCCATTATCCAATCTCCTTGCCTTGAGTAGTGCAGACTTTTTTCAGTTTACCTCTTTTTGAGGCTTACTGTGCTTGGGAAGAGCAATGAGAAACGTTATAGTGGAACGTAGTCCTCCTGAATATTTTGAAAGAATTAATCTGAATCACAGCTGTATTTCAGATTTTTACCTTTGCATAGGTACCAACTCCTTTACAGAATGCAGAGAAAAGTATAGGTCATTAACTCCACTGTCCAGAGAACCAAACACTAAGAGACACAAAAGAGATGGATCCCTACAGCTCTCAGTACAGAAGCAGGCACAATCTTAAAACACCACTGTGATAAAGAGGGGAAAAAACCCAACACGTTGTTGAAGTTCATTAGATATCTAGACCTGACCTAAGCAAGAGGCTATTCATGTATTAAAATGAAGGCACAAGTATTTCAAAGGAGGGGGAAAACAATACTGAAAATTAGCATGAAATTAAAGACTTTCACTGTTTGCACTCAGGTGAAGGAGTCACCTGTGTTAGTTTTTAGGGGAACACGCCTACACACTTAGTATTCACTGAATTTGGAAAGTGCTGCACATTGCATTCACTTTTTTTTTGTCTCAATAATCATCAGCATTCATTTAAGCTTTAGCTTATCCTTATCCCATGTTAGTTTCACAAAAATCGAAGTGGATGGAACCCTTCGCAAAGGAAGAGGAATGGATTTTTTGGTACGAACGCAGACTTGATGTGACCCTGGGTTGACTTACATAGGGATGTCCCTGCTCACTGCAGGGGGGTTAGATAAGATGGCCTTTGAGGGTCCCTTCAATCCAATGCAATCTGTGAAACTATTTGAAGCTTTTTGGAGAGAGGGAGGTTGATACATTCATAAAATCCTTCTTGGTGAATTTTGTGGGCTTTACTAAGAAGCTGAAGTTTTACTCTTGGTTAACTTGACTCTTATGCAAAACACTTTTTAAAAAAACACTAGTGCGATTCTGAGTATTTTAGCACTATCCCAACTGACCAAAATTAACCATACAGTTTAAAAGAAAACATTTTTTCTTTAAAGAAATTGACAGGTTAAAAGAAAACAGTATTCTGTGTCATTTTAGTTATTTAGACTGGAAGATGTTTAGCCTGGAGAAGAGGAGACTCAGGGGTGATCTCATGGCTGTCTACAACTACCTAGAAGGAACCTGTAGCCAGGTGGTGGTTGGTCTCTTCTCCCAGGCAGCCAGCAACAGAACAAGGGGACACAGTCTCAAGTTGTGCCAGGAGAGGTATAGGCTGGATGTTAGGAGGAAGTTCTTGACAGAGAGAGTGATTGGCATTGGAATGGGCTGCCCAGGGAGGTGGAGTCACCGTCCCTGGAAGCGTTCAAAAAAAGACTGGATGAGGCACTTAGTGCTATGGTCTAGTTGATTAGACAGAGCTGGGTGATAGGTTGGACTAGATGATCTTGGAGGTCTCTTCCAACCTGGTTGATTTTATGATTCTCTATGATTGTTTGAGTAGATGTATGACCATCTAGTTCAAGAATAAATCTCAATGCATTTATCTGAACGAGCACAGCTGAAGGCCATGCAATTGGCAGCTTCATTTGCAGCAGTATCTGGCTTGTGATCACCAAACTCTACAGATATAACATCATTTGAGGAATAATTTCTAAGAAAAGAACAGGGCTTCAGGGGAAAAAAAAAGGACAAAACCATAATGTAATATTCTAGTCTGACCTTAATTGTTACACAAGATACACTACATAAAACATGAAAGTAAGGCTTAAGTAGGACTTAAGGGAATCATAAGCCATATGTTGGCCCTCTGAACCAAAATTAATTTAATTTTAAAGACTATATAGGTTATTGTCATAACAGTTTTGTTGAGAAAATTGAATTAAGGGGACACTATTCATCACATAATACTAATAGCAGTCCTTATCACTTATTACTGTAATAAAAGATAGCCCACAAACTAGAGGGGGTATATGGAAGAGGTTAATAGCACAATCATCTAAATGCACAGTTAGTACTCTGCCAAATTCACTGCATTAGACTTTATTTAGTGTTAGCCTACTGCATTCTGTATTACCAAGTGTAAAATAAATTGCACTTTTATAGCACACTGTAACTGTTTTATGACTTCTATTTATTAGAAGAACTTTTACTGTTTTCAGACAAAATATAAAGAAGTATTTAGAAATGTATTTTTTATAATAAGAACTTTATAATTCTTTATATATTTATTTATATATTCTTTATAATAAGAACACATTTGGAAATGTATTCTTTATAATAACAACTTTAGGCATACTTTGAAAATGAAGATTTGCATTTCTTGTTCCATTGTACACATGGCCTGGGTCGAAATGTTAGGTAATTCTACAAATTTTACCTTGGCATTTCATTGTGTTACAATAGAAATCCTACTTGTGATTTTAAAATAAGTTTTAAAGATCTCATTTCTGTACTAAAACATCCAGTGTTTTATATGCTTTTTGTCACACGGTCAGTGTGTGCGATGAATTAACTCCACCGTCAGAACTTGCCTTCAGCTAAAGCTAGGAACATTTCAAGCTTCAAGAGAAGTCAAAGGCATCATTTATGTTCATGTTTTGGGCCTCTGTGTAACTGCTTTGGTTTCTGTCAATCTCAATCATCACTCCGCTGTGATACCTTTCTGTAGGATATGGACCCATGCAGAAAAAGAGAGACAGAGCAAGTTGCAACAGAGTAAGACCTCATTGCCGCAACAGTGTTTCTCCATAGATCAAACTGCCTCTCACATGTTTATATTCCAGAATATTAACTAACTTCTTTCCTAATCTTATGGAATTTAGGCAGGCTATTCCAGAACTGCCCTCAACATTTTACACTGTACACCTCCTGTCATAGAAGGCTAATAGGCCTAAAGAGTGTCCTGGCTTGCCCCACCCTTCTGCTCATGGGGGAAGCAAGGATGAGAGGAAAACAAAAGCTTGGGCCTTTATGTGATAATGTAGTATGTAATAACCCCAAAGTGATAACCAAGTACTCACAGGTGTTTATGCACTTGTTAGTGTCTTACCCAAGTAAGGGTAAGCAAGCCCTGGTTTCACCTCATATAGTCATTTTGGCAGAGTGTCATTCCGACTGGTGAATCTCGGTGGACAAAGGAGCCATTACATTCAGGCAAATAATATAAATGGAGCTATACTGCAAGGAGTGGGTGCTCTGCTCTCAGCTTGGACAACATGTCCTGCTCTGCCTCACGCACCAGAACAGCTTAGCCCTGATGGTAGGGGCTTGAACTACCTGGAAACTTAAGTGCTTCAGGTTTACCAGAAGGTACATTGCTTGGGTGGACCCTGAGGAGCATCCTGGAGAAGGGTGAAGAGAAAGCATTCAGTTCCCGCTTTTGGACCTCCGCATCCCAACTTCCTGCTGGAAGGACCTGCCTTTGCCACAAACTGCCACCATTTGTGAGACCATGCTGAGCAGTTCCAACACTGCCACAAAGGAGCCAGAGACTACCTCTAAATTCTACTCCACCGCCATGAATAGAACGGACTTTCCCTAGGGCTCCAAGATGCCTATCTATAAGCAGGGCAGAGCCATTTTGTGGCTAAACCTTTTCCAAATTTCTGATTCTCCTAAATTACTAAATTGCCTATAAGCATCACTGTGAAGATTTTCCAGAATGAATTAGAAGCAAATTTAACTACCTTGTATATAGCTTGTGGGCAGGGATTTTCAGAAATAAAACTACATATTTTATAATTCCTGCCTCATTAATTGCCCCAATTAATTCATTCCTTAACACAAATACACTGGCACAGCTCCACCCAACTCTTAAAAAAATGCTTAAAAGCTTATACAGACTTTCATTGGAATGAGCTCATCTTCATTTATTGCTTGGCTCTCCTGCATGCTCTCTGGGTGCTATGTAGCAATAAACTCATAGAATGACTCTAACCTGTCAGTTTAACTTTGGAAGATGTTACTGAAATGTAGTTCATCATTCCATGGCAGTCATCTACCTGGGGACCTAACATCTGAGAATTACAGGTCACATTACTACACTGCATGGATCCTAGCATCTATGTATAAAGCAGGCAGTCAAATCAACCAATGTGCATGCTGGAAAATAACTTCCCTGTCTCTGAGAGAAAAAGCTCTGGCATCTGACAGATGACTGACAGGCTGGATTGTATTCTATACATTTCAGGAGTGAGTTTGTGAGTTGGTTTCTTTGGGTTTTTTGATTGGTTGTTTGGGTTTGGTTTTGGTTTTTTTTGGGAGGGGTGTCAGTACACAGTTCTCAGGTGCTTACAGGTAAAGTCCTAAAGATTTTTTAAGAGGAACAGCTAAAAGGAATATAATAATTTGTGCACAGTAGGTTCTTGATATGATATTCTGAGGTATAGCAAGAGCAGCAAAACTGATACAGGGTTACCCAAAATATTACAAGGTTTTGGGGTTTTTTTTGGGGGGGAGGGGAAGAAGTGGGTTATGGTGGGGATTTTGTGGGGGTTTTTTTGTTTGTTTTGTTTGGGTTTGGGTTTTTTTTTGGTTTAGGTTTTTTTTGGGGGGGTGAGGTTGTCTGTTGGGAGGTTTATGTTATGTTGGTTGGGGACGGTGGTTTTGAGTTATGGTTTTATTTGTGATTGCTTTGGTTTGCTTTTTTGTTGGTGTTTGTTTTTTCTTCAGTTGGTTGGAGTTTGTACAGGATTGTGATGGTGGTGGAGTCACTGTCCCTGAAGGTGTTCAAGAAACATGTGGACATAGCAATTTGAGACATGGTTTAATGGCCATGATGGTCTTAGTTAGACTACTGGACTCAACAATCTTAGAAGTCTTTTCCAACCAAAACAATTCCATGGTTCTATGAAAGCAGAATGCAGTTGCACACCACAAAACTGCATGCTTCAGTTTTAAGAGGAGACTTAGACCTCAGTACCTCAACTTAGGTCACAGTGGTCAAAGTACTGGCTCTTGTAAAGTATTCCCCTTTCCCCCATGTTTTCTGTGAAAAACTTGATTCATACTGCTGAGGAGGAAGTCTTTTTTTTAAAATACTCATTCTCACCAAAAGAATTTTCTGTACTCAAGCCCTGCATTTTACTTTGAGTTTTAAGTAGCCAGCTAGTTGGAGGGTGTGGTGTATGCATTTGAACTAGGTTCTTAGAATTACAGCAATCTTTCAATGTTTAAACAAGGACAGATTTAGAAGGAGTTGTGAGAGTTTGGCTTTTTTTGGGCTTTTACCCCACTGGAGCTCCAGAGACTTGCAGAGCAGTAAGACTCATCTCAGGTTGTAATTCACCATCTTTTTACAAACTGAAGGAATTTTTCTATTTACAAGAGGGAACACAACTTGCACTGGAAAAGAAAGGTGAAAAAACATACTGTTTTCTACCAAGGAAGCAGAGAACTCTCTTCAAACAGCAGCTGGCATTAGAAGAGTAGCAACTGCATTCTCCTGGGAGGCATGGTGACACTTCTGACGAAGTAGCAACTCCAGCTCACTATAGAAGTGAAAAAGCTAAATCATGTCAAGATACTCCTAAACGCAAGGTGAGGGCAGATAACGGGAGTTCAGGCACCCCATGCCTTGGCCCAGCAATGGGACTGGTGCTGTCCAGCTCAACCCCACTGCCTGCCAGCACAATGGAGTGGCCTGGTCACCTCCCAGCACCACAGCTCAGCAACAATGTGGTCATTTACTCCTTTGTTCTTAGTCTGGTTTCGACCCAACTTGAAGTGTATCTGCTACCATCTCTTCTCCATTCTCTCCCAATAATTCAGAGTTTCTCAGGGGAGATAAGCTCCTTTGTCACCTAGATAAAAAGTCATTTTATCTTAAATACTTCTTTTAAATGTAAGGGCAATCTCTGGTTTTCCTCCACCTTTGCTTTTCTCATCAGTTTCTACACTCCCTCAACTTTTTTCTATATTCCTCCAAGCCTTTTTTCAAACCTCTATCTTTTTTTTTTTTTTTTAATCTGTGATTGGATTTTGTACTTACTTGTTCATTCACCTTGGACTTCCTCCCCCCCTTCTTCCACTCATGTTTTATTTATTGCTCTATGACATGCATCACCTGCAGGCAACCATTAACTCACTTTTCAACACTTTCCATTTCCCCTCTGTGTTCCTCTCTATCATTTCATCCCCTCTGATCTCACCCTACACTAGCTTGCTTTCTTGAACTTCAGCTCTAATTCTTTATATTCCTATCATATCAGAACAGATTATGGCTACCGTTCAGGTGCTAGCATCCCCCTATCCTACTAAGTGTTGGTGGGACATTTCAACTGCACTCACTAAACACCCATGCACATCATTCTGGCTATGTAGGCAGGCTACTGCAGAACATTTCTCCACTCTGCCACTTACAATGCAAAGGAGACACTAGGTTGGCAAGTAAAACAGCACAAGAAAGCAGAGAAGAAAAAAAAAAATACATAACAGTGAATACAAAGAACTAAATAGAAAGGCAAGAAGAAATACAGATAACAACCTCAGCAATATTATCCCACGAACAGAACATATTTTCACCTCAAAGGCATACCAAAGAAACATCTCTACAAAACCAAAATAACCCACTGCAGCTCTACTCCATATGAACAAAGAAAGTGTAAAACCTTTTTTTGGTAGAAATGAGCAATTCTAAAACATTTTGGATGATGAAATTTAAAATTTTGTCATAACACCACCAAATATACATCCACTCAAGAAATTACAGTATCTCATTCTAATGACACACTTGCTTCTTTAGACAGATGTACATTCACTCTTACTTTACACACTTGGGTTATCTCCAAGATACCTGCCTCTGACCAATAAAGTGCTCTGAACTCTTCAGCCACAAGCCCGGGGCACTGCCACTGCTGTTACCATGTGAGCAGCACCATGCTGCTATGCTGGTCCAACCATGCTGTGCAATTCCCTAGCAGCCAACAGTTCAAAACCAATGAGCTCTAGCTTTCCTTTCAAATATTGTGCAAACTCAAACTATACTCTTAGGACAGTCTTTTACACTATTTTACACATTGCCTATTTGGTTGGAACTTGAACCAATGTGTAGCCACTCCTGCTATTATTATTGTTCAGGCAAGAGGGTGCAATGGAAAAGTGAATATCCCATTAAAATCAATTTTAAGTAGTGTTTTTCCTTTTCTCTATTTAAAATTATTCCACTCTGCCAACATTCCTAGTGTCAGCACAATGTCACGTACCAGATCTTAATAATTAGCAGCACAAATTTATGATCTCAGATACAGGAGTTTTCATCAATTAACAAGTTAACAGTTAATTAGACTTAAAGCAAACAAACAAAAAAACCCCTCATCTGATGCTTCTACAGCCTAAAATTCTCAATTACACTAGTAGTCTAGCTGCTACTTCACACTTAACTCATGGCAAAGGAGAGAAAGCAGCAGGCTTAGTTAATCTAGGTTAGGGGAAACAGATGTTCTCTGTCAGGTTGTAACAATCTGAAAAGTAAGGCTGGAGAACACCAAAGCAAACAGTCTGTTCCAACTAATCATTCCTTTGCTCCATGCTGCAATTTAGGCACGTCATCCCTTCCCAAGATCTGGATTTCCTCCCAATTCCTAACAAGTGAAGGCTACCTTTAAGGCTCTTTTCTTGTTTGCTTGTTTTGTTGTTGTTGATGTGTTGGGGTTTTTTTCTTTGTTGTTGGTTTTGTTTTCTTTCAAAAGAAGTAATAGGTTTGAATATTCAGCCTAACTTCCATATCATTTTACGAATCTGCTAAATTACTTTGTAATAGAAGCAGAAATTCAATAGTTCATATGCTGATCTTTAGAGTCACTGTACTGACAAACCCCAGCACCATCTGCAGAGGTTTCTCAGATCAAATAGGCCTGCACTCATTTATCTGAACTAATTTGTGCTCTTTAAACTCCTACTGAAAGGGTATGGGTACTCCTAGTTTTAAGAGGCGGTTTTGTCAGTGCTGTTCCGTCTTAAACAGGTATAACCTGTTAAAACAAAAAGTTAAAATCTTTATGTTGTGTGGTATATTTACTGTGTCTGTCTCATTAAATAAAGAGCTAAATGTCATTGAATCAAAGACTGGTCTGGGTCAGAAGGGCCCTCCAAAGATCTTCTAGCCTAACCCCCTCTGCAGTAAGCAGAGACATTCTCAATTAGATCAGGTTGCCCATTCAAAGGGATGCTCCTTTTTTTCCCAATGCCACCACTACACAGGACAGAAAAAGAAGAAAAAAGTATTTGTATGTTGTTAACCTTTCCTATGACAGTTGCTAAGTACCCATTAACGGAGTCTTTCTCCATAACACCTCCTGACATGCATTATGTCACAAATTAAGATTTCAGGACTCTAGTGAGTCTATAGAGCTTGCGTCACAATCATAGTTGTCCACTGCCCACTACTAGAGGATGATACCATAAGGAGTTATTACCCTATTTTCACTTTCAAGACAGACAAGAAAGGGTCTGCTTCACCACTCACTATTCATAGAAGTTTATTATTTGTATTTAAGCAAAATGCTTTGTTAGCAAATCAGAAAAGTAGCTACTGTATTCATCATCATGCAAAAATTATGCATTTGAAATTACATGAATCTGACATGACAGGAAATACAGGTCTGAAAAGACACTAATAAAGTTTCTAAATATAGGAGTTAGTTCTTTAAATTCAAACTGCTGATAGACTAAAACTTTCATCTCTGGAGGTCCTGCATGTAGCACAATGTTACGACAAGAACTATCACATTCATCCACTTAGAGTGAAAGGCAAGAGAGAATTCATTCCATCTTAACTCTAAATTAACTTTGAACTTCATTTGGAAAATAAAAGGAACAACTACTCCCTTAATTACAGACTTACTTTTTTTAATTAACCAGAATAATTGAAGCATGACTTCTTAAAAGCTTCTTGCATAACATCTCCCACAGTGGAAGCTTTTTGCTACTTGCAAAATGTTTTGAAAAACTTCTGTCTGCATAATCTGCTGGCTAATGCTACTGTACAGTGTACATGATATCTTTCTTATCAGCCTTCATGACTTCAAAAAGTGTGATTTAAGTGGTTTGCTTTTCAACTTGATTTTTTTTCCAAACTTTATTTGCATAAAGTATCCTTTTGCATGCATTTACATAGATCTTCTGAATTTTAAGAGGAATATTCTGTTGAGAAGTTTTGTTTCTAAACATTATCTTTCTTATTAATATCCATTTTTGATCAGTTGACTTCCTGAAATCTCTAATTTATTTTTTTTATAGATATTTCATGCCACATGAAATATCTCTATGATTCCTTTGTTACACTTAGCTTCCTGTCTGTGATGCATGCAGACGGAAGTGATGTTGCTACCTACCCTATATAGTCCCACGCTACACGTTAATAAACGCCATTTTGCTGTCCACCACATTGGTGTTTGCATGCTGATGACCACGTGCTGCCATTAGTGAACCAGGGCATTGTGGCAGAACGGCCACAGATGACAAAAAGTAAAAGGAGAATGGGGGAAAGATTTCAGAATATGATAGTTGACAAGTTTTTTTTCTTCTTTAGTTTTAATTCTTTTACTTCCTACAGAATGGACAGCAGAAAATCATTCAAAAGAAACCTTGAAGCTAGAGTAGACATGGGACATTTGACAGAGGAGGATAGACAGAAGAATGATAAAAAGGAGAAACCAAAGAGTTATATTGCTGGGGGCACGGAAATGCTGGGGAAAGCATGTGGAAGAACATGTCAATAGGCAGCATCTAAATCAATTTCGCAGCAATTTTACCAATGAATGGGAAATTCAGACCAATACAAAGAACCACCAGATCATTTCACACCGACTCGTGTCACAGCTAACAAACTGTGGAGTACAAAACAGAAAACACCCTCACTCGATCTTTCCAAAAACACAGAAACACTAAAATACGCTTTCTTCATTTAATATATATTTTTAAATCAGACATTAATGTTAGCATCATTATTTAATAAAAGCACTTTTCGTATGAGCATATTTCGGGCAAATAATCAAGGGTGGGGGGGGGGAAAGGTTCATCACCGTATTAAGTAAAATGTAATGGTTCCATCTAGTGGTAATCTCCAGTATTGCAGAGCTGGGATCAGCAAGTAAAACATTTCTGCACTAAAATAACTATTAAAAAAATATCTAACGCCATGGGAAAGAGCAGAATTGACTTGCTGAATTCATACATTAAGTGCTTAATAATGTATTGGTATGATCAGATCGGTTGCAGAGCAACTTTCTGTTTGTACAATACATCATTGAAAATGCAGTTACTTTTTACTAGCATTTTGGAATAATAACACAAATTAAAGTTTCCCAATGACTTTATACAGAAATTAGTACCTCCTTAGTGTGAGAGTATAAATCAATCTCATTTAAATAGTGTTCTTTTTGCTATTTTTTGTAACGTGTACCATCCAATGGACTTAGTACAGAGATCACCATGCTAAAACATAAAAAAGCCCCAAAAATCACAAAGAGACTCTGTCCTAGAAGCTTTCAGCATTGTTAGTGACCCCTAAATGTTTCAGCTGTAAGTGTCAACTCTAAATATATCGATCACAGATGACTGACAGCAACTTCTGTAGCACAGATAACAACTAGGGAAAATATATACCTTTTTTTATCACCACTCTGATCTACAGTTCCTTCAGCATTTGGGAAAAAAGCAGCAAGCACAACGGTGGAGTGTATTTGGCAACTTAAATGAAACAGTAACTATTTCTTGTATGCACAAGCATAAAATGGTCACAGAAAGAACAATGGATTTTGTCTAACTCCTCCAAACCGAAAACGCAGAGCAGGAACAGGCAGTGAGCTATGTCACCTTCTACAGGCTCAGGCAGTGCACTGCACATTTTTATGTCATGTTAACAACTTTCATCACTGCATTCATAAATATTAGATTCTGTTAACTCTTTCTGGTGTTCTGGATAACCTTCTCCACAGTGACAATTTCTGCTTACCCTGTTTCAGGTCATTAAGATCAGTCAAACTCGTAAGACACACAGATCATGACCTTGTCAAATCCAGACATTCAAAACATGGCTTTGGTTAAGAAAAAAAACAGAACATGAAGTGCTATTTTCATGTTGCCTATGTACTGGCACAGATAGTGTCTTTGTTATGAAATAAGCACAATTCTCCCCACACATAACTGGTTTTCTCAATTCCACCAACTCGTATAGTGCCATTCATCTTTTCTACCTTTCCTTCCCCTGGCTATGGACTGCAACCCAAAACAGCACAAAATCCAAATTATAATTGCTAATTTCCCCTTATAAATCCTACCAGTAGCCTTAAAAAAAAAAAACATTTTACTATTCAAAGACCAGCAAAGAAAGCTTCTCAATGAGTGTAATGGTGCAAGTGATGATACTTTTTCACCAGATCAACTTTCTGTGCAGTGACAGCTGAGGGAGCTGGGATTGTTTAGGCTGGAGAAGAGGAAGCTCAGGGGTGACCTCTGAGTCTGCAACTACCTGAAGGGAGNAGTATTTCAGTCAGAAGATAATCAACAAATGAACAGCACAGTCTGACATTGACTGCAAACTATCTCCCAGAGGCTAGCCACCTTTCTAGATTTCAGATAAGAAGCAAAATAGACTGCAGCAGGAAAAAAAAAAAAAAATCAAGGTTGCTTAAAGTTCAGGATAGGTTTTTAACTTGAGAAAGATTTGCCAAGTTCGGCCACCGGGAGGAGTGTTTCAGTGCAAGCTTGTGCGACAGCGAAATGGAGAGAGCAGGCTGAACTGGGGAAGAAACAAAACTACCACAAAAAAGCACTGAATATTTCGAGTTACTGTCTTCTCCTGACTGGGGTTTGAACACAGACTACCCATATCCCTTCAAACACCTATCAACAAAGGGTGGAGGGCAGAGAAGCAAAGGCCTTCTTCAGTTCCAGAACTGAAGGATGATCACCACCTCAGGACCTAAAGAATATCCTGCCAATAACACATCCCTGTAGGAGGTGCTGCTGTGAAACTAGCTTCTGTTTCCCGGTTCACCCCAAAGTCCCTGGTGCAGTCCTGTCTCTGGGACACAGGGCTTAGCCTCTGCAAACAGCAGGCACCACATGGGCTGCTGTCCAATTGCTCTTCACATGTCTTACCTCTGCACTGTGTCCTCAGCCTATTATTGAGGCATCTTACCATTTCACAGCTATATATGACAGAAAAACAAAGAATAAAAAGTACACTCTTGTCTCCAGTTAACTAGAGACCATTGATAAGGCTCCTGCTAACTAAGACTGAAATTTAGCCACTTAGAATCACAGAATTATTTTTGTTGAAACAGACCTCTGAGATCATAGAGTCCAACCATTGACCTAACACCACCATTGATGGGGTAATATGAATTGGCACTGTTAGGCAAAAAGATACTTCAGTTTATCAGACAATGAGCTTCATACAGTACAGAAAGGTGCCATCCTATCAAGATGTTCTTAGAATACAGTGGCTTAAGTAGTTAACCTTTCAGTAGCAAGAATCATCATTAATTCCTCCATTTCCTTGGACTAAAAATCAAAATCCTCCTGTCAAGATCAAGAGAAGTGATATTTTTAATAGATGTTTCTTCTCTGTAAGAAAAAATTTTCTGGACTCATCTGCTATTTGTGACATTTTCCGTTCATACTCATAATTTGCAATCATTCCTTAAATACTTCAGAGAGAAGCTACATTCCACTGAACATATTTTTATATTGTATCAAGCCTTGAGTGAAAATCTAACAAATTATATACTGCAAATGCAGCCTGTGCCTGGTCACAAGGAATGTTCCTCAGGGCTCTGTGCTGAGACCACTTCTGCTCAACATCTTTACTGGTAACCTTGATAGAGTGTGTCATCAATACGTTTGCAGATGACGTAAGTCAGGTGGCAGTGTTGATCATCATGAGGGCAGGGAGGCTCTACAGAAGGACTTAGATACATTGGATCGATGGGCCAATGTTAATGGCATAAGCTACAATAAGGCCAAATGCCAGGTCCTGCACCTGGGCCACAACAACAGCAAGCAACACTACAGACCCAGGGAAGTGTGGCTGGAAAGCTGCCCAGCTGGAAGGGATCAGGGGGTTCTAATTGACAAGCAGCTGAATGACAGCAAGCAGTGTGCCCAGGTGGTCAAGAAAGCCAATGGCATCCTGGCTTATATTAGAAATGTTGAGTCCAGCAGGGGAGGAGGGAGGTGATTGTTTCCTTGTAGCCAGCTCTGGTGAGGCCACACCTTGAGCATTGCTTCCTTTCTGGGCACCTCAATACATGGGGGATGTTGAGGTGTTGGAGCAAGGTCATAGGAGGGCAACAAAGCTGGTGAGAGGCCTGGAGAATAAATCTTATGAAAGGCTGAAGGAGCTGGTGCTGTTTAGTTTGAAGAAGAGGAGGCTGAGGGGAGACCTCATTGCTGTCTACAGCTACTTGAAAGGATGTTATGGAGAGGCTCCTGCTGCTGGTCTCTTCACACAGGTAAAGTGTGGTAGAACACTAAGGAACAGCCTCAAGCTGTGACTGGTTAGGTTTAGACTGGATATTAGGAAAAACTGTTTCCCAGCAAGAGTGGTCAGGCATTGAGTTTAGCTCCTCAGTACTGTATTTGCAGGCTAACATATCACAGGATGGTGCCCAGGCAGGTTTTTAACTACTCCAGAGATGAAGACTCTGCCACCTTTCTCTGGGCAACCTGCTCCAGTGCTCCACCACCCTCAAGGTTAAATATGAGTTTCACCTCATATTTAGATGCAACTTCCTGTTCTCAAGTTTGTGGACATTACCTCTTATTTTGTTGCTGGGCGCCACTGAAGAAAGTTGAAAGAGGTGAAACAATGGTGTTGTTATTTATGATTCCTTCTCTAGAAGATACGATGCTTTCTTTGGTATAGATCCATCTCACTTCAAAGAGCCACTAATGATGAACTCTCATTTGTGGAGCCCTTATCCAATTTCTTGCACACATTTGACAGAGTAAGAGAAAGGAAAAAGCAGCAAGATGTGTCAGGGAAACTGCCACTTTCAGGCCCAGAATCTGATCCTGCCCGAGTATGTTTAAGATGTGTTTAAGCAAATCACACAAACCAAATTTTGAGCAACAGCGAAAAAAATCTGGGTTTTGCTTTTTCAAGTTCCCCAGTTTAATTCCCTGTGATATGAACTAGCAAGCAGTAAAACTTGGAAATAAAAGGTCCGCAGCTTAATGTTTTGTGCCTAAAAAGAAGCTGAAAATACATGCCTATCGGACATTGTGTTGGATGTCTCAGGTTCAGCACCCTTGAACGTGGAGAAACTTGAGCTTGTTTTCATGCTGCCTTTATTGCTTGCTTGTAAAAGATAGATAAAACTTGCACAGCTCAAGGGTGTTGTGAAGGTAAATTAATTATTTTGGGAGAAGCTACTCAGATATTACAGTGATCAGCATCATGAAAAGCGTCTGGGGAAAATAATCATTTTGACTTCAGCATAAGCGTCTGAATAAAATGCAGGAAATAAGGCCTGAGGCCACGCGTTGTACAAAACATTGAACATCTGTTCATCTTTAAACAAACCCACTTCATCTCACAGATCAAGTCAGGCAAGAATATTTTGGAAAAAAACATAGCATGGAATAACATAATTAAGGACTACTGTATGCATACAACTGGAGGCAAACTTCTATTGCAGGAATCATTAAACATAAAAAAAAACCCACACCAGAAGAAAAATTAGTTTAACTGCATGCAACATCTTTGTTTTGTTCTTCAGAATTAAACCCAAATCCCATGTCTTTTATAGCTATTTTGTTCTTTGATAATGTTTCAAACTCTCATACAAACAGAGAGACCTCTTCCCCTTCATCTGGGAGAGTAAATTATAGCAGTTGTTAAACTGGGGATTCAAGGATACAACTGGCCTGAATTTTTTTACATGCTTGTTGACAACGAAAGTTAAGAACCTGGGTTGTCATTGTGTTCTTTTGGGTACAGGCTTTGCAAACCATTTAACTGCCCCAAACAATCTTTGTTGTTTACCCCATAACTCAGATCTGTATTGGTTATATTCTGCCCCTTCCTTCAAAATGTCAATTTTCCAATTCTCTACTTGTTAAAAATTCTGGATCACCTTTCTAGACTACTTATTCTCATCCCAAATTTTTGATTAGTTCCCTATTCTGCATTTCTCAGGCTAACCACCATATGTACATCATTTTTATCTCCAGCAATACTTATGCCTTTTTCGCTAGGCATAACCTAACTTTGGTGCTTACTCTGATAATCAATATTCCCATCCTCATTCTCCCAAATGTTCTCATTTATCCACATCTACCATGAAATGTCTTGAGACATATTTCCACTTCCTATGTTAATGCATTACCTGATTATTCCGGGTATCTTAAAGTGCTATCTGGCTGCCATTTAGGTATACGTAGGGTTCAATTCAGAGTCAGTTTCAATCTCATTTCTACTGCAGCTTTCCTTCTCCTGCTCCTAGGATCTACATTTCCTCTACTCTGCACTCAGCTTGGGATATCTCACACACTGCTGCTTACAGCACCAGATAAAGGAAGAAAAATCGCTTCCAACTAAGTACTGAAGTCAACTATTAATATTTTTATCTTTAATATTTAATTAAACAATCTTTGAACCTAGAATGAGAAATTTCTCCTCCTCAAACATATTTAAGAGTATAAAATAAACTTAAGAAGATGAGCTTGCAAAATGGAAATATGTTCATATTCATGGACCTGTATTACCTATGCACATAAAATCTGAATTTCGCTGATAGCTTTCAGTGAGCAAATACTGAGACTCAGGGAATAGCCTGCTATGCAGGAAAGATGTGCACACATTTGCATGGTAGTAACCATAAAGTGACATTATACTTTATCTTAAATGCAGCTAGAAATATGTCAAAGCAGCAGTATTCACAATGCTTCATCTTTTCATGATGCACAACCAGGCCCCAGGAGAAAGATGCTGTTAAAAAAAGAAAAAAAATAAGAGGCAACAACTATGCAGCTTCTTGTATGCTTTCACTGAACACCTGACCTTCCAAAAGGCATTTCAGAGCAGTTAATGTGAACATCCTGCACCAGGTGAAATCACACATGCACTGAACACAGAGACCATCCTGAAAATACAGATGTTAGACAGTACACCAGCATCTTTCATTAAAACCAGGACATCCAGTGCTAACAGCTACTGGGAGCCATGGGCAAAAGAGGAGTAGGGCTTTGAACCCAAAAGACAGTGGGAAGGAAGGTAAAGCTGCCTCATCCAGAAAACATTTTTCCTCTCTACGCTGGGAAACAAGGGAAAGCAGGGCAAGGCAGCTGCTTCTCAAGAGATCTCAGCCCCACACCAGGAGCCTCTGTCTTCACTGATCTCTAAGCCTATCTTCCAAGTGAAACACTTTGGCCCCCTGACTAGAAGAGCCCCCCCAAGTGCCCGCTCTGGGAGACAGCTGTGTAGTCGCTATGCCCCCATCTGGGGCAGAGATAAAATCCTGCTGTTCACAGTTGTGCAGCCATGACACAAACAGTGGCTCTCCAACAAAGCCACGGGGGAAAAAAGAAAAAAAAGCAAAGCTGCCGAAGGAGTTTCAGACGGCGCTGCAGAGGTGTGTTGATGTGGCATACTGATGACAGCTGCCATACTATGAGTGCTGCAGGGGTAATAGTTAACATTACCTTCTGGAAACTCCATCAGCTCTTCTGATGGATTTCTGAATTCCAAAGGACTTAATCCATGCAAGTGTCAGACATGCCCAGAAGAGATTAATATTATTTTTTGAGAGCATCTAAGCATATTGCAAGCAAGCCTTACAGCTTTTAAAACAAGATCCTGAATAATTTGTAAGTTATTTAAAGCATGATTTGGTACAGAAACCCAAGTAATCAACAGTGGATTTTTTTGCTGTGCAATTCTCATAATTAAGTCAATTGCTTCTCTCTTCTGCTTTTACCAGCAGTTTAGTTTTTCAACTCAGATATGTCAATCCCTTATTTCTTGTGAAGATCAACTCAGAAAGTTCATAAAGTATTGGTTTGTACCTATGACAAACATACAGCTTTAAGTCACCACTTATTTCTGGTCAGCCTCATTTCAACAGGACAGTCTGAAACTCAGATAAGGAAAGAAAATGGCAAGAATTGAAATTAAGATGACAGAGTGGGTTCACAACCAGATTATATGTGAAGATCAGGCTCTGACTTATCACAAAACTAGTTCACCTAAAAGAAAAATAATAAATTGAATCACAACTTCTGTACCAAGTATTTTTACAATAAGCTTAATTTTCCAAAGTTCAGTGGTAAGTTTGGTAGGGTTTTTTCCCCCTTCTTCAGAAATTATTCCTTTAAAAAAAAAATTGGCTGAGAAAGCTATACTAATTAATATTCAGTTCAGTGATTAACCACTCTCCCAAGTGCCCTATATGTGTAATAGCATCAAGTACCACCTGCTCAAACTGTTGTTTTGCAGCAAAATATTAATCCCTTGTACCTTCTGTTACCAAGCTTGGATGCCATCTGAAATTCAGAAGAGAATGATTCATTGTAGATGCTTTGTAAACTCACTGAAATGTATACAACATGGTAGCAATTATGTACAAATAACTCGAAATAATGTAATATGAAATGCAGGTAACAGAATTTTAGATAAACTTCTCCAATTTGATGTCCATTTCATATTATGTAATGTATAAATAACAAGCATTTCTTAATGGAAATTAAGTTATTCATTCTTTTCCTTTTCAATTAACTTTGCATATTTTCTACAAGCAAGTGTAAGGAATATAGCTATCTCAAATTGCTTCTCTTTTCCTTAAAGAGGAGGCATTAAGATCATCTATTTCTTTAATAGTGATGTCTTAGAAATTTTCTGTTCTGCTTACACGTTTGAATCTGTCCCTAGCATAAAACACATTCATAAACATGGCATATTTTTCATAGGCACCATGGGTGGAAAAAAACCCACAACTGATATTTCTGTGAACATTGTACCTAGCATGCAAGCAAAACCTCATACTTAAGACATGTTTGCTATCGATGGCAATGCAAGTGGAAGAGGAAAAAGAAACAGAATCAGAAAGTTGGCAGCATAACAAATCCAAAGGTCAACATCTGACTCCACTGACTTCAGCTCACAGTCTTTCTATTACATACAAGTCTTGAATTGAATAAAACAACATTAAAAAAAAAAAACAAAAAACTATATTCTTTTTTTTTTTNCCCTCACAACCACACTTTAAATCCTAACACTTTCTGTCTTAGGACTACACAGATAAGAGCGACCTTATGTCTCAGCTTCTGTCCGTATTCATAAGCAATGGACCTTACAGAAGATTACAGAATCATAGAATCAACCAGGTTGGAAGAGACCTCCAAGCTCAGCCAGTCCAACCTAGCACCCAGCCCTATCCAGTCGACTAGACCATGGCACTATGTGCCTCATCCAGGCTTTTATTTGGAGACATGAAGTAAAACAGAAAGTTGCGAGTACAAAACAAAAACATGCAAGCAACCTAAGAACCTTCTCATGTAGAAAAGACCACAAACAACACAACACTAAACCACTGTAATTTCTCTGGGACTATTTTCAGTACATTCCTAAACATTTGTGCAAGAACACAACTTTCTCCTGTCCTGTGTAAGTTGCGTGAAACTGTGGCAAGTAAACTGTACACAAATTATACATAAACAGAATCTCTGAAGACCATGAGTTCTTTATTTGAGACTGAACCAATTAGTGGAATAAAGGAACAGATTCTACAGTAAGAGAAAAATGTATTTCAATGAAATAACAAATGGAAAGCCAAGTCAGTCTCTGAAATACTCATGGAAGTAATAGGAATACTTAAAGACAAATAAGATTCTAGGGCTGAAGAAGGAAACCAGACTGTATGTAAAGGAGCTTGTAAGCAGGCTTTTTTTTGTGCACAGCAGTACCAGCAGCATACATGTACAAGAACACAGAAGATATGCTTCTAAACCCTACACCAATATAACTGTAGTGCACATCTGTAAAGTGGGTTACATTGTACTTCACCATCTTACTGCGAAACTTTAACGATACATGTCAGATATTGGTATTTTAGTAACACATATAATGAAGATCACTAAATCTTTTTGTCTAAGTGTGATACATTGGAGAAAAGATTTTGTTTTCACATACCTCTGCTACAGCTAAAATCTTTGCAATTTAATTAGAGGCAAAAAAAAATTTGACAAGCATAGACTTTTTGCATTTTTTCCAAGTGTCTTATCCTCCCAACATCCAGTTAGAGCATACTGACTTGCATGTTCATAAAACTCTGAAGTTACAGGATGTCTACAGAAGACTATTGAAGGCTGTTTGCAAAACATGCTAAAGAGAACTATCTAACAGATTTTTGGAGCCATATATTCAGATATATTGTTACCATTTTGGATAGAATCAGTTGAATCAAATTAATGAGATGTATAAAGACTTTTTTTTTTTCTAAAGACATAAATGGGGATTAAATAGACAGCTCTGAAAGGTTAATTGCAGCCAAGTCATTAACTATTTTGCTTTTTCCAATCTGTGAACAGTGGTGACTCAGTACGTTTGCACAAACTAAACATATAAGGAATGCAAAGGCACTCGCCTGCCAAGAGAGACAATGTTGCTGAGATGACTGATGGGGTGAATTCTCCCAGCTGTCCCCTCTCTTTCCTGCACAAATGGACAAGCAGTTCACAAAACAGCCCTTACATTTTCAGACTTGCTTATACTTTGGACATTCAAAGTGTGCCATAGAATTTAAATAGATTTGAATTGTTAAGTTTTAAACCTTGAAGGTTGGTGGAGGCAATGTAAGGCACCCACAGCTATCTCCCAACAGAGATCCAAATTTGTTCCAAGATCTATTAAGCACTGATTTTGGGAGTGTATTGTCTACCATCTTAAAATGGACTAATTTGGTAGATTTTTGCTACTAAACAGCAAAAATATCCACCAGATACATAGATAGTAGTTGCTGGATAAAGCACTGCCTGCCCAAAGGGTGGTGGTTGATGGAGTTAAATCCAGCTGTTGGCCAGTGACAAGGGGTGTTCCTCAGGGCTCTGTACTGAGATCACTCCTGCCTAATATCTCTATTGTAAGCTTGACGAAGACATAGTGTCATCAGTAAGTTTGCAGATGACATAAGTCAGGTGGCAGTACTGATCATCATGAAGGTAGGGAGGCTCTACAGAAGGACTTGGATACATTGGATCGATGGGCCAATGTTAATGGCATAAGCTACAATAAGGCCAAATGCCAGGTCCTGCACCTGGGCCACAACAACAGCAAGCAACACTACAGACCCAGGGAAGTGTGGCTGGAAAGCTGCCTAGCTGGAAGGGATCAGGGGGTTCTAATTGACAAGCAGCTGAATGACAGCAAGCAGTGTGCCCAGGTGGCCAAGAAAGCCAGTGGCATCCTGGCTTATATTAGAGATGCTGTGTCCAGCAGCAGAGGAGGGAGGTGATTGTTTCCTTGTAGCCAGCTCTGGTGAGCATTGCTTCCGTTTTGGGCACCTCAATACAAGGGGGATGTTGAGGTGTTGGAGTAAGGTCAAAGGAGGGCAACAAAGCTAGTGAGGGGCCTGAAGAATAAATCTTATGAAAGGCTGAAGGAGCTGGTGCTGTTTAGTTTGAAGAAGAGGAGGCTGAGGGGAGACCTCATTGCTGTCTACAGCTACTTGAAAGGATGTTGTGGAGAGGCTGCTGCTGCTGGTCTCTTCTCACAGGTAAAGCGTGGTAGAACAATAAGGAACAGCCTCAAGCTATAACTGAGTAGGTTTAGACTAGATTATTAAGAAAAAAATTTCCCAGCAAGAGTGGTCAGGCATTGGAATGGGCTGCATAGGGAGGTGGTTGAGTCACCAGCCCTGCATGTGTTTAGAAGTCACTTGGATGTGGCGCTTGGGGATGTGATTTAAGGTGAACCTTACAAAGCAAGATTATCACTGGGACTTGGTATTTCTGACGGTCTTCTCCAACTTGAATGTTTTTGTCAGTCTGTGAAATTCCAACTCCTGTATTATTAGGAGGGACTGCTTCTCACAATAAGTAAAAAACACTGCATTATGTGAAGTCTTCACACAATAGTGGCTTGTGTAAGTGGAGAAAGATTGGGCCTGAAAGTCTTCAAACAAAATACTACTGAAATACACCTTAGCAGTTGTTTACCAATATGAGCTGAAACTGAAAGTCTTAGCTCAAAATACACTTTAGGTATCTATTCAATGGGTTAAAATTACTTTCCATACTTAGGGAAGAAAATTATGTAGTTTGAGTCTATTTTAATGCAAACCAGAAGCTGAAAGCTATGTGTTCAGTAGAATAAGATGAAAAAAAAGACATTATTATTTCATGCTGCTGCTTTCTTTTTCAGTTTGGTCTGAAAAGATTTTTACAACTCATCTGATGCTTATTAGCTATCTGCTAGTTTTTAAATCAATACTAATTCAAGCAAAAAGCTTTTCTTTCAATGAAATTTTCCATTCTCTCTGCATTTCAAGCTACCAACATAGAAGTGGATGATTTTTCAACTACAATTGGACACCACAAAACTGAATTTCTGGAGTATTTTCCTAATTCTGATAACAAGAGAGTTCTATCCAACCATTTCTAGCAGCTCACCATTTGTCATCCATGTGCATGAAAATCATCACAGTTCTTCAAAGAAATATCACTTTACTCCTGTACAACATAATTATTTAAATATTTGAAATATCTGAAAGGCAGAGATCTATCTTAGGGATAATATTAAATACAGTAGACCTTATTAACATTACCAAACAGTGTCATGGAGGCAGGGAATTAATATGGCCAAGTCAAGATTTATAAAAAATAGAATTGTTTTCCTCGAACTCCCACCCCCAAACTATATACAAAAATTAGTTTAGTTTATTTACAGATTCAGTTTGATGGGGAATTTCTTCCAAAAAAAAGGATATTACAGATATATTTAGGAAGTCAGGAAATGGAAAAGGCTAAGCTATAAACACAGCTTTACCCCACTATCAATCAGGCTGAGCAGAAGATCAAGGGAACAGCAGGTCTTACTCACGGAAGTGAGATAGGCATTCGGCAATGATTCCTTGGTGGATTCATCTGCGGATGCAGCCTTCTGATGCTGCAGGCAATATCCAATAATAGAGATCCATGCAACAGAATCTCAAAGCGAGTGGCAAAGCCACCAAACTCAGAAATACCTCCAGCACATGTTTCAAGAAGAGGATGATTGGGGAATAACAGTGCCTTCACAGCAGCAAGACAGAGTCAAAATTGCTAGTGTCCCCCAGTCCAGGAGGGAGTCTGCTGTCCCCCAGTCTGGGAGGCTGCCGAAATGGACTGAGAGGGGCCAGTCTGGATGCCGTCGGTGGCTCTCTCAAAGGACCCCAGGGCTTGCCAAGACTGCAAGTTTGCACAGAAGGGTGCAAAAGTGGGGACAACTGTCCAAAAGCAGGGATGAGGGAAAAACAATAGCCATACAAAAGGTAGGAGCCATCCAAAGGCAGGGATAGTCCAGTCACAGCAGGAACCTGTCCTGTTGGGCACTTTGTCAGGAGCTCTTTTTCAAGGTGGAGAACTCTCAAGATGGGAACTCTCAAGGCAGGAACCTTTTTGCCTTCTCCCTTGCTCTATTTAGCCTTTTTTAGACAAAGTGTCCATTTACCATTTTATACCGGGCACAAAGCCCCAGCCAACCACCAGCCCGATTCCAGTGCAGACTCCCACAGGGGTCAGCCCATGTGTGAAAATGTGCCTTTTGCTGTTCCTCCTTCAAGCATACAGGGCCAGGGGGCAGCAGTTTTCATGCCCTCTTCTCCCATTCAAACCCATGGAGGGGAAGGGAGAAGAAAGGAATTTGAGGTACTCCAGGACATTCAGAAGTACAATGTTGATAAAGTCCAGATTTCAATTGTAGAGATCATTGCAGTAGAAATGTTTTTCATTATTGCATTTGTTTTGATACTAATGTCAGCCTAGGCCCTACAGCAGAGAAAAGCAGAACAAGGTATTAACTAATGAAGTATTTTATGAAATGATGCAAAAATTTTATGAAAAAAAGTAGTAACAGAAGAAAACAACCCAAAAGCAACCTGACACTACAGAGCTGTATCAAACCCCACTGTAACTTATTTGAGGAACAGCTGACATTTCTTCATAAGTGCTCTGCATTAGGAAAGAGAAGAGAAAAAAGAAAAAAAAAAAAGAGTCTGACAGTCACTAGCTGCTGAAGAAAGCAAAAATATGTAGACAAGCTTAGAAGCACTAAAGAATGGTCTTTTACTTTACGGGCAGCAAGTGGCAGATATCTTTCTACATTTAACCAATGTACTGCAAGAGAGCTCCACATCTCCATAAAGATGGATGCGTTGTAATATTCTTCTCATTCCTAAAGTAGTGTCTCAGATCAAAAATGTACAAAGGTCAGATATACATATGTTAGGTTTTTTTTTCCCAGTATGGGGAAAGAAAAAAATTAGAAAGTGACATAAAAATATACTAAGCAATTTCCGTGTGAAAAGAAATATCTAAGGAATTCTGCCACTACCATGGGGCATGTACTTGAGTACTACTGCCTTGAGTTGATCAGGAATTTGTAGCTTATGTAGTTCATTTACAAGACTGAGATTTGAATTCATTTTATGCTGATAAATCCTACATCTTAACATGCTAAATCATGAACACCAAATGCAAGGGAAGCCACTGTAACAATCTAACAGAAGTCTTTCAAAACCAGCCACAGAAGTAACCCTGTTTTATTTGCAATACAGTATTTTTAGAGTGACTAAGTTCATGTTAACTGAGAAAGTCTCAGTGAAGTTAAAAAAAACCAAAAAGTCACTTAATTTCATGGACATTTTCTTCCATTTTCCCTGATTTTTATGGGCTGTTTTCCATTCCTGACAGACTCATTAAGATCTTACTATTAGAGTGGTTAGCTCGCATTTTCCCTCTTAGTGAACAGGTCTTTAAAATGAAGTTAAGTGAAATTGACTGATTAAGTCAGTTTTATGACCACAAACTAAAATCTTTCAAATGAAAATAATAAACCTACAGCAAGCATGAAAACATAATTTTGTGAAACTAACCTCTGGTTCTTTTCCATTTTGTTATAGGCTATTTTCATAGTATTTTTGTACTTTCTGAGCACTTGCACTCAATTCTTATAACAAAAAAAAAAAAATAAGGTGAAACAAAGACATGTTTTAGTATTGCCTTTTCCAGCCACCAGTAATAGGATACAAGAAGAGTTACCTTCAAGAGATGCATATTTGGCTACTAATGCACAATATTACATGCCACTTGCCAGGTCTTAGAACTTTTTCTCCTCTCTTTATTAGAGGTCTGCTTTCATTTATTGTTTGAAGCTCATATTTAATTCAATATCCTAACACTGAGTAACACATCACCTCTTTATTGTTTTCTTTCACTTTTTATTTTCCAAAATTATTTGGCCCACTAGTTGGCCAATCAGTGCTGATTTTTGCTGCTTTTTCTGCTAGTGGAGAAAGAAACTCCAGCTTCATTCAATTTTTAGGAGTAACTAGTGCATCATGAGATTAAGCACTCTGCTGCTACATCTAGATCATTTCTGGTTTCATCCCTCAGTAACCAAGTGCGAGGAAGACAGAAATACGTTTGAAGCAAGAAGACTAATTCAAAGTAGCAGAAACCATTTCAAAATTAATTATTCTGCACAGCTAGATTTATGTAGCTGTCTGATAAGGCTTTAAAATATTTGTCATCATTCAGTGTCTGAGCACACCTGCCACAGAAATCACAAACCACTGAGCACTGCACATATCAGGTGGCCATATTCACTACACAACCATTACAAACCAGCCTTCTGTTCAAAGGTACCAAGTCACTGTCTTCATGATCACTAGTAGTGAAAGATTTGGTTTGGCTTAATGGAGTCCAGAGCAGGTCAAAGAACACAGTATATAAGTATTCCAGCCCTGAACATGATCTTCAGAGGATGTGTTTTTATTGGAAAGTATTTTGATCATGATACATACTAAATGGAATTAATTTTATCATTCCTGAAGTAACCCTTAAACACAACTTACAACAGTCACAAGGACCCATGTTCTACTTGAAAATTCCAGTTAATGCACATATTAGAAGTGCATGAAAATGCTCTTAACTTGATTGAACTTTTGAAGAGGGTGAAAGGGGAACAAATGGATAAACCAGCTTCTGAATTATTTATGAAAAGTAGCATAGCAAGTAAGTTGAGTAGCATTTCTTTTACCTTGTGAAATTCATGCAGTTGGCAATTTTCACAAATCAAGTTCAAGCCTACCTTTCCATCACAGCAACTTCTCACACACTCCCCACAGCTCTAATGCCAGATAAAATACCATATGCAACACAAAACTATATCCTTTACTTTGGAATTAGAGGTTGGGTATAGTTTCTCAACAGGCTGTCTGTGTCCCTCCAGCATGTCTGCTGCACCACACAGTTCGGTGTACAGCTGGTGCGCAGCTCTTCTATCATAAAGAGGGTGTGCTTGGGGCAATGTTACTTTGCAAAGGGATTACAAATTCCCTTTTTGTTATGTCAATGTTCAACTTTAAATACTCAAAGCAAAATCTGATCATGGAAAACATCTATGTCATAGTTTGGATAACAATGGGAGCACTAAAACACCTTTGCATAACTTAAAACACAGTAATTCACTTTTTAAACATTGTATCAGACAATAAGTAACTGGAGAACCTTTGTGGATTTTTGGTTGGTTGTTTTTTTATCTCTATACATTTTGTTTGAATGCAAGTAAAAGGACTTTCTTAGCTATTTAAGATTTTTCTTATAGGATCAATTAGATTTAAAACCAATTCTTTTTCTAGTCCTAGTTAAAGATTTTAAAAAGCCCACGCTGGATTCTGGCTTGCTTTATTGTAGACTTGGATCTATAGCAGGCTATTTTCATCTGTATTTCAAACAGACAGGAAGAATCTGTGGACATACACCCACAGCAAGAAAGGGAGAAGAGGAGACCCGAGGGAAATTCTTTAGAATTGAACATGTATTATCAGCTAGCACGACAAACTAGGTAAAAGTTGAATTAAATAAATGGATTTTCAATATTTGAGGTTAGATGCTCCTGAAATAGAATACCCCAGCAATTAGCTCAGATAAAATTTAATTACTCATAGAATTACCAATGTCTTCATTAGTAACTGGCCCTTTGGTATGGATTATCACATAAATCTCTTTCCATACTGTATCTAATTGAAAGTAAACAAGCCAAAGAATGGTGCAAACCCATTCAACATATACAAATTAAGCCAGTATTTATGCTAGATCTCATTTTCTCTGAACTCCAGTATCCATTTACAGTGCCTTACAAAGAATCAAATGCGACAGTAATGCTTAGCTGGTTCACTGCCAAAACACTTGATGGTGCGTCCCTGCCTAACTTAAGTATATAAACTGATACAGCAGATTCTTCGGCTCCAAATCTGAGGCAGCTACTTTTCCCTAATCACAAGCTTTGTGTTATGAATTAAACATCAAGACACTTTTTCAGGACATACAAGTAAGAGAGATGTTAGGAAGCTCCAGGATTGGAGCAGTGGGATGTGAGGGGTGTAGAGCCAGATGCATGGCATCACATTGACACTCCACCTCTCCCCCTCAAACCCTCCCTTCCTGAGACATCCCAGTCTCAGGTATCACAGAAGGGCAACAAGCAAGATGCTTTTGTTTAAGGCAAAGAATTGTTTAAGGTCCTAGACACCCAACACCAGGAGCCACTACATCCAGACTGATTTGATTTGGAAGTCTGAGGGACATAAATGTGGTGCCTTATTCACAATTTGGACAAGTTGTTACAAGTACTGCTGTCTTGCTTCGGCAATTCTCTAGCCTCTATTAATATTGTGCATTTGGAAATTAGAACACAGTATTTAGTATCTTTCCAGAAACATGAGCAAGAGCATTACTAGCACTTTTCTTGTTATTCAAACTTTGCTGAATAAAAGTAACTCACACTTGTGTATTATTGCAGTAGAAGACTAAGTAAATTCTCCCCACTATATTCCTACAATTTGTACACTGATGAAGACACAATCTTTGTGTAATTTTATTATGTACTTAAATAATTGAATTTTTATTGTTGCCTGGATCTGTCAAAACTATTTATGGCACATGTGCAGCACAATAAAACGAACAGTGGTTTATTGCATGTGTCATCTCCCATCATGGTAAAAAGTTTCTCTGAAGGAGCCTGCAGACAGTCTCCAAACACCATATGCCATTATGTATTTCAGTTTATAATCCAAGTATCACTTCTAAAGCAAAACCTGAAGTTAAACCTTTTGTTACTGTACCTACAGAACTCTTTTTGCCCTCTAAGGGAAGAAAAATCCCAAGCTGTTCCTTACACAGCATGTAAGATTGATGATAGCTGTTTGCACAACTCACTAGCTGTGCCTCTCCACTCACACCTAAATGAGTTAGTAGGTATCATAGGTTTAATAAAAAGTCCATATAGGAGTCCAGAAGAAAAAAGCCTAGCTATCTTGACATCAAATCAGTCAGAAAAGCTGAGAATCTCTTATTGATGGAAGGGTATGAATCTGTACAATGCCTCACTTCCCCCAAAACGGGGGCCTCTTCTAGGCCTTCTCAGTGCTGCCTTGAAAGAGGAAAAAAGTAGACATTAAGGAATCATCAGCTCTGGAAAAACAAAGATGCTCTCATATGGCTCCCACTGGCCAGGACGGCCAATGCTATTCTGGAGTGTATTAGAAGGCAGCTAGTAGGTCAAAGGAGGTTCTCTTTCCCCTCTACTCTGGTGAGGCCTCATCTGGAGTACTGTGTCCAGTTCTGGGTCCACCAGCTCAAGAAAGAGAAGGAGCTGCTTGAGAGAGTCCATCACAGAGCCACAAAAAATGACTAAGGAAGCTGAACATCTTCCTTATGAGGAGAGATCGAGGGAGCTGGGGCTGTATAGCTTGGAGAGGAGATGACTAAAGCGTGACCTCATTAATGTTTACAAATATGTAAAGGGTGAGTGCCAGAAGGATGGAGCCAGTCTCTTCTCAGTTATGTGGGATGACAGGACAAGGGGCAATGGGTGGAAGTTGAGACATAGGAGGTTCTATGTGAACCTGAGGAGGAATTTTTTTACTGTGAGGGTGACAGAGCACTGGAACCAGCTGGCCAAGGAGGCTGTGGAGTCTTCCTCGCTGGAGATATTCAAGAACTGTCTGGATGTGTTCCAGTGTGATCTGCTGTAACTGATCCTGATCTGGGAGGGGGGCTGGACCAGATGATCTTTCAAGGTCCCTTCCAGCCCCTGACATTCTATGATTTTGTATGATCTAGGTCAGTGCTTTTCAGCTCAAGGTGCAAGGACTCACTGGAGTTTAGAAAGAAGTGTAGATGAATTACAAGAGATAAGTGGAAAGAGTTTAAATATATATGATATGAACTGTATAATGTAAGCTACACAGGAATCTATGAATATGAAATTTGTGAACTTCCATAAGAAAGCTTTAGGTTGAAAGTTGAAAAAGGTTTTTAAAATGATCACCACCCTTAATATGCATATTGCCACTACCAACTTGACTAACTTCTGTTTGTTTACTTAAGAAGTACTTGCAGCTTTGATATTAATTTGACTTTTTTTTTTTTCCACCTCCTCTTCCTTGGAGGAAAGTCATTATTACCTCCCAATAAGCTAAGCTAGCCTAATACAAGTGCTCTAATGGAAGTATCTATTTTAACCTATGACAGTTATTACTGTGAAAACGAGAAGAATTAGAACCATTTGTTTTCATGCTTTTACAGCAAGAGGAGACTGCTGCCTTCAGCAAGCTGGTAAAGCATCCTCACAGAAATGCTTTCCGGATTTTTCTGCAAAACCTAATTAGAATGCATTACTTTCCAGCACTATCCCAGCAAGAACCACCCCTCTACCAGCTGCTTAGTAACATTTTCAAAATATTAATGCTTTTACATTATTTGTGCCCACACAAGCAAACAACTGTACCCTGTATCACTCATTCTTCTGCTGAAAAATGCAATTAGTCAAAATATAAAGACACTCACTTCTCACACACTCCTCAGATCTCAGTTCTGTTCCCTCTCTCTGGCAGTCTGTGTGGCTGTATCTGCCTTAACTCTTTAATCTGACCTAACTTTTTCTTTTCCTCTAACTCTTTGTCATCATTTTTGACATCTTGCCTCAGATCTCTCCAGATTTATCACGTGAGATATATGGGGACTGATCTGGTTATTTCTGAAGGGAGGGAAAAAAGGAAGAGGAGGTTCGGGTTGGGAGCCTCCTGGTAATCTGACTGTTTTGGGAGAGATTTTGTGTTTCTGTATTACTTTTAACTTGTATATAACTTTAAATATTGTGCATATATATGCTTGTAAATTGTGCTAAGCTATAAATACAGCTTCATTCCTTAACTTCCAGCTGATGGAGTCTAACCTGGGTGATTTCTGAAGTGTGCGGGGGCACATCACATACATAAACTTCAAAATGTAGATATCCCAGAAGAATTATGCTAAATGCTATTATACTTATGTTGATTCTACAAGTTTTTACACATATAGATCTAGAAAATGCTGAAGAAAATGCATAGTTCCTTCTTTCTCAGAGGAAAAACAAACTAAAAACCTCAAACATCCATTATCTGTCATAGGCCTTATCAGTGGCTGGCCTTGTGAAGGAGCAAAAATTCTATTAGATAGGATTCAAGAACGGCAAGATTTATGAGCCACCTATATTAGACAGTGTAAGTCACGACACTGCTTTCAGTTGAAGCCCATGTGAAGAGAGACCATACAGGTAACAGAGAGGTGCCAACAGTGGTCAAGCGTTTCTCTGCTGGGTTATATGCTCATCAGACATGTAGCCAACTTGAAACACTTAAATTGCTTTCTTTATCAATAAAAGGTGGCTGTCTTATTTGAAAGCTCACATAAAACTAAGGTTTACAGGTCTTCAGCTACACATAGCCAGCCTTACATCACATCTACCATACGTGTTACCAGTCTTCGACTTCAAAACAAGGAATCATCAAGGAAGTTAGCCCTTTTAAAAGGTTTGAAAGGTAAAGGGCAAAACTCTCATGTAAAAAGGAAAAAAAAAAAAATCTTTTCCTTAGAAGAAATAGATGTATCAACTCCACACAAATAGTAGTAACTATTGAAGCTGAATTTAGTACTTACATTATGAAAAACAGAACACAAAGCCACATGCAACAGGAGACCCTTTCCATACAAAAAAAGTGGGTTTTTTGTTTTGGAGGTTGTAGAGCTTTTGCTGATCATTCTAAACCTCCATCAGATAAGGTGCTAATTGAACCAAATAGTTCTTATTGCAGAAATCTGCTTTGCTACAGAGATAGGCTCTATGTGCTATGAACACAGCACGTTTAAGTACACTGAGAGCTAAAACAAAGAATTCCTCACAACAAGCATCTTAATTTCATCATGCAGAGTCTGTAAGAAAGACATTCTTGGAGGAATGGAAGAATAACAATTCCACTGCTCTTCTAGTCAGAGAAAATGACAATGTGATCTGACAGATTAATTTAGCAGTTTCACATAGAAACTTGTCATACTTGTGTTTATTTTTCTTAACAAACATGTATAAGCTCGTGCTGTGTACAGTGGCACTTCAAGCACAGCATCTGCTTTCTGATTTGTACAAGAGTGAACATATTTGTTAAACTAATTCTCCAGCTGATGGACAGCCCAGTGAAACAATGAACACAGTTTGCCTGTCACACACATTCATAGACTCATAGAATGCCAGATTGGAAGGCACCTCAAGCATCATCTACTCCAACCTTTCAGGATAACAACATATGCATAAGTTAATAAGCAAAATTCATTAAGATACTAAGAACTGCAAATTCCCTCTCCATGATGTTTTAATAAAGCCTAGACAGCATTAATAATTCTGTATCTCCAAAGGATTTGTATAGCAGAGATGTCTGTGCATGGGCCTGGGCAGCCCCTGCTAGCCAGACCCATGTTGAGCAGGGAGGCTATGGTGGTGGGTCTGATGGGGCAAACATGGGCTTGTCCATGCCCAGTCATGTTTGCCTGCCCCACCTCCTTCTGGCTGGGGAAGCAACCTTGGGAGGGGAGGGCAAAAGTCCTGGCTTTGCCTAATACGGCCTACAAAGTGCCATTCCAATTGGCTAATCTATGTCCAATGCCCCACTAGCCTTGGGCTGGATATTGATACAAGGCATAAGCACGTAGCACGAGGCTGCTGCCGCCTCATTTTGCATCCCGAATTTGCCTGGAGAGCTTACCAGAAACAGGCTCCAAATGCCTGCATGTGGTCACCTTCCATAGCCCCCAGCGTGACATTGTGCCGAGACCATGCACACCTCACGACATCCTACCTACCCCTGTAAGTCTTCCTGCTAAGACTACAAGTCTTGGAGATACACAGATCATCCAGAGGAGCTGGGGACAAGGTCAGAGATTGGTCTGCCTCCTTTCCAGAAGCCTGGGAGAAATCAAGTCTTGGCAGCCAATTGGACAGACTTCCACCTGCTTTGGGTACTGTCTGGTTTACAATTTTGTGAGTAAATACTTCAAAGCCTCTTCCAGTATAATATTTGCATTTGCCACTTTAAGAAATAAGCAATCTAGTTTTGCCTGTGCCCTGCCTGTATAAATTTCCAACCTGTGCATTGTTTTTTGAACCTGTGAATAAGTTTCTGGTAAGTTTTAATGTTAATAAGGAGTTTTTATAGTTATTAACAATCATCTCCTGGATATCAAAATTAATACAGATTATTAATTTTGCACAATCCTTCACAGAGGCTGACACAGATGACCTGCTCCCTCCCTGGAGGTGTTCAAGGCTAGATGAGGCCATGAGCGACCTGCTCTAGTGGAAAGTATCCCTGCCAATGGCGGGGGGTTGGAACTAGATGATCTTTGAGGTCCCTTCCAACCTAAACCATTCCATGATTCTATGACCTTGAGAGGGCCCCTCCACTTTCAGGCATTCTGAAAACACCCAACTCCGTTGTATACATAACAGAAAATCCTACACATTTGTCTGCCTCAGCTGCAATTTTAAAGGAAAAATGTGTAGTATCTTTCACACAGTATTTTTAAATCTTTAAAGTGGACAGTGCTATGTATAAACACTGTGCAATGCAAAACTTCACGTTTCTCATGAAGTTCCCTTGGGAACTTTACTTTAAAGCAAAACCCAAAAAGTTACACACTAGAGCATTTACAAGTCTGTTACTATTGAAGACAAATTTCCAATATGCACTTCAAGAACAGACATGTCACGTAAATGATATTGTTCATTCGTTTCAAATTAATAATAGAATGTTGTAGCAAATCAAACCAGCAGGCAGTAAGAGGAAAGTGATTGGCACATACAAATACATATGTATCTCCAGTATCACATTATACATGATAAAAAATCCCCTAGGCTACTTTCCTATAAAGAAAATTCATAGGATCTATTACTGCTAATGATAGATGCCAGAGTTTTTGAAAGAAACACATACTGCTGATAGAACACCAAGAGGACAGCATGCTTTGGATTTCAGCTCCACAATGCAGTATTTCTTAGCAGCAAAACATAAAACCAAAAGCTTATTGAGAAGAATTGAAATTAACTCCCATAATTGAAAGACAGATGTCCAATACTATTTGCCTGAACCTCAGCAATAAAAATAATAATAAAATCTAGTAGATGCTATTTTTCCCTACCTTTAATGCAGGCAAATAAAACTGAAAACGTTCACTTTCACAGTAATAGATTTCAATAGACAAGAAATAATCTCATTTCCTACTACATATTAGGATAATGGAAACAACATTCTTTCCCATGTATTTTTAATGATATGACCCTACAAATATAGTCACAAAGCACTGAAACATCATTTAACAAGATGAGAAAGCCGTGATTTACTTTATCTGATTCAGAAATGAGCTGTCAAAGTTAAATTGTTATGTAATTAATTGTGCATTTGCTAGCTATTTTTAAACTGTGAATGAGAGACAGTAGTGAAATTGCAAAACACTGAACACTTTCATCTGATAGTTTTGAGAAAGTTTTGAAGAATACTTTCCCTGAACAGAGTGTTAATGAGAAGCTCCATGCTTAAATAAAATGTCACCTAATACAAACAGCCAAACAATACCATTTTCTTAAAAAAAAAAAAAAAACAACAAAACAAAAAAAAGAAAAGAAACAACCCACCACCACTACCACCCTCGTTCCATAACTAGTGCTGAGATAAAGAAAGATTCAAGACCTTCAAGAATTAATTAACCTCCAGAGTGAGCACTGAAATGGCCAAAATGGGACTCCACATAAATTTCAATGAACTGATTTATATGCAAGATACTGCATAGGACATGCTGCCTTTCTATTACTAAATGTCTGCAGTTAAATAATGTTCAGTGCCTCTCAATTTTTTTCAGAGAAGAGGCAGAAAGGCTCCTAATGACCTTTTAACTTTGTTTTCATCTTCATTCAAGGGTGTCACTTCTCCTCCCTGTGGCCCTTCTGTACCTTCACACAATTCAATAGTTACTGACCATTACTTATGTAGGTATATTTTGACAGTTTTCCACAGATTTTTATTTTTCTCTTTAAGAAGTTGACATTTGGTGTTCCAATTACCAATATTCAAGACACTTCTTGAGATATTTTTTGTTAGGTTTTGGGTTTGGCTTGGTTTTCAGTTAAGGTTTGTCAGGCCTAAACCTTGGCTGGGATGTACTTCTCCTGGAGAAGTGAGCATCTAAACACAGAGAGACAGACCCAAAGAAGGGAGACACTAAAATAGGTTGCCCAGAGAAATTGTGGATGCCCATTCCCTGGAGATGCTCGAGGCTAGGTTTGATTAGGCCTTGAGAAACCTAGTCTAGTGGAAGGTGTTCCTGCCCATGGCAGAATGGTTAGAACTAGATGATCCTTAAGGTCCCCTCCAACTCGAGCCATTCTATGAATTTACAAAAAATTACTGTTTCCCAACAGTAAACACAGGAGTAAACCATGAAAAATGGGCAAGTGCTGAACTTGCAGCAAAGTAGCTACTGATACTGGGAGCTAGGCTTGATATTTTCACCCTTTAAAAAAAATGTCTTTGTAGTACTCTTAAAATGGAACTCTCCATTAACAAGAGGCTAACATGACTTCACTTCTGGGTTTCTTCAAGGCTTTTATAAATTTTTTATTGTTGGAAGAAACAAACCCCAAACAGGAGCTGAAAGATTTGGGTTTCAGCGAAGTTTCTTTAACTTATTTCACCTAGTAGCCAGCATACCAAACAAGTTTATTTGAACTACGAGCTTCTTCCCAGAATATTCTTTCAGAAGTTTAACTTGCCAAGACCTGAGAGTTTGTGTGTATGGTATTTTTTTAATATAGAAGCGTATAGAAAAAGGATAAAGACAGATAACTGAATCCTGAAACACTTAAATTTATAATGCAACATATATAAAACTCCAAGCTGTATCTCAATAAATATACACTAGGATACTTAAACCTGGGACCTGTACAAGCACTAAGTGTTTTATACTACATGTATTTTATCATTCTCTTTACTGCTTTATATGACTTATGATTTTTACTACCATGGTGACACCCAAGAACATTTTTGAAGCCTCATACATTCTATTATAAAATTAAGAAAACCATGCTGCCAAGAATGAAAGACTATGTTATGAAATTATATCAGGTGAAGCTTTTTAGAATTGTTTCAAGTGGTGTTTTCATTCATATCCTCTTTTCCAGTAAGTAAATTTACCTTTTAGAAATAAATACAAACTATGGTTCACAAGGTCACTAATTCCTACCCAATGGAAGGTGAGTTCTAATCCATCTAGAGAAGTGGATCTCACAGCAGCACAAACAATTGTCTACACCATCAAAGACTGTTTCCAGGAGATGACATCCAAGATTCTCAGTAATGCATTCATTAGTAAATTTTCATTATTCTAAACTAAAGCTTCCTGGAAGTTGATTTGTCAGTATTTAACCTGTTGCACACTGTAAATACTGAACTTTTTACATTAAACAAACTAACAGTCACTCCACACAAACACACCCACTATAGTAAGCATTTTACCTATATAGCTACTTAGGGCCTCTAAGTAACCTACCAGTGTCCTTCATGCTGACAAATTAGATCCTGAATTGTTTGGCTCTTCAGTTCAAGAGTTTAAGTGTCATTGCCACAGTTTCTCAATTCTTCATACAATAAAAATGTAACATCTACTGTTGCAAGACAAGTTCTAAAAAAGAAGGTGAAACTACTGCAAGTGAAACTATTCTGCACTTGCTCTGTTACCTCTCAGTCTGGTTTACTAGGTTAGGAGAAATGAAAACCAACTAAATACCTACATTGTTTGTGTATGGAACATGAACACAATACTTGCAGAACAAGAGGTCTCATCTCTTACATCAGGTCTAATTTCCTGTATATTTCAACTCTACCTCCAATAGGAAACAATTATTTTATTGTTCCCCATAAAACCCTTTCAAGGAAAAAGTTTTCAACCCTCAGAGATGCACACAAGCAGTCCTAGGGAAAACAGCTACAGAAAATGCATTCCACAGAGAAGTCAGATACTTTTCAGGTTGTAGAATAGTCAGACAAATAAACTTTAGATAATTCATGCAATCACTCATAAGGAAAACCTAAATTTACTCTCAGTTCAAACAGTTTAACTTGCAAGCACTTTTATTAGCTCATATCAAACAAAATGTATTTTGATAACTTTGATAATAGTATCATAGTATCATCAGGGTTGAAAGAGACCTCACAGATCATCAAGTCCAACCTTTTATTGTCCTCAGCTACTAGTTAACACCTGTTAGTTTCATAAACTATCATCACAGACTTAATTCCTTGTTAATAATAGGTAGTCTGCTCAAGCTATCTCTGCCTGCATTTAATGCTGAAAATATTCTTACATTCAGTTCTGAAAATTATGTTGTAGTGGAGTTTGTAATTATGATATGTTTATTGTCTATTGTTTGACTTATCTTGAGTATCTCTGAAACAGATATGACATGAAACCTCTTCTGATTATTGGTTCAAGTGGCATGTCTGCATGCTTAATATCTTATACTTTGTGGAAGTCAATAAAGATTAATTCTAAAGAAAATACAATATTTGTAGATTGCATTAACTTTGCACAGTGTCTGCCTGCAAGGAGGATTTATGAGAAATGGAAATATAATTGATTGAAGTGAAGCATGCTTTCTGTTCAAATGTAAATTCCACAACTCATGCAGGAGTTCAGCTGCATTCCAATAACTCCCAGGGCTAAATTGAAGCAGGGAGCAAACATTTTTCTTTTCCATTAGGCAACACCTATGGCAGAAACAAGCAGAGAATATCTTAAAATAAATTCTCATGATTTCTTCTTCTACCAAGAGTGCCTGCAGATGATGTTGCCTAGACCAATGAAGACAGTCAGACTTTTTTTTTGAAAATGTGATGTATTATTGGTTAACAGGTTGTGTTTTCTTTTTAAAGGCTACTTGCCGGTTCTGAAGTGGCTACAATTAGTGTGCTAGTGTGAGCCTAGCTGGGATATTTTAGTGAGAGGAATTAGATTACAGGCTGTGAAAAGGAAACAGTGGTGATGTCTACTTCGCTCATAGGCTTGCTGAGATGTATAAAAACAAAAACACAAACACAGATAACACAGTTGCTCTTTGGCTTTGGCTGCTTCCCTTCTCTCCATAACCTGCTGTGTAACTAATCCATCTGCTTCCTAACCCCCCTGGCCAACCCTCCAAACTACATTGCCTTACTCCTGATGTTGCCTTACACTCAGAGGGGTGGGGAGAAGGTGGAATGGTGGTTGAGAGCCCCTCCTGGGGACTCAAGTTTCTGGGAGACCTGTTGTGTTTCTGTATTACTTTCCAACTTGTAGATTTCTGTATATAGCTGTATATATATTCTAAATACTTGCCTGTATATTGTGCTAAGATGTAAATCTAAAGCTTCATTCTTTAATTTCCAGCTGCTGAGTCTAGACTGGGTGATTTCCTAAGTGTGCATGTGGGTGCATAACACCTAAGCCACCACAATTAGCCATTCCATTAAAAAACAAACATAACCACATAAAAAACCACCACCAACAACAAAAAAGCACCACACAGAAAAAACAAACACACACCATCAAACCACCACACACAACAAAAAAAAACAACCAAACCAAATCCTCCCCTCAAAATACAGTGGTGTTATCCATCAGCAAAGTTACATAATGCACAAGAGTTAAAGGTTAAGTACTAAGTTACACCCAGCTCATCCAAAGGACTGCTAGTACCTCGGCAGGATAAAGGTGAGCATACCGATAGGGTGTTTTCAAATCTATTCTGAGAACTTTATTATGAGACATGAAGCAGTTACTTTAAGGCCGAAGCTCACTGAAGTTAAGCTCATCCCACTCCTCCCATGCAAACTGCTGAAGCCAGAAATAAGATTTCTCTTTGCAGTTCAAGATTTTTTTAATCAACTAAATGTACAGAAACCACCTTTCCCTTCCACCCATAAAAAGTAACACTGAATTTGCATTGGCAGAAGCATGAACAGGAGGTTTAGGTGTACCATTTACTGACATACCTCCTATACTTTCCGGCATGGTACATTTTCATCTCCAGAACAAGGACTTTGGGCTTGTTGCTTCTAGAGAAATCACTCAAATATTCCTAAATGCACATCCACAATGAGAGTATAGAAGACAGGTCTAACCCCCATTCAGTTCCTTCATCACAACTCACCTACTAAAACTCTACAGTGGGGAAGCATTAAGAAAGAACTGCAGTGTAACACAACATGCCTGGAGAGCTTTGTTTGTCCTACACCCAATCATTCTTACTACATCACCTGACTGTCTAATAAGTGGTAGTGCTCAAGCAAAGATTGCTAAAGCTTGTCATCTGGGTTTAATTTAAATTTGGATCAAAGAGCAAGTCTATCAGAGATTCCATGCAGAATCCCAAGTGAGCACTCGCTATCTCTCTGCAATAGTATGCTACAGAGGAGAGCAATACAGATTAGTTTCGTTGGAATAAGCTTCAGCTTAATTTAAAGGATATGAACTAATTACCTTAAAACAATTTAATACATTCTGCAGCACATTCTGATAATCTTTGGAGAGACATTAAAATTATATTTCATTAGTAGCTACTTACCTAAAAAGAGATATGAATTGTAGGTGATGATTTCCTTTAAATTGAAGTTTTGTAGTACATTTATGACAAATTAAGAGCTTGAGGTGCAAAATGGGACTACAAAGCAATTCAGAAATAAGTGCAAGAGTTCTTGAAGGCAATGCCTTTCTCCTCAGCTCTCCTACCCTCAATATTTGCTTCCCAAATAAAAGAACTTTTTTCCATCATAAGTGTGTTATACATTAGGACTCCCACTTTGTTGTGGCTTTAGTGGACACTGACTTGATGCACAAACTTTCTCATCTTGTGATAACACCATTAATACCAGATTAATAACATGAAAATTGCCCTAGCAAGTGTTCTCCAAAATGTAACATACCTAAAATATCTATTATATCTTTGTAGAAGTTGTGGTTACCCCCCACTTGTCCAACCTCAGTAGGACATTGCCTTCTCACTGTGCTTCCAGAGAGGGATCAGCAGACCAGCTCCAAGGACATCTGATCTTGTGTGTGCCTGACACAACCCACTGCTACTTCAGCCTTGGTGATAGCAGAAATGGCAATAAATAATTTTTCTGCATATTCCGAATGGGATTTCACATAGGACACACAAATGCAGTGGTGTAGTCCAAGGAAATGGGAAATATCAAAGGTCTGCTAGAAATAATCAAGGCGTGACAATACTTTCAAGGGAAGATGATAAGTAAAGTTGAGAGTAAACTTAACCAGCATCAGATGTACTAATCTGATAACTTGCCTGTAAATTATAAAAAAACTCATTTAATGTTTCCTCATAAAACAGAGATGAAAGACAAACTTCTTCCAGACAGTTATTGGGCTAAGATTTTACTGAAATCAGTATCTTTGCAGTTGCATTATACTGCTGGTTTGTGAGGAGGAATATAACTTATAAATAAAAGAGAAACTATTCTGTAAATATTTTCACATAATCATGGGAAAAAAGATATGATTGGAAGGGTACTTGAGAAGGTGTGGAGATTCAATCTCTTCCTCAAAGCTGAGACAGCTTTAAATTTAGATCATGTTGTCCATAAGTCCTGCATGTCTGCAAGAATGGTGACTCCTGAATCTCTCTAGGTAAGCCAGATCAGTTTATTACACTGGTGAGTAAATCTCTCTTTGTCTCTGTTCTCTGTTGTTTGCCTTGCTGCATCTCATGGCCATGGTTTTGTACACTTCGGAAGAAAGTACTGCTCCATTTTCCTGCACATCTGCTTTCCAGCCATGAACAATCTTGGTGGCCCTCAACTGCACTCACCACACCTTGCCAACCTGTCTCTCATACCGAGAGGCCCAAAACCCAGTGCTAGTGCCACCCAGTATATGGTTCATTGTAATCTCTTATGGGGCATGATACTGACTCCCATTTGGCACTTCACCCAGCAAGTCAACCATGACCTTTTCTGGAGACCTGTGGTATAACATAAAAGAACTGATTTTCAGATAGTGGAAATTAAAACAAAAGCCTGCAAGTCATTCCACCTCAGGCACCTAGAACAGATTAAGTTTCTTTCTCCAATTGTGCAATACCATGCACTGGCAGGTTATGCTACAGGCATTGGAGAAGCTAGGTGACCTGTTAGTTAGCTGAGCTTCTTGTGCAAGATGCCAGTCTGTGCAGCTATTCTTTTCCCTGGCCCTGGGGCAGCAATGCTACCTGTCTTACTCTGTGTCAGTGCAGAGCTCCTTGTCTTCACATGAGAGTTGGGAGCCAGGTTATGCATGTGCACTTGGCAGATCTGGCCATGCTGAAGGCAAATCACGACACCACACTGCCAATATATAACATCATAATTAGCTGAGGTGGAACCAGTTCTAAGATACTTGCTTTCCTCAAAAATTTGACATCTCTGACCTTTAATGTTCTTATAACTAAAAATCACTAGCCATTCATACATTTAGTGCTATTCAACTGTATATAGGTACACATAGATACTCCATATATAGAATTTGTCAGGCAAACAACTGAGCAAGAAGCTACTTATACACAGCTGCTTTAATCACAGTAGCATGCAGTGGTTTGAAATACAAAAGCTTAGTCTTTGAGCTTCTAAAGTAGTTGTAATTGCCGCAAAAATTAAGCGCTCTCTTAATAGTCAAAATTAGTTTCTAAGTTTAAGTTTGTGAAGAAATCCCAAATGTCCTCAGTCTGCCTTTCATCCCACAGTAATCTCTGGATACCAAGATTAAGACATTATTATTTATTCATTTTGGGGCACATTTGGTTTTCCTCAGCAACACAGACATACAACATATCTCACACCACACCAAATCAAAAAAAAAAAAACCAAACCATGAACCAAAACCAAACACCATCAAAATACAACAGAATGATAGAAGTGAGGTAAATTAGGTAATCTGAATTCTTACATGCATCAATTAGTTTCAGCCTTGTGACTCTTTGAAGTCCAGCAAGACTTCCTTTTACTCTAAAGGTATATAGAAATATACAGCTATACATCACAAGTTAGTTATAATGCTGTTTGAACATAACCTGGTTAATCTTTGGTTAAAATTATCAAATACAAAAAAAAAAATATTCTTCCCTCCTTCTACCTATTGTTTCAATCCACAAGTTAGGATTATTTTTTCCAAATAGGACTGTGTTGGAAGAAAAAAGTTCCTGCAAGGAGGGGAGGCAGGGAGTGACTCTGCTTTCTAGCACATTCAGTTTGAGCTCTGAAGCCTTTTGGCTGCAGCACATTGCACAGCCTTTATGCTTCATCATTAAAGAAAGCAACCTGTCAACACTGTACAGTGACAGCTCTGAAAAAAATACATTTGAAATCATCTTCTGCATCCAGGAACATCAGCACTACTTCTGTGTTCAGAGAGCAGATACCATTTTATCCAGCATCTCCAGAGCTTCAAAGGGAGCACCTGGTTACTTTATATAACAATGCAGTACTACATATTTTGAAACTATTTCTTTTGTAAGTCTGAAAACTATTAGATTCCAGGACTCCTTATTCATCTTGTCTTAAAATAAAATATCAAATTTAACACTGTTTGAGAATACCACAGAACAGAAATTGTCTGCTCACTGTTTAAGTTATTTAAGACTCCCAACTAGGAAAAAAAAAAGAACACAAACAAGTGTAATTGTTTCAAAACATTCTTCAGATTATTAATGGATCAATCTTAAAAAGAAAAAGAATTTTTCTGAAGTTACTTATGAGTATAAAATATTGGCCAGGGTGTTTTTGAGACAGAGGAGTGAGCCTCTAATACTCAAGTAAGTGAAAAAGCAGAATGGGTGCAAAATGCCAAAAAATACACATTTGACTCATATTCAAGTGCTCAGAATTAAAATAGACAGTTTATTCCATACTCCTATCTCCTCTTGACACATCAGGTAGACTGAAGTAGCTCACAGTAAGTAACACACGTAAGTAGAGCACTTCACAGACCTCAAGACAGAAAACACTTTGGGTAAACGTACAAAAAGAAACATATAGGAATAGCTGTTGAAAAACAAAGGGTGTTTAATTTGACTTGACTATTCATATTGGAAATCAAAGTAGAACAAATGTTGGTTTCCTTTTAACTTCCATAGCAACCCACTCTCACCAAAGTTATGTGACTCAGAAGCTGTTTTCTTTAAATGCAGCCATATGGCTTTTAAACCCATTTGGTTCTATGCCCAGGCAGAATAATTATTTCTTCATTTGCTGTCCCTACATACTCTGAATACTCAAATGTTATAATTTTACTGAAATTACTCAAGTTCTCCTTTGTTTCATAGGTTTTTGAAAATCATGGCTAAAGGGCTTTGGGTTTTTGGGAAAATGTTAATAAAAATCCATAGCAAAAGTAGGAATGGATCTGGCAACCTAAAGAGAGTTCACATTTCCCAAATACAATTACATACCGTACCAAGAAAATATTTGCTCCTTGCTTTTAAGTTACTACTACATTGCTAGAGGATTAAAAAAATCACATTCCTCAAATGAAGGTTTAATCAGTCATCACCAGCTGCTTGTATGTATGCTGTTCTACATTGAACCCCCACCATATCAAAGTCTACCAAGGCTAAAACACAGCCAGTTTAGCACACTGGGCCTGCTTAAATGTATTCCTTAATATTCACAGGTTGCATAGCAACATAACAAAATTCTTTAAAATTAAAGCAAAATAGCATAATGGAAGTTCATATCACTCTTCCAGTAAGACTTATTGCCAAATTGAGGAAGATATGTTACAGCCAAAGAGAATTGTCATGCTAACTTGCTTTGTACGTTGTATTTCAGTGATTATTAGAACACAGAAACATGTAGAACTACACGACCAAAACAACAGCTTACAGATGATGACTGCAATCTGCAATACCTCTCAATCAGAAATTTCCAAGTAGGTTTCTAACCACAGAATGCACATTTCACAGCACAAGTGCACTCTTATTGTTTACTTTCAAAAGAAACTTAGAAGTTACTGAATTACTGTTTCTGTGTTTCCTTTCAATATCATTCACAAGTATCTCATCAAGCACAACATTTTATTATACCCATTATGTTTTGGGACAATACTACAAAAAGTTCTCCTATATGTATGCTTTTCCAAGTCGAAAACTGTAATGTAAAAATTGAATCTTAAAATAAAACAACATCACCACGACCCATAAAAAAACCAAACTAAAACCACTCACACACAAACGAGCAACAAATTCAATCCAACCAAACCACAAAACCCCAACCTTTAGAAAAAAAAATAACAAGCAACAAACATCAAAATAAAAGCACATCTGCATTTCTGGTTCCTGATTCTTACCCTACAAAAACTGCTCTAAGACTTGTGATGTTGGCTTTTAGTACCTGCAGAAGTAACTACATTCTCCAGAGGTTTTCTGCAGAATTGCAGCACACAGTTTACATCCAAATTCTGTGCCTACAACTGTACAAGCAGGAGCGAACACTGTTGTCATTCCAATATCTAAGAAATAGTACTTCTGCCTGAACTGTACAGATAAATGGACCTAACACTAGCTACATATAGCATCATGCTTGTAGTCATTAGAGTAATAAAGAGCCTGCAGTTAGAAAATGTACAGCATTTTCCACTCTTGAGAGAATAAATTAAGGACAATGAAATCTCAGATCACCTGTAACATGTATCTCCTAAAGTTGTCCTGACATACCTTGCTTCCTTATTTCAATTCGCTTTAATTTGAATGATTGAAAAGCACTTGCAGATTTCCCCCTCCCCTAATTTGACATAATACACAAGCATCTTTTACTCTGAATTTATATTAAAAGAATACAATAGCCTGGTATTTCCTCTCATTATCAGACCTTAGATACCATCTTCATTTCAGAAACAGGCAATAATGCTTCATTTTTCAAAATTAAAACCCTGAGAAGCTAGACATTTTCTTTGCTTGTTTATTTCTTTCATCTGTTATTATGCACCACCACCAGCAAGACACAAACATGACATGGAAAATATTTATAGTACTGCAAGAAAAGCCTTTCTGAATATTGCATGTTCACTGCAGATATCACAGCTAAGTAATGCAAAGCATCCACAGCTATAACCTCTTAAGAAGCTACTTCTCCACATTTAGAGAGCCAACAATGAATAACAACAGAAGATTTCAAGACACACTCCAATCACAAAGCACAAGAGAAGAGATTTAGGTATCTGGATAATCCCATAAGGCATCAAGATATGATTTTCCATAATACTGGTATTCTTATTTCTTGGCAGCTGTTTAAATAAGTTCAGCACTTCATCTTACACTCTCCATTCTCCAACCACTGTTATGCAATGCCAAGGAAAAGAAAAACTAGAGTAAAAGACCTTCACCTACCTTGTCCTTGTCCACAGATGTGTTGAGTCCACGACGTCAGAATTACAGCTAGCATCCAGTGTATCCTCCCAGTTACTCCACCATTTCCTTGTCTTTTAGCCATTGCATTATTAGATGCTGCACCAAAAACAAAAAAAAAGTAATGTTGAATATTTTAGTTACAATTCCTAGGAAACACCTTAGAGTGAAGAAAAACAAATCAAAATCCCATTGGATTTCCTTAGCACACAGCTATCACTCTAATAAAAAGTCACTGGTAAAAATACTTTCATTCTGAACATCCCTGGCTGTATTTGCTCAAAACTGTTACCTCATTGGCCTCTACAAAAAGGAAGCAAGTTGCTTTGACAATGCTTGGATTTACCCTGAACTTAAAAACAAAAACAAAAGGTTCCCATCTAGCCAGGGTTAGGAGTGATTTGGTAAAGTGCTTTAGCAGAAGAATGTTTATATGTTGGCTGATTAAGCATATTTTTAATATTTATATTACAGTGAGTTTCAATTAAAAAAACAAACCAAAACAATCAATCAGAAGTATTTTACAAGCCCACAGATCTAGGAGCCATCCATAACAAAAGAGGTTCGAATCAAAATGACACTGAAATTGAGGACTGAGAAATATACAGTCTATAAACTCTGATGAAAAATATTACAATCTTTGCCTTATGTAATTAAAAAAAAACCCTTTAACCAAACAGCATTATGCAATGACAATAGCAATGTAAGTAAAAGTTATCATCACTCACACTTGCATTTCTCCCCATTTACCCCAGTATATTTGAGGTAAAGTAGGTAACAGAAACAAGAGTTTTCTTGCTTGTAGGACAGGGTTTTTTCCTGTTTGTTATGACACTCAAACTTTTGCGTTTTCATGTTATCAGTGCTCCAATTACCAGTGAAGGTCACAAAGTAACTTACTCACAGCTATTCAGAATGAGAACTGGCTTATGTTTCAGAACAGGTTATGCAAACTAAGCTATCTGCACAGAAAAACTACTCAGTGTTGCAAACACCTTGATATTCCTGTTAGAAGTTTGGGTAAGGTTTCACAAAGGCAATTATTTGAGCTAAACAGTGCCCTACCCAGCTAGCGCTTAGTGCCTCCCTGTCTCCTCTCACACAGGCACATGGAGGAATAGAGGGATGGATGTTACAAGGGCTTGTTTCTTTGTCTTGCCTTGCCCTTTTCAGGCTGCTCAACCTCAAGAGGAAATGAGAAGCAAAAAACTGTACTAGTCCCAAAGCAAAGTGTAGAACAATGAATATTAATAGACACTCTACAAAGATATGTTTATCACTGCAATGCCAAAGGAATAGTTTAGGAAAATGGTATCTTGGAAAAGAGATATTCTGTTTAATGAATAGTCTTTCCTCAAACTAACAGACACATTTTTGAGTCTCCGTGTAAGCAAACAGATGGTATTCAATTAGTTATTTACCTACTTTACTACTATTAATTAAAATCTCCAAGATAATTTTTGTCTTCACTGTGTCTACAGAAAGCTTGAGTTCCATAAAAATCTGGCATTTGTATCTACACTCTTGCTAGCTGCAATACAAATATGACAACTAAGAACGCACTAAGATGCTTTATCTGAACTCCTAAAGGAAACACTTATCTTTTAAGACAGCAGCTTTGCTAGAATGTTCATAACTAGGGAATAGATGATGGACATATCACTAGAAGGAAGCATGGAGATCAGCATCTATAGTATGCAAAATGAGAATAGAACCACAAGAAATGGTGAATTGTTATTTTGGATCTGAGAGATACTTTCTTCACACGGCAGCAATCATCCACGGAAAAAGACAAAAAGTAAGGTAGAAGGGGGTGCAAGAGAACACATGACTGCAAAAACAGGGAGGAAAACTAAGACTTAGAGATACAACTCCTGTCATAGTTCTTGTTTTCTGTGAAAGAATTTGTAAAGGAAAAGAACCTAAGACAAGATGCTGTCACATACATAACTGGAACTTCAAACTAGAACTTTCATTTGTCAAGGAAAAATCAACATGAGGCTGCCGTTATAGAAGTATAAAATTGAATCAAAATCCGAACCATAACTCTCCTCTGAATCCTGATACTCCCTTTTCACACAATAGGTGAAGAGAAACAGGTTTATCTCAAGTGAACATATTTCTCAATTAAAGAGCAATTACAACTGCTGCAAAAAAAGTTTAGCTTCCAAGCCTATAACAACCTTTATATAATTTACATTTACACCAGTGTTACGTCAGCCCTTCTAATACAGATAACAAAAGGGTCAAGACAGAATAAGATTGCAAGTACATTTACTGCATAAGCAGATGCAACAAGTCAAGAGATAGAGGGGAAGAAGGCCTTCTTCCTTCCTCCCACCTCCAACATTTATTATCTTGTGAAAGAGATGACCAAAAAATTACACAAACACACACAAAACAGAAAAAAACCCAAGCCAACACTACATGAACTAGTGAAGTCCATCCCAAAAAAACCACAACAGCAAAAAAAACCACCAAAACAAAAACTATACCTAGATTTTTTTCTTTTTTTTTCTTTTTTTTTTTTTTCTGTTGCAAGACTTTTTGAAGGAAAGACAAGAGATACACAAGTCACATCCTCCAAGGGGCAAAATAACTCATTAATAACTCAACTCTCCAAGGAAAATTTTCCTTATGCTTCCACTAATCCTGCTAGAAGAGTTTAAACAGAACAAAAACACCAAACAAAGAGAGATGTAAAATCTCAGTCACAGAGCTTTCCTCTCTCTGTCTCTCTCTCTCCTCCTAAATCAATCATCCTCTCTTCCCTGGTGGGGAGGAAAAAAACCAAGGCAAACTCCACACCTTTCATGGTCTCTTAAACCAAGGCTCAGATGAATTACCAAGCACATCAAGATAATCTGTTGAAGCTGTGCTCACACAACCTATCCTGTACCAAGAAGTGAAGGAAAAAAAAAAAAGAAAAAAATAATCACCACTATTACTCTCTTCTTTCCTCTGAACTTGTGTGTATAACAATATTCTACCTGAAAAAACACATCTGCAAGACCTACACTTGACAGCTTCATGGCTAAGAGAAAATAACAAGGAGACAATCTTCCTGCTTGTTGACAATTAATAGGAACTAATTTAGAGTGAACCAGGTACAGCCAATTGGCAAGAAATCAGTTAACATGGATAAATCTGTCACACAAAAGACTGCAATAAAGTTTTAAGTTTGTTTTAGATGAGACTTTTGTTGGCATGAAAAGCCAGGAGGCTTTCAGTTGCATTACCAGAGATTTGTTGCTCTCAGTGGCATGACCCATTAAAATCCATAGGCTTTACAGGACTTGATTTTGGGGTGGCAGTAGCTTGCATCTATTTTGCTTTCCTTCTGTTACTCCTTAGATTATTTCATATGCTTTTGTCTTGTCTGAATCACTAAGTGTATCAACTATATGGACTCAAGTAATCTTTTTAGTATAATTAATTTATAAATGTCTTTACAAAATTACATTAAAAAAAAACCCACACAACAGTATTTAGTCTGTGCAAGCATGGAGTTGGTAAATGGAAAGCAAAAACATGCCAGGCTTCTGGGAAATCATGGCACTGTCACTGTTTTCTCATGAAAGAGAACATTACTGTTTCAGGTGAAATAGAATTTCCTCATTTCACTCTATATGAAGTACAGTCTTCCCTTCCTTACAGCATCAGTGAAGCTCTGATACAGATAATGGAGTGGGATAAATGGCTTCTTAGACAACTGTCAATACAGGCAGCCTCCCTGTAACTACATCTTTCACTCAGGCATTAAAAAGTCATCCGCTTATTTATTAAGAAAAATAAATAATTTTATCTTCTTGTTATCGCTGTGACTAACAGTGCAGCCTATGGCTTCTATGGCTATAAATACATTCTTTGAGCAGCCCTCTGCAGAAAAACCTTGTGTTAGGTGAGGCAAATTACTGCAACATGTAGGATAGTTAATTCCTAGCTCAGATCACAGTCTGAAATGGAAGACTCAAATATATGCTTGGTGTTGAAACCTTTATTTTATCCTACTGGAATTGTTTATGCTCTAGTTTAGAAAGTAATCCCATTCTTCCCTCTTTCCAGAATACTTGTATATTTGAAATTTGTAACTATGTTCAATACAAGGAAGACAGTAGTAGCAAATATATTAAAAGAAAAAAACCACCAACCTTCTGTGCTACTCATCAGATTGATAAATGTATGACGTTAAACTTCTTCATAAATTTGTGATAGTGTGCTGCTTTGAAGCCAACTGGAATATTTTAATGAGAAAAATTAGATTATAGGCTGTGAGAAACAATGATGATGTCTACTTCACTCATAGGCTTGCTAAAAAAAAGCAAGGACACAAACATAGATAAGACAGTCTGCTTGTCGGTATCTGTATTTTCTCTCTGGGCCTCTGCTGTTCTGTTTGGACCTGTGTAACCCAACTAGTCATTTCCTTCTAACCCCCCTTGCTGATCCTCCCAACTCACCTTGCACATAAGGCAGATTCTGGGATAAAAGTGGGGGGTGGAAAGAAGGAGGAAGGGTGGTTGGGAGCCCCTCCTGGGGACTCTGATTTCTGGGAAGGGTATTGCATTCTCTGTACTACTTCTAACTTGCATATAACTGTAAATATTTGTTGTATTGTAAATACCTACTTGTATATTGTGCTAAACTGTGAATATAAAGCTTCATTCCTTAACTTCCAGCTGGCTGAGTCTAGTCTGGGTGATTTCATAAGAGTGGGGGAGGGTGGGTAACTCCCAAACCATCACAGATAAAGACTGCTGGTTTTCTTTCTTCCTTAACTATTCTCGTAATGGTGACCATTAAAGAGTTAACCCATCTCGTGTCCTATCAGCTCTATCTCTCTGAAGTGGGAAACTGATACAAGAGTTGTAGCAGGTATGTGAAAAGATCAGAGTTACACAGCCAGGTAAAAATAAAAGGGGGGGGAAAAAGAAACCAAACCTACACACAACCAAACAAAACTACACAACCAAAAAAAATAACCAAACCAATCTAACCAACCAAAGACACCCTTTAGAGTATTTTCAAGGTTACAACCATTGGGAATCACTGATGCCTAAGGAAATATCAAGGTGTGATGGTTTGGGTGTTACCCATCCTCCCACGCTTTGTAGAATCACCCAGACTAGACTCAGCAGCTCTGGAAATTGAATGAAGCTTTATATTTACAGCTAGCACAATATACAAGCAGATATTTACAGTATATACAGTTATAGACAGAAATACACAAGTTAAAAGGTAATACAGAAACACAACACCCCTCCCAAAAACCTGAGTCCCCAGGAGGGGCTCTCAACTGCCCTTCCACCTTTTCCCACCCATCTCTACCTTACCCCAGACATTGCCTTGTGCCCAAGGAAGATTCGAGGCCAGGGGGGTTAGGAAGCAGGTGGATTAATCACAAAGACAGCAGGTTAGGTTAGAGAGAGAGAGAGAAGTTCAGCCCAAAGCCCAGACAGTGACTAAAGCTTTTATTAGCACAGTTTTCACTCTAAACTGGATGCATTTTGATCAGTGAGAATCTATGTGTCTGAATGCAGATACTAATATTCCTTGCATATACAAAAAGCTAAGGTACCAGCAGGCTTGTTTATTTCCACACAATTGGAATCAGAACCTGGTCTGATACATTTAAAATAATTGAATTTCTCTACTGATGTCTTACTTTGCCTGTTCCTAAGACTGTATTTTTTAACCTCATTTCTGTTAGAGCATTACCAAAGACATCACAAATACAAGATCCCTCAGAGGGCCATCTGTGAAACCAGACACTGTCTGATGAGGACTTCCCTGCAATATCAGGATTGTTTACACAGGGTAATGAACCGTAATGATAAGATTTTTTTTTTCTAAACTCAGAAGCAATACAAGAGCAACGTAACAATATCCATACTGCACCAGAGGTTTTCTGTGCTGCTATGAGTGGACCAGAGCACTCCTGGTCTTCATTTCCACCTAGTAGCTATTGTCTTTGTGCATAGAAGGTGAGAAGTCATGAATTCCCACATAAGATCTCCCAGAGCCCAGTCAGAGACAAACAGAACAGAAAAACCTGTATACCTGTCAATTCGGAGACAGCTGCAGCTTGTTAGATATCAAAAAGAGTTCATAAGCCACTTTCTTTATGAGTATAACTTCTGCACTGTGCTACAAGCATAAGATGGAAAGTGACCTTCCTCCCTTTCTATGAAAGGAGTCTTGAAGTATGCAAGACATCAAGGCATGCCAGAGCTTTATCCAACTTCCTAATGCTATGAGACATTTATGAAGACAAGGTAATACTTCATTTTGAAGGGGTTGGGAAGGATGGGGCAAATATTATCACCCACACTGCCGCTAATTTAGAAGGCAAGTCTTCCTGTGCCTTCACCACAGCTGGTGAAGGGAAAGAGCACTGGGAGGGCACTGGAGAGCACCAAAATTAGACTCCAGCTAAGACCTGCTGCAGAGTAGTCCATGTGTCCCCCACTGACTACCAGAGAACATCAGAGAGTTTGCCTCCAGGTGAAATATAAAATGGACTGAGGTCATGCTCGTAAAGACATCTCTTCCCCTCCAGCTCTCCACTGGAGCATGTTCCCTCATCCATTCCTTGAACACAGCTGCTCATGGTATTAGAACACGTGCCTCTACATCACAACCACTTCAGTTAAGCATGGCTGTCAAAAACTTATATGATGCAACTACAAACGTTCCAAAATATATTTAGTGTTTCAGAACATCATCTGACAGTTATTGATTTTTCAGTAACACACTTAGAACTTTTAATCAGGTTTGCATTCAGAACATTTCAAAATTTGAGTAATTATTGATTCTTTCATACTTTCTGATTAAACATTTAAGTGAAAAACATAGGAGTTGCAATATTTTTTAATTCTTTTTTTAGCATCAGATTAATGCTATAAACACCACATGTGCCCAGAGAAAGAAAAAATAGCTACAGACATATTGTAGCTGTGCATTAATGAATGAAGGCAAATGTTTTAACCTAGGTATTTAGTCTTTATAACTTGTTTCTTTTTGTATACTGAAACTTTTCAATTTCACTTTTATGAAATACTGTGGACCTTCATGGTATTTTCATTAAGACTGAGAAGAGGGTTTTGGGTTTAATTTGATGACTTCAGCTTTTAAGATTTTTCTTACTGTGGTTCAGACAATAGTATCTGATACAGAAACCACCTGTATCACTATAGAGAGCAGAAGATAGTTGTGGAAACGCTAAGAAGCAATAGAAAGCAGTTCTGTTGCCACCCACCACTCCAAAAGTATTGTTTTACTTCAGAAATTACCAAATAAAAAAAATAATTCCTTGTTTGCTTTCTGATATTGCTGCCTTCAGGGTTCACAGTTTTAATTCTTTCACAAAATAACAGGAAAATTCAATCTTCGAAGCCAAGACCCCTTGAGAGGGCTTTTATACTTAAATGCTTTTAAAAAACATACTTAATATTAAAGATATCATTAAAAAAAATACAACCACAAAAACTCCACAAACAAAAAAGCCCACCCAACAAAAACCCCACCAAAACCAAACAACAACCACTCTCGCATCACCACTCTTAAATCAAGTATACTTCTTTCTTGCAACCTGGTAAAATGTGAACATCTGTCTTAGTTCCCTTTATTTTTTGTTACCAAAACAGAGAAAGCCCTTTTAAATACATGTATATAACACATTACACAGTATCACACAGGCTTAGGATAAGCTCGAGATAGTCAAGTATACCAAACTTGCAGATGTATTGCTTGCAACCCTATTTATTTTTAAACCTCAATTTCCACATTCAACACACATCCCTGTGTACAGTCTCCTACAGGTTATGATTAGAATATATCATGCAAGTGATCTTACCCAGGGAAAATATGCTGTCTGCAGTGGTTTATCTGACTAGATTTGTACACCACAGACAGACAGCTGCTGCACACGTGCAGGCTGGGTTGCACAAATGGGAAGGAGCTGTAATATCATGGTTGTAATACGTAAACACTGACTCTCAAAAGATCCAGGCAAAGCAGCTCATAGGTATTCTAGCAAGACTACAGACAGAAAGCAAGCAGGTGTCACTGTATTACCTCTGCATAAAATCAAACCTCCTTCTTACTACACATTTCATATATATGGTAGACTGCACGAAGTTGCATAAGGATAAATGTACATGGCTACCTATAAAACAGCAGGTCAACCTACCACCATCAGCAGCATCTGAGACAATTCATATTGCTTAACACATGAGGGAAGAACTCACACAGCCCTTTCCATTCTGCAGTGGAGTACATCGAGTCATACCCCACTCCTAAAACAGGAATATGGCTATCATTACCAAGCACAAGACAGCAGCACCCATAATAGGGCAACACCATTTACCAGCATGTGCTCAAAATGCTGTAAGTTTACACCTGAGAATACTCAGTTTGTTCAGCTATAAAGGTGTTTCTCACCAGTTGCAACATGGGATGCCCACTATAAAAAACACAAATGTTGCTTTATTCAAAGTATTGTAAGTTTTGCTGAACATAGACTGGGCACCACTTCTCCAACAGTCATACAAGGTGAATACTTTCTACATTCAGTTGATACTATGACATATTAGTCTTTAAGTCTTTCTGATTAACAAAAAAGAACACAACCAAGGAGTAAATAAAACTGTGACCAATAAATATGTTTGCTAATTACAATCATTCATACAAACTGCTTTTGCATTAACAGATCAAAATCAATTTTATTGACTTTTGTTCCATAAAACCATTTGTTTTGGTTTTCTTTGCTCTCTCATAACACTACACAGTAAACTTGCAATGCATTAAGAAATTTCAGAACACTGACTCTGTCAATACGGCATGAAAGATGAGGGAAAAGTGAGTAGAAGAGTAATATATTTTTCACAAAGTATTGGATCCCATAAACAAGTTAGTGATGTCTGCAAGGGAGAAAATGTGAGGACCAAAAGTTTTCAAGTTGCTGAGTGATAATAACGGTGCACATCTACTGTGCATCCATCACACTGAAGTGCTTGACATAGATTTTGGACTATTTTAATGCATTTTCTTTATGATGATTAATAGTGGCATAGCACTCTTTGAAATAGCAGCCCATCACATACAGACAAATGTGCTAAATTAAATTCATATGATAATAACTTTTATCTCAGACACATGTGGAGAAAATACTGAAAGGTTAAAACAAAAAAGAGCTGCGAGAAATACTCATTTCTAAGATGAGGGTTCGCAAAAAGCAAAAGGGAGAGAGAAAAAAAAACCAGCAGGGACAAAACACAGTGCATATATACAAGCACCTTTCTGAGGAATTCATTATTCTGATTTCTTCCCCTCCCCCCACCACATTAGAAAGTGGTGAGGTTTAAAATGTGGAGGGTTTTGTTGCAGTTTGAAGGGGAAATGGGAATACTGCAGTAGACAATTATATTTCTGTAAAATGAAAAAAGGTGATGTGTCACTTGCCCACCTTCCAAATCCTGGACATGCTGCTGTGGTCTGCTTTATCTCTAATAATGCCAATCAGAAGTGCACAGAGATTGAGTAACTTCTTATGTTACCCCTGGGTCCTTAAACATTTTGGCTATGGCATCTCTTCAGGGTTATTTTTAGTGGGGAAAGGAAGCTAAGTTAGCATAGAGACACCCCATCTGAGCCTTTTAGTCTGCCAAGACTAGAAGTGGGGCTTCCAAGCCCCACAAGGTGACCAAAGCACAGTAAAGACATTTCAGAGAGAGTGTGCTTAAGCTGACATATTTTAGGATGCTCCTAAGAGAATGCAGACAATTACTAACAAGTTGTAATCCTAACATCATCTCTTCAGAGGTAGAATTTAGCAGGGGAACTTTTAGGGTGCACCATTTTCTCTGACTCAACAGGAAAAACTGAAGGGAAAAAACCCTACTCCCATCAGAAGAACTGGCATAATAGCTACCTGCATGAGTGTCATAATGTATATTTAATGACCCTAAACCACTTTGAAATATCTGGATGTGTCATGCACAAACAGAAACAGTAATTTGCTTCTAGAACTTGCTGGGAACTCATGCAGCCCAACGTGTTCCTGGGAGTGCAGAAGCAGAGCCACGCTACAGCTTCCTCAGCATGGGAATATAGTTGCAGAAATCAATTATTCAGTCTCTTGCAGCGGTCAGACTTACAAGTGTGAACGGAGAGCATCCAAGGAATCAGAAACAGCAGTCTGATTTGAGGGTCAGTTCAGATGCATACAAGTAGCACTGTGAAGTCTGAGTAGGCTCATCAAAGACTGCCACCTTTCTAGCTGCCAACACACGATAAGTACTTCCCAGTTGTCTTATTTGTTATGCATGGGATTTCCAAATGTACCCTAGAGAAAGTTTAGTCTCTACTGGCTTTTGCTTCTATTATTATTTTCACAGTTACAAATGCACATTATGTTCGACAGGGCTGTTAGGAAAATGTGAATCAGCCAGAAGTTGATCTATTGAATACATTCCAGTAAGCCACAGTGCAGTGAAGAGACCTGATTATGATTTAATCACTAAATTACAGTGCTGTTTATATATTGCATATTGTTTACATTATTACCACTATGTTACAGTTTGAAAGCTGAAAATTAATTGCAAACAGACTTTTCCAGAGATTTCAGGCAAATTTGAAATGGGCAGACTCCTCAGAGTTCACATCATAATAAGCTCATCTCACTCAATTGGTCTGAAGAATAAGTTTATGTATTCTGAAAGTGTTTATATTCTGTGGAACAAGCTACTATCTTGCTCTTCTCTCACTGCTCCACCAAGCTTTGGGCTGTGCTTTCTTCCCTCTAACCTTACGGCTTCTCTCCATTTTGGATTCATTAAGATACAGAGCAGGGGAGGGAAAGCCTTTGGGGCCCTTTTGTCCCCAGGAGAGGAGAAGAGAGCTTAACTAAGTGTACAGGGGGGTCCTGTGCGGTTGTAAAACTGTACATATATATCTAAATATACTTTGTATATTTGTTATTGCCTTTTATATTCTTATATTAAGTTTCCTTCATAAATAAGATTTCATTTTGGCTTCCCAGTTATGAGTGTAGTGAAATTGCTCTTTGGGGGTGGGGGATGCAATCCAACCTATAAACGCACTATCAAGGAATATTGGCATAGTTCTTATAAATTCCTCTGCCTAACGTAGAACAGTTTTTCTGCCAGGGAATTTTTCTTCAAGTCCACCAAGACTGAAGAATGGCAAAGGTCAACAATTCAGCTACTTTCTCGAGTAAGAGTACCACCCATAACAGTAATCACACCTTCATATATTCAGAGAGTGCATAATTCACCAAGAAGTGATCTGAGACTAGTCTAGCACATTAATATTTATTGGAATTACACTTATATCTTTTTCAAAGGATCTCTCCAGAGTTTAGCTGTCTGAGCTTCCACAGAATAAAAAAAAAAAAAAGAAGTGATAGCTAGTAAATTCAAGAAATTTTGAATAGCTTTTCTATGCATAACTATGTTGCATGCAGTGACTTAAAAGACCTGATCCACCATGGCTAGGTATTTAACTTGAGGGCAGATGGTTGCTGCCTGTAACCTAAACGTTTTGATTCTGACCAAGTTTTCTGAGAAAACGTCACCTTAAATGTATCATTCATGCAGTACTTTATACTGCTGATTGCAAGCTCTGGATGGTGTATTTTTGTGACAGAAATGTCACAATGTCCTGTTAATAGGGTTAACAGGGAAGGAAATGCTCCTGCAGCCTTTGTCTTGGATTTATTGCTGCGGGGCATTTATTTTACCTTTAAAAGAAAAATTGCGCCATTCTTGGAGGCACTGACTTTTAGAAGCTGTTTAATGAAGAAAGCAAAGCTACATTCTATGTCGTGTTTTAAAAGGAGAAATCAGACTATGTTGATGTTCACAGTGTAACGTGAATGTAATGATATCTTTTCCCCGTAGCCAAAGGTACGCTACCTTCCAGGGGCCCAACAACAACTCCTAGTCAAACCCCACAAAGTTGTGAAGTGCCAGGTAGAGCTGATGAAGAAATTCTGCTGATTGAGAAGCAGACTAGCAGATAAGAGAAAAATCAATGTCTGAGCAGTGTAATAAAAAGAAATATATCATTTTGACACCTTGACTGAGTGGGTTTTTTTGGATAAAGGCTACCATTATTTTCCCACTCCCACCTAGATTTAACCCTGATATCAAGTTAAGCTGTTCCATGTTGTCCAGAATAGGTGATCTCTGCCACAGCTCTCGTTGTAGTCATATTGCTTGTTTCTTTTGTAAAGACTACTACTATTCTGTTTCCTGCAGTCTTTTCTCCCTCTCACAGCAACTCAGATATGCATTAGTAGGATACCAGAGACTGATTTAATATTGTGACTAACAGTCAGATAAACAGATATTTGGACTCCAGGGTCTTTCCCTGCTCCCAGTTGGTGCAAACTGCTTTCTCCTCCTCACAAAACACTTCATAATACTTCTGTAGAAACTCCATAAGGGATTGTTTGTTGATCCTTGTAATTTATAAACTGGCTTCTAATAGATTCCCCACCTCCAATGTTTAAAGGAAAAGCCCTTGAGCTGAAGGCATTCTTAAGTTATTTCAATGAGCTGAACCATGGATAGGAACTTAATTTGATGCCAGTTCCTCATATTCATTAAGATCAGTTGTTCCACAGGGGAAAAAAAAAAAAAACAACAAACCAAAACACAAAGCCACTACATAGATATTCCAGGGGAACTGATGTCAGATAAACCACTTTTCCAGTGCTCAAATAACTAAGAAAAACACCAGTTGAAAACACTCTTTTTAAGCATATGCCTTGCCTTCCATTTTTGTAGGCACATTAGGCAATTTCAATGACTACTTGTGAAAAAGCCTGGTGACCTCTTGCAGCTGGGAAACTTCATTTTAGCATAAACAAGAAGTTGTCAATGAAAGACAGAGGAAAGTGATAACACCCACACAGTACATGAACCTGTGCAAAAATTTACATCAGAAAAGTAAATCTAATCCTGCTGTAGTTTAGTAGAAGTGTGTTAAGAAATGGATTTCATCCATCAAGTTATGTATTTTCTTGTCACGTTCTATATGATTAGATATAGGAGTGGTAGGATTAAAAACAAACAAACAAAATAAATATGTAATGGTAAGTTTAGGAATTCTGACATAAAAGAATCCTCAATATAAATTGTTGTTGTTGTTTGTTTGTTTTTCTGTTGATTTCAAGAACACTACTGACATCAGCACAGACTTCACTCATTCTGAAGTCAGAGAAAAATGTGCAGCTCAAATTCATAACTACACAGAGAAACAGCAGACCACAAGTAATCTGTCAGGGACTTGAGCAACACACAGACCAGGTGGCGGTTCTCTGCATGCAGGTGAAATTAAAGAGAGACAAATGACATATTTACACCTAATTTTGGTATATTAACTAGAAAGAAACCTATAGATCTGTAGGTTTGCGGATTTTAATAAGAGATTTCTGGTTATTAACATTACCAATTAAGACTGACAACTGAATGCCCATTTCAACTACTAGTTATGTCCATATCCTTGTGAAAATATCATGTTCCATATTAAACAATATCCATATCCTTATGAAAATATCATGTCCATATTAAACATTCTTATTTCTCCAACTCACATTGTTGATGGAGTTTCGAATGCTGGCAAATACCTTCTACTTGCCCAAGAATTTAATTGCAATGGAAGATATCTACTCCTCACCACCCAATTTGAGGCATGAGACAATTGAATTAATCATTTGAAAAAAAATAATTGTACTTCTGGCTTACACTTTGTGCAATGACCAAAAGCAACCACCTCTGAACTTGCTACCTCAAGGCACATAAAAATGCCACAGAAACAGTGTAACGGGTACCAGCTGCAAAGCACCTGAAATGTCCACAATTAATTTCCATTACTAAATCCTCCTAATATTAGGAATGAAACAGGGTTGATATTCTACAAGTATTTCAATTAATCAAATGATATCCCAAATTATACCTCAAATAGGTGACCCAAGATCAACAACTTGAAATAACAAGCCATACCTCTGACTAGCAGAGCATTTATCTGGTGCACAGCTAGTTCTTCAGCTATTTGTGATCCAAGAGGGTTTTTACAGTATATTTAGATGCTATTTCTGCAATCCCACAGGCCTGTGTAAGAACCCATCTTGAGTTACATTCCTTATTGACCATAAATTATCTAGGCACATACACATGCATGGACATATTTCTTCCTATTCGAAGTTAAGAAAACTGCAAAAGAAAGGTTTCCTGTTATGTTGGCTGCAGAGAGCTTAACTTCATAAAGCTGAGCTTTCTCTGGTGCAATGTGCCTGCACTGAAGTGACAATTTCCATTTGTGTTACTTCTCCCAAACCTAACAACAATTATTTCATTGCCTAACTTTTTCTTACTATAAACATCAACAAAATTGAACATATTAGACTAGTTCCAAACGAATATAAACACATTTTCAATTTACATATCACACTAAACTGCTTTGTAAATTAAGGTCATAGTTTGAGGTAAAAGACTTTAGCATTTTTACATACAGACTACGTGCAAAAGAAAATAAAAGAACAAATCTCCTCCATCTTTTCTTCACATCAGCATTTTACCGATTCCTCCCTTAGCTTTAGTATGAAGACCTTGAGGGATGCCCAAATCAAGCCTAATTGGAAGCAATGAACAATTTCCCACCAGGTGTTAACCCCTTCGCCCCGCGGTAAGTATCTTGCCTCCGGCCTCCGCACCCGACACCCGCCTCAACTTCTCCATCTCCAACCCAGGCAAAACTTCGCGAAGTTACCTGGCGGGGGGCACCTGCCGAAAGAGAGCACCAGATGCCGGAGGGGCGGTGCAGAGGAACCGGCACAGCCGCGCCCTGGGACGTGGCCTAGAAGGAGGTGGCTTCTCCACCGCGGACACGGGCTTGCGGGACGGAGGCGGTGAAACGAGGGCTGGGCGAGGCAGCTGCCCCGCCCAGCCCTCGTTTCGCCGCCTCCGTCCCCCGCCCCTGGGGTTCGCCCTGGCCCGCCTTGGAAAGATGAAGAGCAAACCGGAGACTCCTCCTTCCACAACCTTCTTCCCCTCTGGGTTTTTTTTTTCCCCTCCTTCTGCCAGTCCCCCGACTCTTACCTGGCTGAAGAGAACCCCGAAACGCGGTCCTAGGAGGTGAGGGAGGCGTGCCCGAAGTCAGTCAGGGGAAGAGCGCTGGAATTAAAAGTCCCCCGGGGTGTAGGGTCGGTAATTTGCAGAGGCGGAGCAAGCTTACTTGAAGAGGGTAGGAGTGGAGAAGGAGAGGAAGACACCCATGCCTCGGGACTTCTGGCAGTGCGATTCCTGTAGCCGAAGGGTGGCGTCAGGTTAATGAGGGCGGGCTCGGAAAGTCGCGCGGCTCCGGCGGGCGGCACCGGTTCAGCACGCGGACAGCGGCTCCAGGCCCTCGCTGAGGGACTCCGTCTTGGAATGCTTCCTAGTCCGCCCACCATGCTCCCAAGTAAACTATTCACACACTAAATCAGGCTCTGAAGGTAGCATGTTATCCTTCCTGGGACCTTGACAGATGGCTTCTTGCCAGCCATCATTCGGGTCAGGACAGAGAGGCTGCAGAAAAGCTGTGATATCAGTGCCCTAGTAAGGTAGTTCAAGCTCTGTTTTAAACTGATCTGGGTAGAGGTGGAAGTGCAGAGATGACTGCACATTAGGAAGAAGTTCTTTACAGTGAAGGTAGTGGAGTACTGGAACAGGTTACCCACAGAAGTTGTGAATCTCCCTCCCTGGAAATGTTCCAAGCCAGGTTGGATTGGACCTTGAGAAACCTGGTCTAGTGGAAGGTGTTCATGCCCATGGCCAGGGGATTTGAACTAGATGATCTTTCAGGTCCCTTCCAACCCAAACCATTCTATTATTACCAGCTGAAAGTAAGCATCAGGTCATGATTACCTGAAAAATCACTAATACCCTATCAAAACACATAAATGGTATGTTATTGCACACATTCTGGTTGATTAGTGATCCACGAGCATTGGCTAGGAAATATTATTAGATCTATTCTGCAGTGGAGGACACTGGAGCAGAGAGATTAATAAATTATTAAGGTTTGGCATAGAATCAGTTTCCTGCATGACTGCACATCTGAGTGTACCTAACCTGTGGAGTCATCATCCTCCTCACATCACTTTTTTCCCTGCTTCTTGGGTGTAAGCATAGTGCCACAATGGCACAACAAGCAGTAGCTTGATCATTATCTCTGGAAGCTTTCACAGGCCTCACCCAAGCACTGAGATATAATTTGAGGTCCTCCAAACTCAGGAAGTTGCTAATGTGAGTACAATACCCCAAAATAAAGAAACATAATTTTGTGTGGAACAGTCAGTAAGGAGCATGACAATAAAAACAGATCTTTTATCTACACAGAAATTAGTGTTAAGAAAGTGGGATATGAATTCACATTTTAGGATCTCCCTCTCAAGGACGGAGAGTATTCACCTTTTGCAAATTTCAATAAGCATAATTTTCCAGAAATTGAATACTTACTATCTCCAGAGTTCATGAAACATTAAATAAGAATTCTAGGACAACAAAAGAGCTTTGTTTTGGCTATATAGAATAGTTGTTGCTACAGGAGCAGAGGCAAATTAATTTGGAAAAAAGTACTGATATATTACAGTAAGAAAGGAAATTTCCTTTACTAATCACTCATAGAACAGGTAAACAAACAGAATTCACTTCATGCTGGTGGTTGGAAATAGTTTAGAGTTTGGAAAAACTAAAGGCAGGCTTGAAGAAAGTTTATCAATTGTCAAGGCATGCGTGACCCTTCAGCCCATCCACCTCTATATGAATTATATATATGTTTTTTTAGATACATTCTGAATACATGTATGACATGAGAACACAAATTACAGCTGTGGAAATGGAGAAGGCTATGGAAGGTGAGTAGATAAAAATCCTATTAAAAACACTCCAATTTCTATATAACTACTAATGTGTGATAACTCAAACGCTTTCTGCCTAATCTCAAAGTGGAGTATGAGAAAGGCTGTACTGATTTTTAAATTATTTTCATTATATATTCAATATTATATTCATTATATATTCCATTTTATTATATACTAATTATTTTATTATACAGGGTAGACATTTTATTTATTCATATATATATGTGTGTGTGTGTGTGCAATTGCTCACAGCCTTTCCAAGATTTTTACTGTTTAAAGTACATTCTAAAACAACTTCTTTTCCTAAGGAGCTTCTTTTTTGTTAGATATACACACACACATTTTTACACATATGAGAAAACCTAATGCCAGACATTTACAACATTTTGCAAAATGTTGCAAACTCAGAGGAAAGATAACACTTTGAAATTTCAGGATTTGAGATGTAGAAAGGAACATAAGCTTAAGAGAAAGGTTTTGAAAGTAGTTACACACTTAAAATTGTGACATACAAGTTTTCCCAACAACAGCCTGAAAGCAGTGTGCCAATTAGGCTCATCACAGATTGTGCAGTGAAGGCACAGGCCTCTTTAGTGAAAGTGTCTTGGAGCGTATCCAGTCCTGGTACATGACTACAGATATGATTGTGTCAAAATCCAGGCTGCTATGGCTTCAGACTCACAAGTCACCTTGCTATACAGATGGTCTGAGAAATGAAGCATGGAAAAAATGCTAAAATAGTAGTGGCAGAAGTCATGCACTGGGTGAGACCAACTGCACAAAACAATGTGTGACATCTTGCTGCAGCAGAGTTGAGTTTCTTTGCTTCCCTGTGCTAAACACAGCTTCTTAGTCAGGAGGCTCATTTAGGGTATTCACCAGTTTGGCATGCCCATGTTACAGGACAACCAAAAACATCCTTATGGTCAACGTTTGAGAGTGCAGGTAAGATTGCTTTAATATGGCACAACTTCTTCACATCTGTGGTCTCAGCACAGTTTCAATTTTTGATCAGGTAGATAAAAACTCAAACAATTTCAAAATGGTTATGCTCACAAATGATTATGGACTGAATAGCAATCAGCTAAAATCAGAATTAATATATGAACTGCATATTATTTTTAAGACAAAGGATATTCCTTGGTTTTCTTTGCCTTTGCTATAGCACTGACAGGATCCTCTTCTGTTAGATAGTAGACAAGTATGGAACAGTAATATCAAAAATGTCCCTTCATTGAAGAGATTATAGTCTGACAAGGTAAACATCTTGATAGGAGTAATGTACTTACTGTGTGGGCAGCATAAGTTTTATGTGTTCTTAATTATTAATTTCTTTGCTTCTAAGTGCTTTGATTTAGAAATGATGTGATGTGTACATGCAGTGTTGACACTCAGATAACTTAATTGTTTTGGTAATATAACAAAGCATATGATGTAATATCAATAGACTGCATCTTGTGTGCATTACAGAGCTTTTCCATGTGGATGCTTATCCTTAAGTGACAACAGTAATGATTCCTAATATGTGTACAGAGTAAGAAAGTGACTGCTATGATAGACACTTAATAAATGGTTAAAAAGACCAGTGGCAGAGCCAAGGATGACATTCAGAATCAAATCTTGGCTTTAAACTGGTTTTGCCATGATATAGGCAGATGCAAAAGTTTTGAATTCAAATAAAACAAGAAAAGAAGAAAAAGCCACAGGGCAAAAGATTCCAAAGCAAGGCAACTATTTATCCATACATATGAACTTAGGAGCTTCCCTTCCAAAAATATTATTCAACCACTACCAACTTTATGGTATGTTCCCAGTAATAATCCAGGCTCAAAAATATTAGTTACTATAAGGTGCAGTGATAGTCCACTATTCTATGCATAAGGGAGTGCAAAGTATATAAGTGAAATGTAAACATTCAAGTGGGTATTTGTATCTTCTAAATGATGTTAACTGAATTATTGCTAAGAAACTTGTATCCATCAACTCTACAGAAAACCCACATTTCTAATCATATAATCTAAACACTGTTAAGTAGATGGTTTGCACCATTGTCTAAATGTGATAGGTAACAACAGCTGACTGTTTAGAGCAAAAAGGAAATGTTCACCTTTATATATCAGTTGTGTTCTGTGTAGCATTTTTAAACATATATAGTCTATTGAAGAACATTCTCATAAGAGTCATTCTAGTTCTGCTGAAAAGTGAAATTTTCTGGACAGGTCAATAGGAGGTCTTTTATTTGGGTTTGGTTTGGTGGTTTGGTTTTGGTTTGAATTTTTGTGGTTGTTTTGCTATTGTTTTGATTTGATTTTTTTCTTAAAAGATATTAATATTCCTTATAGGTGGCAAAAAAGAGCAAAAAAATAACCTTCTGTAGTAAAAATACAATGATCAGCTACAGCTACTATCTTTCCTCTCAATAAGCTAATGCGTATCCATCTGTATAAAATTCTTAGAATCATAGAATCAACCAGGTTGGAAGACAACCTCCAAGATCATCCAGTCCAACCTATCACCCAGCCCTAGACAATCAACTAGACCATGGCACTAAGTGCCTCATCCAGTCTTTTCTTGAACACCTCCAGGGATGGCAACTCCATCACCTCCCTGGGCAGCCCATTCCAATGGCAAATCACTCTCTCTGTCAAGAACTTCCTCTTAATATCAAGCCTATACCTCTCCTGGCACAACTTGAGACTGTATCTCCTTGTTCTGTTGCTGGTTGCCTGGTAAAAGAGACCAACCCCCACCTGGCTACAACCTCCCTTCAGGTAGTTGTAGACAGCAATGAGGTCACACCTGAGCCTGCTCTTCTCCAGGCTAAACAACCCCAGCTCCTTCAGCCTCTCCTCCTAGGGCTATGCTCCAGGCCCCTCACGAGCTCTGTCGCCCTTCTCTGGACACCTTCCAGTATCTCAACGTCTCTCTTGAATTGAGGGGCCCAGAACTGGACACAGTACTCAAGGTGTGGCCTGACTAGTGCAGAGTACAGAGGAAGAATAACCTCCTTTGTCCTGATGGCCACACATAAAGCCTAAACTTCAAGTATGAGCATGTGGCCCATTGAAATAAATTGCTATTTTCGCAGTGATTTCAACAGGTTCAGAATTTTATTAAACCATTTTAGTAGGCACGAGATAAGAATGTGTCAACAAAAGGAGAGTAGGATGGATGTTAGGACATATATACATATGACAATATCTCTAATTAAACATATAATTAAATATATGCAAATCATTATCATCAGTGCTGTAATTCACATTTTCTTTTTAGAAGCATGTTTACTAACCCCTTTCTTTAACCCCAGCTAGCCTCAACTTAAAAAGCCAAATTTACATTCTACTTGCACAAAAACAGCATCCATTTTGAAGGGCATCTGACACAGCCAACAGAAACTGATAGAATAAATAAAAGCAAACCCATCATTATGACATCAGTCAGATCAGTACAAACTAAAGTATTGGATTACCAGAATGAACTGAGGTCATTTACCTTTTTCCAGTTACTCATCTTCACAATTAAGAATTAGAATGATAATTTGATTTGAGTTGTATCCAAAGCAGTTACACTACTAACAACAGCACTGCCTAATTCAAAATATAATAATGCTTGGGAGTGAAAATTAACCCCCAAAACCTTTTTGGTGTAGAAGGTTAAGCACTTTGATTTGTACCTAGAATCTGACCTAGAATCTCAGTTTTGTAGTGCCAAACAAATTTCTAATTGATTTTATATCACCATTGATTATTGCAACAATGTAAGACTTCATCCAATTGAGTTATAGAGAAAGGGGGGGAGGAAAAAAAATCTATCACAAAGATAGAGAAGCATCTCTCAAAGATGCATTTAGAGAAAAATGGCCAATGCACTTATTTTTTTTTTAAGTTGTAATTGTATTCAAGAGAATGACATTTAGCAGCCATTGACTGTAGGTTATTGAAATATTGTATGACCTTGGCTCCACTTCCAAACAGAGAGCAAAACCACAAAAAAAACTGTAGGGAATAAAGAAATCAAATTTTGGTCTTGGAAATATTCAATAATAAGATGATGATCTTAATTACTCTCACAGCTACCGATTTTTGAATCAGTACTTAACCAAAGCCCACATGTTGAATAGCCTCATAATCTGTATATGAACAGAGTACACATAAGTAAATCTGTGCATACTTACTAGAGCAGCCCAAAAGTTTTGGTAAGAGCATGATTTCCTTGTCAAGATAATTTTACAGTATACTTCTTGTCTTGTTCAAGCCTAATGAATACATGGGCAACACATTATAGGTTATTTCATTACTATGTAAGATTAAATGGTTGTGATACATTAGATGTATCCCCATGGTTTAATCCAATGGTCACGCTGGATAAGCATTTTCCACACCACTATATCCTGGCATGAAAATCAGTAACATCATGTTTAGCAGTAACGCCTTTTTTTATCCTTATAGTGCAAAGTCAAAATCCAAACCAAACCTTTTTTTTTTTTTTTTCCTTTTCACAAGGGACAGAAAAGGGTAGAAACTGAAAGCCAGGCCCCAAAGTTCCAATTTATTTAAGACTGCTTTACTTACAGCTTGAATCCATTCACTGAATTTAGCTGTTAAGTAAAGGAGTAGGAAGAAAGGAGAGAGAAAGGGATTAGAAGCTCTTTGCCTGACAGCAGTTGTTAGAGCAGCACTCTTGATTATTGTAATGGGTTCACTTGTCAAATGCCTTTCATACCACAAGCAAGGCTGTTAAATATGAAGTTGAGACTGAAATTTTTTTTTTGTCATGAAAAAGCACTCTCCACATCAACCCCTGCCACCCTACCACCGAGGAGCATTAAAAGTGTTTTGATGCAATCCTATTTCCAGGGGGATATCACAGCATCTACTTTCCTTTTGCTGCTTCTGACCGCTTTGTTCATAACTTCAAGCAATGAGTTAGTACGTAAGATTTCTTCCAGAATTCGTTAATAACAAAGGCTTCATTCTATCTCATTTGACCAATAACCTTCTTAAATAAGCTCTCTTGCTTCCCATTCCCTGAAAACAATGAGTATACTACCAACTGAATTGAAAGCCTGTGCTCATCTTTTCAGCTTTTCAGGAGCAAAATTCTTTTAAAAAAATTATCAGAGACCAGTGCTTATTTTATATTAGTCAATAATCTTACCCTAAAACTGCACAGTGACTAAATTAATATTTGGATACATTTTCTTAGAAGCAGAAAAAAAGATAAGATGAAAAACCAACTACTGACAAACTTGACACTTTCTTTACTGCCTCTGAGGCAAAAAAAAAACAACCAAAAACAACAACAACAAAACACACAAAAAAAAACCAAAACAACAAAAAAACCCCAAAACAAAACATTGAGAAGCAACAAAGAAACAAAGTTTTAGGTTCCTGTTAAAGGAACATCTCTCCCATGCCTTCTTTAGGACATGACTGTCACCAGCATGGCTGTTGCAGGTTGAGTAACAGAGCACAGTGCTGGAGCAAAAGCAAGTGGCCACTGTGCTTAAGGGAGAGAACCTCAGGGCTTTCCCCAGCCATGAAGGTCATTCTGTGCTGGGAAAACACATTGCAGGGAACAGAGGGACACATGGGGAAAATCATAACTGAGAAGAGTCACAGTTGTTCCTAATAAAACGGTTGCTTAGGCAAATATAACACCCTTACAGTAGTGGCAGGGGAGTGGTTTTAGCCACCAGAGTAGAGCTGAAAATATGAAGAAAAATGCATCAAGAGAAAGGAAGCAACCCATGCTATTTCTGATGCTTTACAGCAAGCAGCTCTCAATGAAGGCATTTATTCACTGGGTAACTCAGCTGGAAATAGATTAGAAAAAATAAAGAACCTCAAAAATCTTGATTTTGATTCCACCACATAACATTTACAACAACAAAATCATCTGGTTTTCCACTTCCAAAGGGGTGTTTTGAATCTTAATCAAAGTTGCTAGGACCTTATTAACAGAAAATAAGAATGTAATGACAATTAAAAGACTCAGTAAGAAGAATTGAAATAGACTTTACAAAACTAAAATAACATTTCAGACTATCACTAGATGTACTGCATGCATTTCCACATATGTGAAACTGTATTTCTAGGAGATGGAGGGCTTTTTGGTTTGGGTGTTAAGCTGGGAATGTTGACAAGCCAAGTGTCTATATGCCAACTACCTCCTCTGAAGCACAGGAAAGAATAATATTTGTATGCCACATATGTTGCCAGAAAATTAACAATAATCTTTCTGTTTGCTGTGTATGAAGAGAGCAAACTTCCAATTGCATTTCAGAGCACAGATGAGTATGCTGCTCTGTACCTCAGCACGGTTTGAGTTTTACTGGGAAATTTTTTTAATTATTGCTCCCAGCTTACCTGCTTTTAAACATAGCCAACATATTAGCCATTTCTGAAGTATTTCTGTTGGCCTTTAAACCATTCAAACACCTGCAACTCACTTGAACCCTTACAGACCTGCAATCAGCAACAGAACAAGGCGACACAGTCCCAAGTTGTGCTGGGAGAGGGATAGGCTGGATATTAGGAGGAAGTTCTTCACAGAGAGAGTGATTTGCCATTGGAATGGGCTGCCCAGGGAGGTGGTGAAGTCGCTGTCCCTGGAGGTGTCAAAAAAAAGACTGGATGAGGCACTTAGTGCCATGGTCTAGTTGATTGCACAGGGCTGGGTGCTAGGTTACACTGGATGATCTCAGAGGTCTCTTCCAACCTGGTTGATTCTATGATTCTATGAACTGTCTTTGCTGGCACATTATGCAGATTTTAAGTGTAATATTCCATTGTGTATAATGCAGGCCTCCAGCCTGATTGCAGAATTCAAAAGAAGCACAAAATGGCATTTTAAAGAACAATTAAGAGGAGAAAGCAAATATAACTTGCTGGGGTGTACATTTTCCCCAAAAGTGAAACTAGATTTTCAAATATTTTTCTATATTATGTTTTGGTCTAGTTAACAAAGAGAATGAGCTACTACATTCAAAGAAACCTCAATTCCTTTTGCTACTGTTCTGTAAGAGATGTACTCAAAAATCATTAGCATCTTTCTGAAAGATGGACAGCTGGAAATACAGCACTACAGTCACTGGATATGTCCTCTATTAGAAAGATAAGAGTGATTACAGTGATTACTCCAGGTTTTCTTATTACACATGTAGGAGAAAAAAAAAAAAAAAAGAAAAAAGAAAAGAAAAGGAAAAAAAAAAAGGCTGCAAAAAGGATTAATTCTGGAAAGTAGCACACCAAAGTAGAAAAAAAAATCAATAGCAACAGAAATCTAGGGAATAAATTGAAAAAAAAAATCACAAGGGCTGGAACAGTTATTTGCAAATGACAGACAAAAAGCATAGATCAATAGAAAGTTTTGAAAGTACCAAAGGAATAGATGAATATATACACCAGAAAGATTAATGTTTTGTGCGTGGCAGACAAAACCAATGGAACTAGTCATTATGAAATGAAAAATAACATCACATCCCATAACACCTTGTAATGACCTTGATAGGAAGAACCTGGCTGCAGACATGTTACATCTCAATTAGGTAGGATTTTGTGCAGCTTTGAAAGCATTTACTTGATCGTCTGCACTAGACACAGCTTATTACCAACAAACTGCTGGTAACTTAACAGTGTGCCTCCTTCTGAATCAAAACAAAGTGATGATAAATACTATAATTTTCATATTTGGGAATGACCTTTTTACCAACAGAAAGTGTTGCTAAAAGGAACACAATGAGATGTAACTGGTCAGAAAGCTACCAAACCACACTTTCTGACTTGGAACTGATGATTCAACATTATTCCTTTTATGCAACATCCCAGAAAGTGTTACAACTTCTTCAAATTTCAAAGTGGATTTCTAGTACCAAGTATGAATACATTGCTTAGGGAGTTTAGAATAAGGAGACCAGTTCATTTCCTTAGGTAGATTTCACAAAGCAACACATAGAATCATAGAATCAACCAGGTTGGAAGAGACCTCCAAGATCATCCAGTCCAACCAGCCCTGTCCGATCAACTAGACCATGGCACTTAGTCAGACCTAATACGCTTTCCATTCTATAGCTCAGGAGAAAGACTCCTATGAACAAGTGACCACTATTTTATTAGAAGATTTCCTATTATTTGTTTCTTTGTTTGTAGTTTGGGATTTTTTGGGTTTGAATGTTTGTTTGTTGAGGGGAGTTGGTTGGTTTTGTTTTGTTTTCTTAAACTACTCATTTTTCATATGAAATGAGAATTCTTATTCTCATTTCATAAGAATATGAGTATCATAAGAACTCATATTCTTAGGAGTTCATGTAGAAAGTAGAGAAGTATGTCTATAGGAACACATTTTTCCTTCTTCAACCTGGAGAAGAGAAGGCTTCGAGGAGACCTTGTAGTGGCTTTCCAGCATCTGCAGGGAGCCTACAGGAAGGCTGGGGAGGGACTATCTACAAGGTCTAGTAATGTCAGGACGAGGGGGAATGGGTTTAAGCTGGAAGAGGGGAGATTTAGACTGGATGTTAGGAGGAAGTTCTTTACAGTGAGGGTGGTAAGGCACTGGAACGGGTTGCCCAGGGAGGTTGTGGATGCTTCCTCCCTGGAGGCGTTTAAAGCCAGGCTGGATGAGGCCTTGAGCAACCTGCTCTAGTGGGAGGTGTCCCTGCCTATGGCAGGGGGTTGGAGATGGATGATCCCTGAGATCCTTTCCAACCTAAACCATTCTATGATTTTCTGAAAGTTCCCTTCTGCTGCATATCAGAAGAGCTTAAAATGTGCATAAAAATCACTTTGATGACTTTGAATTCTTTCTTCATGTTAAGTAACAAAAGCAGTGCTCTTCCTGCCTTGAACTAGACCACTGTCAGGACAGGTGTGATCAGAATACTAGACAGGCTGCCTGAAAAAGATTGACCTGAGCTAAATTTTGTCCCATACCACCTATGTTCTGTTTCTGTATAAGTACAGATGAGCTGGAGAGTGACAAAAATAAACAACTGACTGGGGATTCCCCAGGCATTGATGATGCATCTGGAACAAATCACTCTCCAGCAGTCATTGACCTTTCAGGGACTGTTATAATAAATCACAATTTGGGCATCTTAAATTAAACTGGACAGGCAAGCTTCCAAATAGAAAAATTAAACCACATGAATCATGGAAAAGACCATGGGATCACATGCTAAGCTATAGCTGTACCTTTTGGAACTTGACATTACTTTTTCCAAAATTCCAGTGTGGAGAACACATGGTTTATATGCATGATGGTTGTATCTTTCTCTTTCTGAATTTTCAGTTCTTTGCTGACCTCCTGAGTCAGTGGGGGTTTGGGGTTCTGAGTTTTTCGGGGGGTTGTTTGTTTGCTTGTTGGGGGGGGGTGTGTGTTTTTTTGTTGTTGTTTGGAGGCTTTATTGTTGTTGTTGTTGAATTTTGTTTGGTTTTTTTGTTGTTGTTGTTGTTTGGGGTTGTTTGGTTGGGTTTGTTTGTTTGTTTGAGGTTGTTTTGGGGTTTTTTTTGGTTGGTTGGTTTTGGTTTTGTGGGGGCTTTTTAAATCCATCTGGTTTATCCTTGGAGGAAGTAGAACTGGAAGTTCACATTTTGCTATGAAGAAAGGGCAGAACATAAGAGTTTCTGAAAAAAAATTGAAGAATCAAAATTCAGCTTCTGATCTCTGGTGTTCACATCCTCAGCTCTACCTAGCAGCCGCTTCAGTTTGAACCATTTGGTACCTTACAATCCACTCAGCATATTTTTGAGAAGTTTGAGGTTATTCATGAAGAAGTGTTTCTGGAAAAGTAAAGAGAAGATACTTTACCCTTCCTTATACATATTAAAGATACTAAAGTCAGATAAATCTTCATGGAAATCTTGTGAAAATAGCTGTAGATTTCCAGACTGAACAAGGAAAATACAAATATTATTTCCCCAGTTCCTTAATCTGCTATGTAAATTACTCTCACAACTTTCTTTTACTCTTCTAACATTGGGCTATATTAATATCACTACCTATAGCTAGTGTTCAGCTATATTGTGCAAGCCTACGAAATTGCCTCCCCTTGCATCAAAAATAATTCTGTACTGCCTCTGACGATTTTTCTAACCTTTGCTTTCACATCACAGGGTTTGAGGAGGCATTTTACTCTCCTTTTCCTAACACCCTTTCAGCTGCACTCTTGACATATTTCAATTAGGATTTCTTTCTGATCAAAGGATGGACACCTCTTGCTTCCAATCAGTTAATGGTTTCCTACTTGCTGCTGCTGCTGTTGTTTCCACCTCACTTACCATCCTCCTTGACCTCAGAGCAGCTGGAACTCTGAAATTAGGTTAAACAGACTCATGCAACTCTCTCAGCTGCACAGAAGCTGCTGCAGTAGTTTGGTGTTTGGTATTTGGTATTTGTAGCCAGGTGGGGGTCAGTGTCTTCTCCCAGGCAACCAGCAACAGAACAAGGGGACACAGTCTCAAGTTGTGCTGGGGGAGTAGGTGGGTAGATGTTAGGATGAAGTTCTTGCCAGAGAGAGTGATTTGCCATTGGAATGGGCTGCCTAGGGAGGTGGTGGAGTCACCATCCCTGGAGGTGTTCAAGAAAAGACTGGATGGGGCACTCAGTGCTATGGTCTAGATGATTGCACAGGGCTGGGTGCTAGGTTGGACTGGATGATCTTGGAGGTCTCTTCCAACCTGGTTGATTCTGATTCCATGATCTGCAAGGACATAATATTTGGAGTACATTTAGAACTTTATCCCTTATTTCAAAGTGTCTATGGTTAGAAAAGACATTATTTGGATTTATAATGCTGGCCTGAAGTGCATGATCACATTTCCAACAGAAAATCAGCATTCCCTTGGCTACAAATCTATAACTGCTGGTTTAGGAAACCCTCCCACCACTGTCGCCTTGTTGATAATATGATGCATTTTATTGCATTTTGCTGAGTTCAGTGCATTTTGATACTTCCATTTAGTGTTTTGCACTTCCTTTTAAATTCCTTCTCTGCAGTGTATCAAACTTTGTTCATTCAATGTCAAATAGTGGGGCAGATAAATAGTGTCTGCAAAGATATACTTTCAACTGAGCACTGAAAGTGCCTGATTAAAATTCCCTTTGAATAGTTTTTTCTTAGGGAAAAAAAAAAAAAAAAAAAAGAAAAGCTTTTTGACAAATTTTTAATTATCACACAATTATTTGTGCTACACTGTCATAAGTAGTCGATGTAGCACTGGAAACACATTTTCATAGAATCATAGAATGGTTTAGGTTGGAAAGGACCTCAAGGATCATCCAGCTCCAACCCCCTGCCACAGGCAGGGACACCTCCCACTAGAGCAGCTCGCCCAAGGCCTCATCCAGCCTGACCTTAAACCCCTCCAGGGAGGAAGCATCCACATCCTCCCTGGGCAACCCGTTCCAGTGTCTTACCACCCTCACTGTAAAGAACTTCCTCCTAATATCCAGTCTGAATCTCCCCTCTTCCAGCTTAAACCCATTCCCCCTCGTCCTGACATTACTAGACCTTGTAGATAGTCCCTCCCCAGCCTTCCTGTAGGCTCCCTTCAGATACTGGAAAGCCACTATAAGGTCTTCTCGAAGCCTTCTCTTCTCCAGGCAGAACCCTGCACTTGGCTTTGTTAAATTTCATCCCATTGGCCTCTACCCACCCATCCAGCCTGTCTAGGTCCCTCTGCAGGGCTCTCCTACCTTCCAACAGATCAACACCTGCTCCTAGCTGCATTCAATTCTGCAGATTGACAGTGTACTTTAGTTTATTGCAGTCTAACTGGTCTCCATTTTATATCTGCCCTTATGGCCAGATTCTTTTCTTTGGAAAAACATTTTTAATTTAGGAATTTATTGCCCAATGCACTTCTTAAAATGTCATATAAAATTGAAATTTAATAGACACAGTTGGTAATAGTCAATGACCTTTAAGAAGAAATTGTGCTAATAAATGGTTACAGACTATCTTGCCTGAATATCTGTAATGCTTCTATTCTTTCTGCAAATATCTGAATACTTCCCCTAGGAATTTAATGAAAGCTTCACAGTCTAGTGGATGGAGCAAATAGTTTCTCTTGCCTTTTGATTGTGGTATCTTGAAAGAAGGTTTTTACAAACAGAGCAGATGTGTAGAATAAACTGAATAATTTTGCATTATGAGAGACCATATACAGAGTCATCACATCTAATACAGGTTGTGGCTGTACTGAAATTTTTAAAGTGACAGTTCCCTTACACTAGCCATCTTGCTGTGGGTCTGTCTGAGTACACTGAACAGAGATGCAGGTTTGTCTGGCTTAGCAACTCTGCTGAGATCCAAGGTGAGTTAATATAATATAGCTAAAGCTTAAGTCTGCTCTGCTATGGTGAGATTATTATAAATAACCCAGATAACTGAAGTTAGACATGGTGCAATTACTCCTTGGGTTGTGTTTCAAACAGGCATTGGGAGAAGCATACAGATCTCAAGGTCTGTATTAGAAATACCAGTTTATGTAAGAGGAACTAACTGTGTGAATTTAGCTGTGGGTAACTTCCTTTCTCAGAGAGACAATTCTGTTAGTCTGAAAATGCTTAGTAAGGTGACACTTGTATCCCCACTGTAAAACATTAAGCTTCAATAAAATCTTCCTGTCCTGTTAGAAACATTTGACTTATATGAATGGTGTACTATGGGACAAGAGAGTAGAGAATTGCTCTTCATATGATGTCCTTCAATTCTGTCCTAGAGGCTGAGGGAGCTGGGGTTGTTTAGTCTGGAGAAGAGGAGGCTCAGGGCAGACCTCATTGCTGTCAATGACTACCTGAAGGGAGGTTGTAGTCAGGTGGGGGTTGGTCTCTTCTCCCAGACAACCAGCAACAGGACAAGGGGACACAGCCTCAAGTTGTGCCAAGGGAAGTATAGGCTGGATGTTAGGAGGAAGTTCTTGCCAGAGAGAGTGATTTGCCATTGGAATGAGCTGCCCAGGGAGGTGGTGGACAGATAAGCAGCCTAAAACAGTAACCTATATTCTCCTAGGAAACCCAGGCTTCTTACTACCTACAGGCTTCCTTCCTACTTAATCTCTACCTATTTACTACCTGCCTACTATTTTCCTTCCTAACCTATTACTCAGCCTTCCTACTACCTGCAGGAAGGAAGTGCTTTAAAGAATTGTTTGTGCCAAATTTGGGCAAGTTTCACCTCTTTGCAATTTAATTGTTAGAATGCTACTAAGGAAAAATAATAACTATTACACATTGTACTGATATAAAAGCTGTATCATTGAGGGAATGAAAAAGCAAACATTTCCAGCAAATCACTTCTCACTAATGGCAGCATAAATTTGCAGTTACTCAGATGACTTCAATGAACCTACTTTACATTTATGCTACTGTAGCCAAGCATGAAATTTGTCCCAGTGATTTATTCCACAGATGTAAAAGAACTGAGTTGGAGTCTGTTCTGCGCTTAGAAAATGGTCTGTAGTTGAACAGTTGTAATTGGAGACAGAATTAATGTTTGGGGAGTGCTTCCATATCAAAATTCTTTAAATGTTTCAAGGATTTCATTACTATAAAGAGTCAGTTATATGGAGCCACCTACAACAATATATGTGTGTTTCAGGTATGAAATAGTTCTTAGGGCTTACTATAGGCAATAGTTCTGTAAAGCTGATTGATCCTCACATTTTACCAAGGGCTCTAGCTTCATACTCACCTTACTCTAATCTGGATAATACAAATACTTAAAATACTTTCTTCATAATTACACAGGCATTACTGGTCTGAAGACAACAAACTCAGACCCTTCTCAGGGGTATCCAGTGATATGACAAGAGGCAATAGACAGCACAACTTGAAATACAGCATATTACACTTAAATATAAGTGCTATCCTCTAACTGTGGATTTAGTTTAAGATTACTTGTTTGGTTTGTTGCAATTTACCCAGCTACTCTGAATGCAGTGCAGCATTCCAACTTAGACAGAAGTCAGATCTTTCAACAAATGTTTTGTACGTCATAGCTCAACAGTTTGAGAGGTTTTGTTGCTGTTAGCATAGATCTATTTTCAGGAAATCAACTCCTAGATTTCAGCTCTTATGTTTCTTCTACAGAGTAACTAGATGAAGACTCACTGTCTGTCATTAGTGGATGACAGAATCAGGGTCATTTATATGGAACCACCCACTTCCCTCCCCCCAAAAAATGCATTTTATTTATTGAACATAATTTCTTATCTAAATAAAACCAAACTGATAAGACTGTTATTTAAGAAAGAAAGAAAGAAGGAAAAATAAATACATCTCTAGTGATTTCAGTCACAGCATTGGGCAAGGCTCCCATGGAGAATTCATGAAAAAAAACTAGGAAAACTACAACGAGGTAAATTAGGTGGTTTTCCCCTCAGGAAGAAAACAGCCTCCGCCCTTTTCAGTAGTTGCACAGTAGATGCTCTGTAACAAAGTTCAGAAGAAATTTACATACCCGTCTGGATAAAATATAAAATTCATTAACACCTTCTCTCGTAGTTGAAAATTGCACAGTTAAAACCTTTCTTCTTGTGGCAAACTGGAGTCTTTTTTTGTCAGTAGTGTGAATTGATGTTTTCCATCTTTTACTTCAAGTGTTTGGTGGGAAATGTACAATTTGCACTTCAAAGACGCACTCCAGATTGGTCACATGCTTTGTGGCTGCAAGAAAGTCTTGCAATTGTATCATTAAAATCAAGATATGTCCATATATTTAAAGTGAGAAGCTTACATTTAATTCCATAGGAAGAATTAGGCTGAATATTGTTTGGAGAAGCACTTTGTGGTGGTTTGGGTGTTACCCGCCCCCCCCTACACACACACTGTGGAAATCACCCAGACTAGACTCAGCTGGCTCTAGAAATTGAATGACGCTTATTATTTACAGCTAGCACCATATACAAGTAGATATTTACAGTATGTACAGTTATAGACAGAAATATACAAGGTAAAATGTAATACAGAAACACAACAGCCCTCCAAGAAACCTGAGTCCCCAGGAGGGGCTCCCAACTGCCCTTCCACCTCCCCCCTACCCCTCTCAACCTTACCCCAGTCCCAAGGAAGAATGGAGGTTCGGCCAGGGGGTTAGGAAGCAAAGTGGATTAGTCAGAGAAACGGCAGAGAGGCTACAGAGAGAGATGCAGCTCGGAGCTCCCCAGCAGGAGTAGTGAGTTATCTATGTTTTGATTCTTGTTCTTATACATCTCAGCAAGCTTATGAGGGAAGTAGACATCACCATTGTTTTCCTTTCACAGCCTGTAATCTAGTTCTTCTCACCAAAACATTCTAGCTAGCTTCAAACTAACACACACTTCATCATATTGATATCTCTGATTGATTTATTTAATCATATAAATGAAGGGCTAGGTGACCGTTGCAGTACGAAGCCTTGCATGTGTGAGTTCACCAAAAAATTTTAAAGCATAACACAAAACCAAACCAGGCTCCATCGGCACCTTCTGAAATAAATTCCTTCTCCCCTGCTCCATTATCTGTTGCACAATTTAGCTTTCCAATCCATGTTGAAGCAGACTGAACCCTGACAAATTTACTCATTCAGTATCACTGCTGGAGAGTGTCCCGTTACAAAAGTTTTCTGCCACCAGAGCACCAATCAAATCCTGCAAGCATCAAAATTTGTTTCTGCTCTTGCTGTTTACAGAAGAAGCTCTGTGACTGCATGGAGGCACAGACATGTTCATACTTCTGATTCACATCCTGCGCAGAGAATATTTCTCCTCAAAAGGATTTGGAACGTGAATGTGCCACAAAGCGGCAACATGGCAAGTAGCTGAGAAGGCCTCAGTCTCAGCTGCTCTGTCTCTGACAGAGCTCACAGCCAGGCTGTTCACACCTTGGGATGTGCTGCTCCCAGCACTGGTGCATGGATGCCTGGTGGCAGGAATGACACATCTCCCCTACCAGCTATGCATGCAAGGAGCTGAGGGAGCTGTTCAGCATCTGATAGCTGCTGTCTCCCACACACATAGGAATATATTAAAAAACAGCAATTAAGGCACAGGTACCTAGAAACCAGGCCCAATATATTTTCCTGAAATGAGCAAATCTATGAGAACGTCATTTGCAAGGACCCTGTGACATTACATTTCATGGGAACAGGATAAAAGACAGTGACAGACAGTGTGGGGACAGAGGCTTCCGTGTCCTCTCTCTCCACCAGCAACCTCTCTCAGCCTCCAGCAAGGCTGGACAGGCCAGAGAAAGGTGATGGGGGTTGGCCACAGCCTGGCCATCCTCCAACACCATTATAGTCCCCATCCTGGCCTGGAAGACAACCCCTAGAAAGAGGGAGGGTGGGGGTGAGAGTGGTGCTTGGCCAAACAAGGCTCAGGAACAGACAAAAGCAGGACTATCAACAGCCTGCAGAACACCTGAGGCCTGGACACTAATGTTTTTCCCCAAGCGAAACCAGATGATGTGTCGTATTTTAACTGGGCTTTTAAAGCTTTGATTCTGTATTGTCTGTGATAGCTCAACAACACTGCCCTACTCAATGCAGCACTCAATTAGCAAAGGAGGTGAGGAGCTGCAGAACCCTTCTGCCAGCTCAGCAGGGCTGGTTTGAGTCCAGCCACTGCCTCCCGTGGGTGTGAATGGCCACGGGCCTGATTTCCCTACTATCCATGTTGATTAACTTCCTCTTAGTAAAAACTGCAAAGTTACATCAGCAGCAGAGGAGAACTAACTCCAAGTTACTATTTCCATTAGTTGCTAAGTACAATTCAACAAGATGTTAAACCCACATCGTAGTGATTACAGATGGTCAAGCAGTTTGTTTCAGGGAAGTCATCTCTGCTAAGAGTGTATCCAGACATGTTACAAGCTTGATCACTGCAAAACGCAGAGATTGCAAAAGAGCCTTACAAAAGTAAAGGCTTTAATTTAATACTGACTATGCTACTGCTTGATCTAACCTGAAAATGTCAATGACATTAGCAATTAATTATTTTTTTTTTTTACTTTAAAGATTAAGAAAAGCAGACATGTCTGCAAGTTCTTGTGCTAAGGAGAAAATACATGCTACAGAGAATTCCATAACAGCAAAAAAGATTTTTTCCATGAAGAACTTCATCTTCTGGACTTTTTCATTCCCCATTACTAAGCATCAAGTACTTTGCAAGCCTTACCACACTTATTACTGGGGGGGGGTAAAGGAATACATTTACTTTTCATTTTATAGATGAGAGGCTGAGGCAGAGGAGGACCACTTTGATCATGGTCATCAGCTTGAATCATCGTTTCTCAATTCTTGAGTCACTGCCCTACATGCAGGATAATTCTTCCTACCAGTAGCATTTAATTTTTTCCCCGGTTGTGGATAGGCAGGTAAACACCCACTCAGATAGCTAGAGCAGCTGTTGGGTGCAGGGATACAGGACTAGGTTGGTGAAAATCTTGTTTCCCAGTGCTCGCAAATGCAGTGATGCCCCAGGTGTGAGCACTGCTTCTATCAGATAAATGACTACCAAGGCCTTGCTATGGGCCTACATGCATTAACAGAACCCCTAACATGGGCTGATGAGTACCAGCCCATCATTCATCCATATGCAACAGAATGTTTTATCTTGTTGGCAGCTGCACCAAGAAAGCCAGTGGCATCCTGGAGTGTATTAGAAGGGGTGTGGGTGGTAGGCTGAGAGAGATACTTGTCAACCTCTACTCTGCCCTGTGGTGAGACCATATCTGCTCAGTTCTGGGTCCCTCAGTTCAAAGACAGAAAATTTCTTGAAAAAGTCCAGTGCAGAACCACAAAGATGGTGAAGGGAGTGGAGCATCAACCTTATGAGGAAAGGTAGAGGGAGCTAGGTGTCTTTAACTTGGAGGAGACTGAGGGTGACCTCAAAAGTTATTATAAATATGTGAAGGATGAGTGTCAGGAGAGCAGAGGCAGGCTCTTCCCAGTGATTTCCAATGATAGGGCCAGTCAGTGGAGGCTGGAGCATAAGAGGTTCCATGTAAGTATAACAAAAAACATCTTCACTGTGAGGGTGACAGAACACTGGAACAGGCTACGAACAGAGGTTGTGGAGTCTCTGTCTCTGGAGACATTCAAAACCTACCTGGACACGTTCCTGCGTGACCTACTCTAGGTCTGACAGGGGCATTGTACTAGATAATCTTTCAAGTTCCCTTCTAACCCCTAATATTCTGTGATTCTGTGATTTAAGTCTGTTTTCTCCAGAAACACTTATACATGCATATTTATAGCATATAGATCAGATTTTTCCTGCACTCCCTGATTCTGAATTCTTCTCCAGATCTACTTCATTCTTTATCACCTGTTCTCCCTGTCTAAAGGCTGAAATATTTTGGTTTTTAAAAGTCTCTCTACTAGACAAAACAAAAATCATACAAATTTAATTAATCAGCTGCACTACTTCTGATATGAACTTCTTTAGATAAAATGTTTATGTTCATGAACCTGTACTGTTTCTGTTCATGAACTTGTACTGCTTATGAATTTGTAATACAAGTGGATGTAATCAGAGCTAGTTACTTCTTGCATTGATAGTTTTAGCACTTCAGCTTCAAAAAAATACATGATTATAATCACCAGTCTCCTGGAATTAGTTGTATGTTTTCAGATCCTTTTGTTTTAACACTCTGTATGGTTCTAATAAGATAAAAGGAATGCTTGCTTGGGGGAAAAAAAGAGTTTTCTTCTTTCTTCCTCTTTCAACAATTAATACTTCTCCAATATATTACAGATAACTAGGGCGGGGGGGGTGTGGAGAAAATTATGTGCTCATTTTTAACTTCAAAAATTAAGCTTGCAAAGCAGTACAATCTGAGAAGCCTGAAAGATAGGAAAAGCTGTTATGTGGCATTTAGATAAGGCCTTTTCCAGTGCTTTGCAATCAGCCAAAGTTCATACCCATTTTAATAGAAGTTTGCAGAAGGATAGAGTAGTTTGATAGTGAAAGCTTCCACGTATGTAAAGCATGGACATGGGAATGGGGGCTATGTGTTTAACAAGTAAAGCACCTAATAAGGGAGCCAACTGGAAACAGTGAAATTCAGGGAGAATTAGGCCTATTGCCTAATTCTGACTGGATAGGGCTGGGTGATAGGTTGGACTGGATGATCTTGGAAGTCTCTTCAGACCTGGTTGATTCTGTGATATCAGATGCAGTATCCTGGGTTTGGAAATGTCATGAAACTATAAGTTATATAGATAACCAGACTGCTTTAACAAATAAACGAAAGGATTGTAGATACTTGCACAATGAAGTATATTAAACTGAAAATTCTGAGATTCTTGCTGAATGCTCTTGTTTATCATACATGTAGGTACATCATGACAGCTTTTGTGTTGGAAAACTGTCGAGTAGACACTTGTTTATGTATAATTATATTGGCTTCAATAAGAATTCCTAAAGCTTTTTTAAAATTTAATTAGAATTTACTGTTGCCAAATTTTCCAGTTTTCTCCAGGAAATGCTAAAAATTCATAGCAATTACATACTGCAATTAAAATCTTGGTTTGTTTTCTTTCTGGTATTAAGTTCTTTTTACGTTCTTCTCATGTTCTTTTCCTATTATTGCACAACATTCGAGTAGCAATAACTCCTACTTACATGCCATAAACACTGAACATTTGGGATCCTAGTTGATGGGAGGTTGACCATGAGCCAGTAATGTGTTCTTCTGGCCAGGAGGGCCAATGCGATTCTGGGGTGTATTAAAAGAGCAGGGCCTAGTAGGTCAAGAGAGGTTCTCCTGCTCCTCTGCTCTGTCCTGGTGAGGCTGCATCTGCAGTACTGTGTCCAGTTCTGGGCCCCCAACTCAAGAGGGACATGGAACTGCTTGAGAAAGTCCAGTGCAGAGTCACAAAGATGATTAAGGGCATGGAACATCTCTCTTACAAGGAGAAGCTGAGGGAGCTGGGGCTCTTTAACTTGGAGAAGAGAAGACTGAGAGGTGACCTCAGTAATGTTTATGAATATGTAAAGGGTGAATGACAAGAGGATGGAGCCAGGCTCTGATCGGTGATGCCGGGTGACCGGACAAGGGGCAATGGGTGGAAGTTGAGGCATAGGAAGTTTCGTGTAAGCATGAAAAGGAATTTTTTCCCTGTGAAGTTGACAGACCACTGGAACAGGCTGCCCAGGGGTGTTGTGGAGTCTCCCTCTCTGGAAATATTCAAAACCCACCTGGACATGTATCTGTGTGATCTGGTATAGGAGATCCTGCTATGGCAGGGGGGGTTGGACTAGAGGATCCTTTGAGGTCCCTTCCGCCCCTGACATTCTGTGATTGTGTGAATTTTTCTGTCACTCATATTCTCTTTCTAGAATCACCACGAACAGCTGAATGTTATTGTCACGGGCCAAGTTGAATCTGCTGATGAATATACAATACCATGCTGATGTAATGGCAGCTTCAAAATGAAAGTGCTGTCTGGAGCTAAGTATCATGGGGCTTGAACTTCAGATTATAACATGAGAGGCTTCCTGCTTCTGGTTGCTGCTTCTAGTTTACAGTTTCAGAGACTGAGTTTTTCTGCTGGGCTGGCTGCTGCATACTTGGGTGGGGCTGTTTTATTGGTGACCTCTGCTTTTTTACTGTTTTTATGTGAAATAGGATAAAGTAATTGTGCACTATATCATCTCACTAAACTCATCACTTTGTATTATTTTCCCTCCCTTCTGCGTGTGGTGGGGAATGGGGCTTGAGGAGGGAGGCTATGTTAAGCCAGGACAGTTATCTTGAGATGGAATTAAAAGAATTCTGAAAATATTCAAGACAGACATCTTCAAAGACAAGATTACATTCTTTAGAAATATGACACCCTTGTCTACTGCCATTAAAACACTGCAACAAGCAGGTACCCAGGCATTTTTGTATTGATTCATGAAACTTCTACTCTTTACCATCTAGTTGTAACAATTTCAAAGAAAACCTAAAATACAGACAAAATATGTGCATTAAAACACATCCTACTTCTTATTGGAGTAAAACCAGACCATTCCCATACAGCTTCATTTAATCTTCTAGAGGTTGTCCCTTACAGCTGTTTGGAAGTCTGTGCATTGGGACATATTTCTGCAATTTGCTGGGTTAAAAATGTTTCAGAGATGTCTTTTAACTTATTTTTACCATGCAGATTTTTCCATTGGTCAGCTCATTCCTTTAACAATGTGCTAGCAAAAAATTAGAAAGCAATAAATCTCAATGAGGGTAGGGTAAAAAAAAGAAGTGGAAACAGTATGTTTCAGAGCAGCTGTTTTGTTTAAGACAAGCAGTTGGACCAGAAAGCTTGAGTGCTGAAGAGACTGATCTGCAGAATGCCTGACTCAGCTTGTAGGATGGAAAACTGCTCCAGCCATAGCAGGAGCTTCCCAAATCACAGAATCACAGAATTAACCAGGTTGGAAAATACCTCTAGGATCATCGAGTCCAACTTATCACCTAACCTGTCTATTAACTAAACCATGGCACTAAGTGCCTCATCCAGCCTCCTTTTAAACACCTCCAGGGATGGTGACTCCGCAACGTTCCTGGGCAGCCCATTCCAATGGCAAATCACTTTCTGTGATTAATTTCTTTCTAATGTCCACCAGTCACCTGCCCTGGTGCAGTTTGAGACTGTGTCCTCTTGTTCTGTCACTGGGTGCCTGGGAGAAGAGACCAACCCCCACCTGGCTACAACCTCCTTTCAGGTAGCTGTACAGAGCAATGAGGTCTGCCCTGAGCCTCCTCTTCTCCAGGCTGAACAACTCCAGCTCCCTCAGCCTCTCCTCATAAGGCTGTGCTCCAGCTCCCTCACCAGCCTTGTTGCCCTTCTCTGGACATGCTCAAGCACCTCAACATCTTTCTTAAATTGAGTAGCCCAGAACTGGATGCAATACTCATGGTGTGGCCTGACCAGTGCTGAGTACAGGAGACTTACAGTGCTTTCAACAGCTGTCATAGCATGACCTCGAAATTAGCTACTTACGGGACAGGTGACTGTAGCAACAGCATCCAGGGGCTCAGCTGAGCTTCAAACAACTGGTTTTGAGGGTATGCAGTTTTGAGGGAGTCTGGGAATTAAGCTGGGTGTGCAATAGCTCTTTCCCACTTTTCTTGCTACTGTTTTCAGGCTGGTCTGTTTCCACTACTCAGTTTATGGCCATATAGTGAAACCATAGTTTGGGCATTACTTAGAAGTTTCAGTTTCTTTCATTTTAATTACTAAAAAACTACAAAAAAAAACCAAACAGGTGAGACAAAAACTAAATCAATCCAGGCACAAAATCATTTCCTGAGGGGAAGAAAACCCAAAACATATATATATGGTTATATATATATACACAACTCTACATGCTTCTGAATAAGAACACATCCATAAATCTTCAAAACACTTGAGGATGGAATACTTCACAACACAGATATACAAAGCAGATAATTACTGGCTTGCTTATGCTTCTTACTATTCTGCAGTTTTCATTTCACTTTGTCAAAATGCTAGGCAAAGAAATATGGAATAACAATGATAAAGAAAACAAACTTGAAGTGTCACCCTTAAGTTTAAAGACATTAAAGATAGTTTCAATGGTATTTTCTGGCATGACTGTAATGTCAAAGTATATTGAAAAAAAAATTATGAAGAGCTGCAGAATATGCATATAATAGACATTCAAGCCCCTAAACTATGCAAGCATATAATTAGGAGAGTGCTATATATAATAAACACCAATTAAGCCAGAACAATCACAAGAGGAATAACAAAATGAATGCTGAAGCAGGAAAACTGAAGCCATCTGCATGATGGAAAATACCATTAATTCAAAACAGTCTGTGCATAACTGAATACCTGAAAAACTAGTTATTTCCAAACTTGTCAGAGGGGAGGGAAAGGATGATGCCATAACAACAACAACATTCTTGTCATAAAATTCTCAAAATGTGCTGACATCAGCATATAGCCACTATATATTCATAAAAGACACTTAAAAAAAAGTCCCACCTACAATCATTTCTTTAAAATAAGAAGTTAGAGCTGTTCACTGCCAAGATTGCACACAAATACTTTAACCTGCTATGTTAACAAGAAAATTGGGGTTTCATTTGCCTGAAGAGATTTCTTGAAAGTCTTATTTCTGTGCCTTACCTGGTCATAGGCATGCAAAAGATGGAGAGTAACAGCCTTCACCAATAATACTTACTGCATTCTTTTTCTAACCTGTGTTAACTAGCCTCCCCCACATTTTACTAACATATCAAGTTCCTAATTACCATACCTAAAACAACTTACTGTTATAGAAATAATCTTCTATGTTCCCAAGCATTCGTCTCCTTTACCTGCCCTCACGTGGACTTAAATCTAATTCCACAAGAATTTAAATCAATAGTAAAATTCACATCAATTGATATTTGTGCTGAAGAAGTACCCAGATCATTGTATTTAACATTGCATCTACCACAGGAAACGAAACTTTAACCTAGAATGAAAAATGCGTGAATTAACTGATGGCATTTCATGGATGAGTTGTTTACAGAACAGTACTTCTTACATTTCAGCTAGCATCAAAGTTGAAACTTGACATAAAACCTTTGAGTGCTTGCAAATACATGTAGCCAATGTATGAACAAATTTGACTCCTGGAGCTCTGCAAAGTAAAAGCATAGCTCCAAGGAGGAAAATAAGGGAGGAAGGACAAGGTGTGAGTGATATAGTTTAATTAGGCTGCAGCTTCATTAAATTTGGCATAATTTCTCAGCAGTAAATTGTTCCTGTCATGACTGCCCCAACATATCTGGGAGGATGCTAACCGGGCCACTGACATGATGGCAATCCTTCAGTCCACCCTTGGCTAGAAATGGAAAGAGAGGTGATGACTGCTATTTGTAACTCTTCAGTCTCACAAAGAATAGGTATTTTGATGTCACAGTATCACAGTATTACCAAGGTTGGAAGAGACCTCATAGATCATCAAGTCCAACCCGTTACCACAGAGCTCAAGGCTAGACCATGGCACCAAGTGCCACGTCCAATCCTACTTTGAACAGCTCCAGGGACGGCGACTCCACCACCTCCCTGGGCAGCCCATTCCAGTAGCCAATGACTCTCTCAGTGAAGAACTTTTTCCTCACCTCGAGCCTAAATTTCCCCTGGCGCAGCTTGAGGCTGTGTCCTCTTATTCTGGTGCTGGCTGCCTGAGAGAAGAGAGCAACCTCCTTCACCTTCTTCCTGCCAGTGAATTTCCATCCAGGTTTACTGGATAACCAAACTCTTGCGCTTCTTCCTCCTCATCTGGAGAAAAATAAAAGCAGAAAAAAAAAAAAACAACAATTTTGACTAGTCAAGCCTTCTAAGAAGGGAAAATTTCCACCTTGCTCCCTTTTAATCCTCCACAGAATGCTGGAGTCCACAGCATGAATTTTTAAACATATTCCTCTTCCAATCAAATTGGTGGGGAGTGAAGCTGGCCTTTAGCAGCAATGGAGCATCAGGGTGAAAAGGAACTGGGAGTAGTCACCACTTCAACCCCATCATGTAAATGATGTGACTTTTTCCAGCATTGGGAGATATTGTCAGCTGATTATTCTCACCATCCAGACAGATGTGCAACTGGATCCAGAAATTACATCTCTACAGAAAATCCCTGACTTGATTTTTATGCTACATAAGTAAAAGGAAATCCAACAGGTTGCTTTTAGAAGATGTGGGACATAGGCTGGGTAACTGGAGATTTCACCTAGGCAAACAAGGTGTATATAACTCTTTATGTTCATATCTTCTCTAGACCCTTCCAAATATTTGCCTGTGAATCATTTAAAGCTAATATATTAGGTATTTTTGACAAAATATTTCTATCAACAAAAAGTCATCACACACACCAAAAAAAATCATACTGGATAATATTGATCAGTATAAATTATGCATGACTCCTTTCAAATTACTTCTATAACCCAATATTCCCCTCTTGCTAGTGGGAATAAATTAATTATAGCATTAGAAGCCATTGTGCAAAGGTTAAATTCAAGCATGCATGCATTCAATCTACAGAAAACGAAAAAGTTTAGGTTAATGAAATGTCTGAGGAAAAGAGTCTTATTAATTAGCAAGTTCACAGCATTCTTCACAGCTGTATTTTAGAGATGCCAAGCAGTAATATATTAGTGCTGTAGGCAAAAAGCTGCACCTCATCTAGAGAAACATTTCAAGCTTATTTTATTCATTCTTGGATCTTTTTTCTTTTTTTTCCCCCCCTAGTCATTTGTATGCTGCAAAGCACTATTTCCTCTTCAAAGTCTTTCATGAGGCAGAAACCAAGTGCAATGTTTGTGGCCCTGTAGGTAATGGGATAAAATGACTGAAAGAGCTCTAGTTATATTTATTTTTTGAAATGGATTGCATTTTCAAAGTTGCATTGACATCGTACCTGACATAGGTAAGTGTTTATAGATTTTTTTTCCCCTTCATTGACTTTAGATTTGATCTTGATATAATCTCTTATTTTCTTTTTTTTCCCCTGTTGACTGGGGAGAGAGGGCTGATCCAAGCCCACTGCAATTCAGCAGCAATCTTTCCACCAACTCTGCTGAATACTTCAAGGCCTAGAAAACAAATGGGGAAAAAAAGTATGGTACCTTGTAACCTAATGAACTTGGACCTTTCTACATAATATGTAGAGAAAGCATGGAGTGAGGAGTATTGGTACTAGTTATCACATTGCTCAAGTCCTTTATTTGCAGCCTGGAAGCCAATCAGAAATAGATATTGTAATGTAAAGCTTCATTTTCTTTTTCCTGCCTTTGTGCTTTGAAGAACATCAGTAATATTGCCATTGGGAATGTTTGTGTGAGATGGACACTCCTATTTTTTTAAGCACAAAGCTTGTTCTGTCACTGAGTCTTACTTTAAAGAAAAAAGCAGTAAACCAACATTTGTGGTCCTGTGGGCTTTTCTCTGTTGTGAGGAATAATTGCTGATGGAGAGAGGTGCAGGGAATGCTGAGCTACTAGACTTCCAGGCAGTTAGAGGGATGGGGACTTCTTGTTCTGTGCTTGAGTAGGCAGGGGAAGGAGGAGTTGCCCGCTGAGCCAAGTTTATGTGGCATGACTCCCAGTAAAGAGTGTACCAGGCTGGAGAGCAGCACTTGCTGGAGGCAGCAACTTTACAGCTAACAGACAGTCTGGGATCCATTTCTGACTTTAAAACCCACTCATGTGAACTAGCCCTATCTGGCTCAGCCCAGGGTGCAACTATGTCTATGACCAAAGTCCACTCCAGTGGACATGTCCCTTCTTAGCAATTCAGAATTCTTATCCTAAGTAACACTGCACCCTAAATCCTCCCTCCTTTTTCCTGACCACACTCCAGAGCTTTTTTTAGTCACTGTTTTGACCATCTCTTCATTTGAAAGACTTTCTACATTTTTATTTATTTCTCTTGCTTTACACTGTTGATCAAGTTGAAGATTTACATTATTATCTGGCTCTATTCTTTGAGACTTGTCACCATCCTTCTGGTAGTTATTATGGGCTGCCCAGGTGTGGTGGTTTGGGTGTTACTCTTCCCCACACACACACTTTGGGAATCACCCAGACTAGACTCAGGTGGCTCTGGAAATTTGAATGAAGCTTATATTTACAGCTTAACAGAATATACAAGCAGATATTTACAGTATATACAGTTATATACAGAAATATACAAGGTAAAAGGTAATACAGAAACACAACTCCCCTCCCAGAAACCTGAGTCCCCAGGAGGGGCTCCCAACTGCCTTTCCACCTTCTCCCACCCCTCATCCTTACCCCAGATGTTGCCTTGTGCCCCAAGAAAGAATGGAGGGTCAGCCAGGGGGGTTAGGAAGCAGGTGGATTAATCAGAGAGACAGAGGGTGAGGTTAGAGAGAAAAATGCAGCCCAGAGCTCAGGCAGTGTCCGAATGCCTTATCTATGTTTATACTCTTGTTCTTACACATTTCAGCAAGCCTATGAGTGAAGTAGACATTGCCATTGTTTCTCTTTCACAGCCTGTGAGCTAATCCTTCTCACCAAAACATTCTAGCTAGCTTTGAACTAGCACACTAGGGAGGTAATGGAGTCACCATCCCTGGAAGGGTTCAACAAAACACTGGATGAGACACTTAGTGCCATGGTCTAGTTGATTGGATAGGGCTGGGTGATAGGTCTTGGAGAGATCTCTTCCAACCTGTTTGATTCTATGATAATACCCTCAAATCTCAAGGCATCATATCCTATCCCAATAAAAGTGACACAGTTTAAGTGGAGCAATTTAAACAGTAAATCTTTGATACCAATCAAAACACACTAAGCTCGATTGGGCAGCAATGACATTTGCAGAAAGGGCAAAAGTCCGAACCGCTACCAGCAGCGTTCTACCATTTCTCCTAGTGACTGCTTGCATGGTGCCAGCATCGCTCTCTTCATCAGTCCTCAGGGAAGCACTTGAGGCTGGTTTGTCTTTTTTTAAGGTTTTTGCACCTATTTGCACATACTGAATAAACCCTCCAATTTTATTTGTTTCAGTAAAGAATGCTTATCTGCATGTCCACTGCTCCTCTGACTTCTCAGATCCTCCCCACTCAAAATAAACCTCAACAACCCACACTCTTTTTGTGTGGGCTGCTGAACAGTTGATTAAAAGCTTAACCTCATTTAATACAATTATATTCTTTTTTTTTTCCCCTCAGTTTATCACATTTAATAGATGCAGGTACTCCAAAGAACAACCAGAAAGATAGTATTAGGATAGGAAAAAAATGTTTGATTCAGAGATAATAATAATAATAATAATAATAATAAGTTAATCTGTGTCTTGGAAGAGTTTGCTGCTGCATTATGAGTAACAAACTAGGATGTCATCCAGGTAAAACACTGCACTGAATACCTGTGTAGATCTGTTTAGCTGTTTCCAATACGCTGGCAAGTTTGGTTTTGTCTTAGGTGTTCTCCCTGCCTGGTTTCACAGAATGGTTTAGGTTGGAAGGGACCTCAAAGCTCATCCAGTTCCAACTCTCCTGCCATAGGCAGGGACACTTCCCTTGGTGGTTTTCTCTTAGGTGTTCTCCCTGCCTGGTTTCATAGAATGGTTTAGGTTCGAAGTGACCTCAAAGCTCATCCAGTTCCAACTCCCCTGCCATAGGCAGGGACACCTCCCTTGGTGTTGTTCTCTTAGCTGTCCTCCTTGCCTGGTGTCATAGAAAGGCTTAGGTTGGAAGTGACCTCAAAGCTCATCCAGTTTCATGTCCAGAGAAGGCCAACAAGGCTGGTGAAGGGCCTGGAACACAAACCCTATGAGGAGAGGCTGAGGGAGCTGGGGGTGTGCAGCCTGCAGAAGAGGAGGCTCAGGGGTGACCTCATTGCTGTCTACAACTACCTGAAGGGAGGCTGTAGCCAGGTAGGGTTGGTCTCTTCTCCCAGACGACCAGCAACAGAAGAAGGGGACACAGTCTCAACCTGTGCCAGGGGACATCTAGGCTGGATGTTAGGAGGAAGTTGTTGCCAGAGAGTGATTGGCATTGGAATGGGCTGCCCAGGGAGGTGGTGGAGTCACCGACCCTGGAGATGTTCAAGAGAAGCCTGGATGAGGCACTTAGTGCCATGGTCTGGTTGACGGGATAAGGCTGGGTGCTAGGTTGGCCTGGCTGAGCTTGGAGGTCTTTTCCAACCTGGTTGATTCT
>WAAF01017901.1:237449-261522 GCA_013400475.1 Tricholaema leucomelas
ATAATAATAATAATAAACAACTACAACAAAAAACCCCACCAAAAAAAAAACCAAAGCAACATTTTTTGATTGCCTATGTTAGGGTAGGTGAAACTATTGACAAATTAACAAAGTGAAGCTTTTATTTCGAGAATATACATAGAGAAGTATATAAGTCTACTACCTCAAATTCAGGCAGGCTCAAGAGGAGACAGATCTTAACATAGAGTAAAACTGTTTCTGGAAAATTTCCAATTTATATGTGTCTCTTCAATAAAGTGGACCTACCAGGATCCCATGTGGTTTGCTAGTCAAAACATTGGGAAATAGCCAAAAATTCAGTTATCTTGAAACACAGTAATATGTGTTATATATACACAGCACCTTCAAACCATAAGCACAGCTTCTGACACTTTTCATAAAGCCTTCTATTCCTTTAAGGAAAATCAGCTGGAAATCAAATGCTTAAAGTGAAAGATTTGTTTTGAATAAGAACTGAAAAGCTATAGTTCCACCTGCTCTGCAGCTAGAGTGAAAATGTATTGCTATATTTTATGGGAACAGAGGTGTGTCTTGGCATTCTATACATGACAATGTATGCAACTCATGTTGAGCAGTATGTCATGCCCTGATTAACTCTCTGCTTTCCCATTGGCTGGAAACTGTAGGCTAAAAGCATCCATGAGCATGGAGTGGATGGATGAGAGGCATAAGATTGGTCAACCCTTTGAGCCTTCCTTATGCTGTACATTTGTTTTTTAATTGGAACAAAGGCATAATGTGCTTTTTATACACCAAATAAATATTTTATGATAGTTCTGAGCACTAAGAAAATCTTTATATTTGAGCCTAAAAATGTTTGATTTCTTGAGATGAACAGAAACCTACCTAATTGCCAAGTGCTTACTTAATTCCCATCTTAAGCAATCACTTAAATCACCTGGAGTTTAAGTGCTTGACTGAATCAAGGTTTAAATAGTTCATTAACTGAAGTTGAGTCCTCACTCAGCTAAATACCTAGACCCAAATTTCCACTCAAGAGATTTCCAAGCCTTAAGGAAATCTGAGGATTTTTTTTTTTTTTACATTTGGGACATATTGAAATATACATGCAGTTACAGAATTATGTCAATAAATACTCCTTTGCTGGAGAAATTTCTGATTTATATTCTTTTCGAGTGAGAGGCTTTAGGTCACATTGACTAGGCCAAGATCTGACCTTGTTGTGAAACTCTGAAAAAGCCAAACTAGCCTTGCTTTGATGTCATATGTTTATTCTATGTAACTAGGGTGGTTTAATTAATTCTTGGGAATCACTTGCCACTTTCACCTACCAGAAGGCCATAAGAAACTACTTTGATTCCTGAAACTTTCCTCCTAATTGTCAGGGAAAGCATTCTGAGGTAACTCCCAATTTATTCTACTTATTTTATGAGATTACTTCTGAAGTCATTTCAATAGGTTCCCTTTGAATGCAGGAAAGGCTTAACACCACTATATGCAGGAGCTATTTCTGATCTTAAAAAGTAAATTAAAAACAAACCCAACACTGTGGTCTAATTCTCCTAATTTCAAACTGCTTTGTTAAAATGCTTCAGGATCTAATTAACTAAAAGTTTTGGGAAAAAAGTGGCTGTGTTATCTTAACATCTTGCATGGAGTCGTTGACATAACTAAAAGGAAATAACCAGAGCTAAAATCACTTCAAAATGGGCAAAGTTCCCATCTTACATATTCACAAGCATATTAAGCTTTTGGAAAGTCAGAACCCAAATCCTCCAATTGCCTTGCTTTTCCTTTCCTATTTGTTTTTTAACAGATGAAATGTGTTCAGATTGCACTGTTTTGCATAGCTAGCTAGTGGGCATCCCATCCTTAGAACAAAACAGATGTGTATTCCTGTTTGGAACACAAGATCCAAACCCACTTGGATTACTTTTTACTAGTGCAAATTCTTGTATGTTCTATGAAATCTGCTGGTTAAAGGTATAGCTAGAGAGTTGACTGTAGTTTTCCTCTGTGACCTGTATCTTATACATTTTACCCTTTTCAAAGACAGTAGATTGAGTAGATCAGATAGCTAAGAGTCCACTCTGCTCCTGCTCTGAGCTGCTGGCAATGAGATGCCTGTGGTGTTGAAGTCACTTAGCAACAATGGCTGAGTTAATAAGCTTTTTGGAAAAGTTCCAGTAGATACTGATACAAAATGTATGTCACTGTCATGCTTGTGTTAAATTTTTATGAAGTATGCCTACTTACACTGTTGGTGATCTCCATAAAGCCTTACCTAGACTGTTTGGGAGTTTCTGTTCCATTGTCCTTGCTTACTCCAAGCTAAATTACTCACAAAGAGACACAGCTATAAGGCTCCTCCTTCCATTCAGGAACCAGAGAAGGGCACCAAGGCTGGTGAGGGGCCTGGAGCACAGCCCTGCGAGGAGAGGCTGAGGGAGCTGGGGGTGTTCATCCTGGTGAAGAAGAGGCTCAGGGCAGACTTCAATTCTGTCTGCAGGTACCTGAAGGGAGGTTGTAGCCAGATGAGGTTGGGCTTTTCTCCCAGGCACCCAGGGACAGAATAAGAGGACATGAACTGCACCAGAGCAGGTTTAGGCTAGATGCTAGGAAGAAATTCTACATAGGAAGAGTAATCAGCATTGGAATGGGCTGCCCAGGGAGGTGGTGGAGTCCCCATCTCTGGAGATGTTTAAAAAGAGGCTGGATGAGGCACTTAATGCCATGGGTTAATTAGTTAGAAGGTGTTAGATGGTAGGTTGGACTTGATGATCCTAGAGGTCTTTTCCAACCTGGTTAACTCTGTGATTCTGAAACATTTTGAAAATCTTCACATCTATTAGTTCACAAATGATGTTAATTCAAATTTTAGGATTTCTATTTTTCCACTGCAGTGGCATATTCACTGGAATAGCTACAGACCAGTTGTAGCTGGAGTCTATTAGCTGCAACAAGTTCTGTATAAAATCAGTGTAGTCTTCCAATTGTTCATAACATAAATTTCACTACTTGAAACAGTCTTCGTGACTATGTATTGTATTTGAATAAATACTGAAATAGACTGATGGGAATAAGAGTATATTAAAACATCATTCATTTGATTTACTAATGCTTTCTTAGTTCTTGATTACCTCTTACACAGTAATATTTCTTACCTTTTACGCAACACCTCTACACCTTATTTTAACTCTACACAATAATACATCCACACAATAATACTTAAGTGTATTTTGCCCCTATTACTCAAAATAGTCAAAGATCATTTGCCTTTAGCTACACTTTAACTGTATTTCCCTTTGTTGACTCATCTTAAAATACTTTCTAACTCTATTGTCTGCACATAACATAAAGGAACCTACTACTACAAAGCCAGGCCTCTCTCCTACGAAGGTAGTGAAAAACAAAAGCATTCTCATCGTGATCAAGTTTGGTGCGTGTTAGAGTTTCTGTAACGAGTTTAACCCCGTTTAACTACAGCGAAGGGAATAATCTGTTTTCTGTATTAGTTTTGGTTTATCGTTTATGTGAAAAGGCTGCCCTCTTCTGACAACATTTTCATTTGTTCTAAAATATTTACACATTTTTTTTCCCCTCAACTCCGTTTATAGTTTATCCTTTGTTTCAATATACATTGCACTAGTAGGACTGTTAGCCCTTTCCCTCATAGTCATATTCAGAACAATATAATGCACTTGCAGCCCAGAGGGCAAACCAGATCCTGGGCTGCACCAGGAGAAGTGTGGCCAGCAGGTCGAGGGAGGTGATTCTCCCCCTCAGCACTGGTGAGACCCCACCTGGAAGGTGGGAAGGGACCACAATGATCATCTAGTTCCAATCCCCCTGCCATGCGCAGGGAAACCCTACCCTAGATCAGGCTGGCCAGAGCCCCATCCAGCCTGGTCTTAAATACTTCCAGGAGCAGGGCCTCAACCACCTCCCTGGGCAACCCATTCCAGGATCTCACCACTCTCATGCTGAACAACTTCCTCCTCATGTCCAGCCTGAACCTACCCATCTCCAGCTTTACTGCATTCTCCCTAGGCCTGTCACTCCCTGATATCCTGAAAAGTCCTTCCCCAGCTTTTTGGTAGGCTCCCTTCAGATACTGAAAGGCCACAAGAAGGTCACTTTGGAGCCTCCTCTTCTCCAGACTGAACAGCCCCAACTCTTTCAGTCTGTCCTCAAAGGAGAGGCGCTCCTACCCTCTGATCATCGCTGTGGCCCTTCTCTGGACACGCTCCAGCATGTCCACATCCCTCTTGTAATGGGAGCTCCAGAACTGGATGCAGAACTCCAGGCGGGGTCTCATCAGGGAGGAGCAGAGGGGAAGAATCACCTCCCTCGACTTGCTGGCCACACTTCTGATGCAGCCCAGGATCTTAGAGCTGAGCTTTTCTAAAAGCTGCTACTACTCCTACTACTTTTTTTAGGTTATAAGCTCTTTATCAGTTTTTCTATCCTACATTACTACAGTACACAGAAGAATGCAAGAGCTGAACTAAGGCTAGTTTTTGAGACTGTCTTTGGTAGTTGCAGTAAATTCAGAGCTCACTGGCAATAGGCATACAGGCTGCTGCTTCACCTTGCGAGAAAGGACAGATAATTCAGTTGCAATTGAGAACAACACAACAGAGACATTTAAGAGTTAGCCTATTTTACACATTGACTATTTAATCTGAAGAAATGTTGCCAGCCCCTGAAGTAATGCCTATCACTCAAAACTTCTTCTCCCATTGTGTATTCCCCTTGCTGGCCTCACCTGTGTTTTCTCCAGCCTTGTCATGGTCCCATTCTGCACACCCTCAAGAGTAGGAAAAAAATTGGCCCAGCCCAGGATGGCTTAGACCATGATGGTACCAGCACTACCTTGAGAATCCACAGATGTAGACCAAAACCTCCTTTATGCGATGGACAACTTGTACTCCAAACAGGGTTTCTTAACTCACCGTGTCTGCTAGGGAACAACAGCATAACATTTCACTTATGCTTTTTTATAAATAGAAGTCAGATTCTGTCTCCATTTTTCACATGCACTTCAGGTTAAAGCATTAGATGTGAACCAGGCATGGCCATCAGACTGAAGAGGGAGATGTCAGCATGCCTACACTTAGGATATTGATTAGCTAGGAGGCAGTGTCAAAATGTTCAGCACTAAAACTGATGCAAGCATCTTGATATACTCAGAAGTAACCTTGGAAACTTCAATGTGAAAAAAACAAGTTGAGGTATCCACTGAGTGCCAAATGTAGAAGATAACTCTGGACTTAACTTAAATCCTGATATCTTTTGCTTCCCGTCTCTAAATCTTTCCTTCCTCAGTCACATCAGCTGCACTGGTTTGGTCCATCTCTAGCTTTCTAGTCATTAATATCTTGTGTGAATGTTAATTACCCTGAAATGCTCCGTTACAAGTAACCTACAACTCTATTTACAAAATTTGTGTTAGAAGAGCAGATGTTTTTACTGGGCTTTCTTCTTCCTGACCTCCTCTCAGCATCTCCTTACTAAATTGCTTTCTATTTAGCTGCATATAAACCTAACCATTAATTTCAGCAACATATATTTGTACTTTACCTTATACAAGTAAGTAATCCCAATGTGAAATCAATCCTTATCTGAGGCAGAGATCATATGATGCAGCCTTAATTGTATACAGCATCACTGAAATCAATAAAGCCATTCCCAATTAAACTAGCAAATGGTCTTGTTCTACATATCTTTAAGCTAGACCACTTCCAGCTACTACGAATTGAGTAATACAGTGAACATTTCCTATATTTTACATGGTCTTTTCACTAAGCAAGTTACTGCTGACTCCAGCGACTATTAGTGCTGAATGAGTTTCTTGATCTATCCTCACTGTCACACCATTTGAAACTGTGTAGTTAAAAGAGGAATTTATCAAACACTAAACAAGCCTCACAGAAACGGGCAAAACAAGCTTAGATTAGTTTTGCAAGCTTGTCTTGTCACTCAACAATTCCATCTCCCTGTGAATAAACACTAAATAAAACACTGCATTAAATCTCCAAAGCTTGCTGCATTTGATAGAAATAGCTTGGAGGTCATTACTGCAAGTATATACTAACAAGATCCCTTTGGAATTACTACAATCATAGAATCAAACAGGTTGTAAGAGACCTCCAAGATCATCCGGGCCAACCTGTCGCCCAGCTCTAGCCAATCAACGAGACCATGGCACTAATTGCCTCATCCAGGCTTCTCTTCAACACCTCCAGGGACAGCGACTCCACCACCTCCCTGGGCAGCCCATCCCAATGGCAAATAACTCTGTCAAGAACTTCCTCCTAACATCCAGCCTAGACCACCCTCAGCACAACTTGAGACTGTGTCCCCTTGTTCTGTTGCTAGTTGCCTGGGAGAAGAGATTGACCCCCACCTGGCTACAGCCTCCTTTCAGGTAGTTGTAGACAGCAATAAGGTCACCCCTGAGCCTCCTCTTCTCCAGGCTAAACAACCCCAGCTCCCTCAGTCTCTCTTCATAGGACTGTGTTCCAGGCCTCTCATCAGCTTTGTCACCCTTCTCTGTACATGTTCCAGTATCTCAACATCTCTCTTGAATTGAGGAGCCCAGAACTGCACACAGTAAGTCACCAACATACTGGTTTATTACAGAGCCTACACTTACTCACGGGATCTTTCTCTATGTGTATAGAGATTGTTCCTGATGGTTAAACACATTAGATACAAGAAAACTTTTAATTTAAATTTAATGAGATTTATCATTACAAATTGGGAAGTGTTTCCTCGACTAGACAAATTTCTGTTTTAGAGGTGAGAAACCCAAAGCATGACAGTATCACCAGGCCAATGTTTATTGCCAAATACTGACCTAGGAGAAAATTAGAGCATTTAGTGTAGTTGTTTAAAGCAAATATTTCATTCCAATTCAAACTTTCTAGATTATCCCAGTGGGATTTCAGGTCATGCTGAATTATCCCAGTGAAAACATATATACACTTTTTTATAGTAAAATGAAAGATGTTAGTGTGTACTTCACACTCTGACAGAGAATATCACAGTACTGCAATGAGTCCAACCTCTCCTCAGCTCTGAGTGCACTCCACTGAACACTACTTTCTTCAGAACAGGGAATTCCCTGGAAGATTTAAATTTTCCTGCTTGACTGTGGCATCCTTTGCTGAGCTCCAAGGAACTGACAGAATAAGTACAAAGAAGCATGTGACAGTGAGCCATAGAAAGCACTGCCTTTCTGAACAATTACAGTATGTTTTTGTTGGTGTTGGGAGTCACAGGGCTACAGTCTAAGTGCTTAGCCACTTCAGAAGTGTAATTACACACTGGAAATGCACTGCCTGGAACAGCTGCTCTTATGAAATGGAAATTACCAACTAAAATGGGAAATTAGAAAGAATAGAAAAGATTCATTCTTTCTCCTATTGTTTATTGGAATCTTATTAACCTAAATGCTTCTTTCCTTTTTATCCAAAGTTTACTCAAATCAAGGGGAGAAAAAAAAAAAAATCACTATTCCTATCCTACTCTTTTTATAGGTATGTTTAAAATGTGTGAAAACACTATCACTATCTTTATAAACCACCACTGTGCAAAACTGTTCATCATGTCTGTATGCCTTCTTGTGTCTTTTCAATAGCACCTTACTTTCCATTCAGTATATCTGTTTTTAACAGAAAGATTCTGAGAAGGTATCTCAGTCCTAAATTCTGCACATTTTCTTCCTCATCTCTACCCTACAACACAATATATCACAACTTCTTGTGTAGCCACCATTTTATTAGGGTGTTTACATGATAGATTAAGGATGCAGGAGGATAGTTGTCCATTGCATATGAATTACAGCCACTGCCTAAAAGCATATATTAATATGAGTTCTCCTTTCCAAGGGCTGCATTAGCAGAGTTCTATCCTAATTTTGGGAGCAAGTAAATGGCAAAGGATGTAGTTCATAATGAAAATGCCAAGCCCAGCAAATGCTTAAAAGGTAGACTTTTATATGCCTCTGCCTTTAAACAAAGTAAGCTGTTGAAAAATCAAGCTTCTACGGGAAAACAATCCACAAAATAGGGGGCAAAACATTCCTTTGACAGCTACATCAATAATAGCTGTGGTAATAAATAGGCACTCAATTTCATTACTGGAAAGAGCAGTATATCTACACTTTATGCTGCCAATTTAGAGATAATACAATTCCATTATTTTTTCCATATATTAACTTGCAATTGATTATCTCAAGCAAAATAAAACTTTATAGTCAAAAACCATATTCACATCTCTGTACTTAAGTTCTTCTCAGCAGGACATAAAATCAATGAAAAAATGTGAGTAATTTTAAATATTTACCTGATAAAAAAATAAAACTTCAGAGAAGTTGTAGAAAACAGCATTAAAAATGATACTTAAGAGGCCATCTGATACATTTCTATGCCTGAACATCTATATTATACATTTAAAGATTCTGGTTCAAGACATTTAGGTCTTTGATGCTTCTGTCAAGTTATATGAGAAATACATGTTTGGAAGCAAGATGATGAAAGAAAGAGACCTGTAAAGGGGAAAGCAGAGCTGATGAGAGCAAGGCTGGACAGAAACACAACTGAAAACAAGCAGAATAGCGTCAGTTTAAAAACAAAAGGAAGGAGAAATGATTAAAAAACCCTAACTCAAACCCACTCCTCCATACTCAAGCATAAGAAGGAAAAAACCAAACACAACAAACAAACAAAACCAACAACAACAGCAAAAAAACACCCAAGAAATCCAACCCCCAAGCCTCTCCAAAAAGGTCTTTTCCTGCATTTCTCCTAATGACTCCCTCAGAGGAAAGAAACAAAGAAATATATACTACAATGAAAAATATCAATAGGACACCACCTGAGAAAACTGAGGTTAATGTAATTACTATTTCTAAAGAATACCACTTTTGTGTTTAAAGTTGATAAGCAAGCCTGTCCATAGTTCTGTATTTATCTTCATGTGTCTAGACAAGTAAATACACGTGCAAGGGTTGGTTCAGAGCTTTGCATACACTGACCGACATGCTGGACCTGCCTCTTGCAAATAAAAGGATGAGGTTGTAACTTGCTTTCCCTTTATTAGGGCACTACAGTCTATCTTCCTTCTAAATCACCTGTTAACTTCCCCCCAAAAAACAAACTCTTAAAATTCATAGGTTTTGAACACCCACTCCATTGACATTCATATGAAATTACTAAGTATGTTCAATCAAGCTGGGGTTGTTTAGCCTGGAGAAGACAAGGCTCAGGGGTGATCTCATTGCTGTCTACAGCTACCTGAAGGGAGGCTGTAGCCAGGTGGGGGTTGATCTCTTTCACCAGGCAAGCAGCAACAGAACAAGGGGACACAGTCTCAAGTTGTGCCAGGGGAGGTATAGGCTGGATGTTAGGAGGAAGTTCTTGACAGAGAGAGTGATTGGCATTGGAATGGGCTGCCCAGGGAGGTGGTGGAGTTGCTGTCCCTGGAGGTGTTCAAGAAAAGCCTGGATGAGGCACTTAGTGCCATGGTCTAGTTGATTGGACAGGGCTGGGTGATAGGTTGGCCTGGATGATCCTGAAGGTCTCTTCCAACCTGGTTGATTCTATGATGCACTGCTGTCAAAAGCATCGATAGCAAGGGCATAAGAAAGGAAAAAGATAATGTGCATAAGACACACTTACAGGAGAAACCAGACTTACATGAGAAATCTGATAGAAACAAAACACATACATCTGATCTTCAAACAGTACCATCAACAAAGTCAATCTAGCATTTCAAAACTTTTTTTTTTTGAACTGGAGAAGATTTTTTTTTTTTAATGTAGGGCTTATTCCTGTTCACATTCCAGTAGGTGAAAAGCTGTCATCAATCTCAGCCTAAGCAGCAGCTCTAATTTCAAGAGGCCCAAGCAGAAATGGAATGAAAATACATTTACTGTATTTATTTTTCTCTTCAAAACAGACTCTAGAATGACTCATCTGAAACTTCACTGTCCTGTTCATAGTTTTAATAAGGTTGCAGTAATATCCACCTACAATGAGAATGAAGGTGATTGATTTAAATAGTAAATGTTCATATTTTATGATATTATAAAATGAGAAAATGTGAATTCATTTATCCAATGAACACAGCACAGCAAAAGTGCTGTGTATTAGATCTATAGATCACATGTACAGTATATTAAATTCACTTTGTAGACAGATAATTATGTAGCCATGTAAAAGCCATTACAAATACTAAATAATTAAATATATGTATGACTTGACAAATAATATGCCAGGATTATTCATATTTAATTCAGTAGTTGCTCCACTGCTAGCAAATAATAATGGATGGACTATTGCATGTTCTGCACCATGATACATTTACTTTATTAAAATTTCCCAAAGACACAGATATCTGAACTTTTCAATTAATTTCACCCTCAGGCACTCAAAAGACAGTAAAGCATATTACCAGGTAGACTCTTGAAAATAAATCTAGCTTATCTCATTTCCTGTCTCAACGCAATCTTTATCCTGAGGAAGAATCAAAATGTCACGGCTGTAAGAGAAATTAAGTTAGTAGAAGCTGTCTCTTCCTGCACTCCTCTCTGGGCAAGGGATAGGTCTGAAGGTCAGTTCAATGTTCTCCATCAGTACAAAATCGTATCTACACAGCTGCAGCCTACAAAAGTTGAAAAAGAAAAAAACAAATGTGCACAACTTAAAAAGCTGACATCAATAGAAAATATTTCAGTTATTTGAATTATTAAATCTCCAGTATTTATCACCTCTAAGAGACAGTATTCCAGACAAGAAGAAATGCTCTCTTATCTAAGTTTATCTCCTATTTTACACATCACTGGAGTAGTTTTGCTAGGCTGTGAACAACCTGAATGTCAGCTGAACAGTGCAAAGTGGCATGAGTGTGATGGTTTGGGTATCCCCCGCCCCCCCACACTTTAGAAAATCACCCAGACTAGACTCAGTTGGCTCTGGAAATTTGAATGAAGCTTTATATTTACAGCTAGCACAGTTTACAAGCAGATATGTGAAATATGAAGATGCAATATTTCATCCATTAAACCCATTAATCTGTATTCAAAGCAATTGTTTGGAACAGCCCAATTCCTGTTAACGCTGGCCCTGAATAATTTGAGTTCCCTGGGTGTGAAAGTTTCTCTTGCTTTCATTCCACTAAGGAAAATAGAAAAACATATCACAGTATCTTCTAACAGCAGCATGCATAACAAGGTTTCATGCAATAGAGTAATTTGTTGACTAAACACCTGGAAAACTCTGAACTGCCTAACATTACATGAACGCATACAGAGGTCACAAAAGGAGTCACACACACAGAATACTACTTAAGATGGAATACAATAAAGCTGGGGAGGGCCTATTTACAAGGGCACGTAGCACTAGGAGAGGCAATGGTTATGAACTAAGCCAAGGGTAGATCGAGCTCGGACATTAGGAGGAAATTCTTTACTATGAGGCTGATGGAACACTGGAACAGGTTGCCTAGGGAGGTGGTGGAGACCCCATCCCTAGAGACATTCAAGGTCAGGCTTGATGGGGTTCTGAGCATCTTGAACTGATTGGGGATGTCCCTGCTTACTGCAGAAGGGTTGGACTTGTAGAGGTCCCTTCCAACAAGTGATTCTGTGTTTTGACATCATGAGGTTAACACAGATGCTCTGTTTTTTTAGAGCAAAGTTAGGTCACAGCTCTGCCTTTCATGTGCTAATATAGATAGATGGTGAGAGTTTGTCTGAACAGGCAAATGACTTCCATACCCTCTGCTGGCACCTCTAAGGGGACATATAAGCTGGGATGCTTGTTTTATTTAAAATTATCTTCCACATTGCCCTGAAATCACAGAAGTGGCTATACACACAATCTACCTCAGACTGGGATGTAGCATGCAGAGAAAAAGCTGAAGGACAAGGCCTGAGAGAGATATTAATAAGGCCTTTTTTATTACTCCTGTTCTTGTTTTGATTAAAAACAACAAAGGTGCCTGAGCCAAGTATCTTTGAGACATTCACTTTCCTCATCAATTGAGTTTGAAATGACTGACAGGACATATACAAGATAGAAAAGCTTTCTGCATTTATGAGTGGAATGATCTATCTCAGAACAAAAAGAGTGTGAAAATTATATGTACCTTCTATCACTCTCAAGTTCATACACCATCTGTGTGAATAATGGACTAGTCCCATAGACAATAGTCAGGGGTGATATTCCCCCAAACTCCCACTGTGTGCTACTAACCCAGATCTAAGGAGGCCACAACTCCTACTGTCTTTTATCCCTGCACCTGTCTCCTGTTTTTTACCTACTACTTTGTTATATGAATAATTTAATTTTTTAAAATGTAGTTTCTAGTTGATTATCCTGTATTCAAGTAATTGTTGTAATTATGTGTAACTAAATAAGGTAAATATAAGTAGTGATAATTATAATGAGCAATTATAGAATTATATCAACCAATAGTATTGAGACATCTGCATTTAAATGACCTTCACATACGACTTCAATACACTATTTTCCATTCCTATCTAAAAGCATTTAACATGCCTGTATGACTGCCATCCAATAAGGCTCTGTACAAAGGATTTTAGTGGATCCTATATTAAAGCAAATCAAGTGCATTTTAGTGTAAAACTAACATGAATCAGAGTAACAGACATGAAAACTCAAAACCAGCAAGGGCTGTTCACTTAAAATCTTCCTTATCTGCTAGAACATCATTTAAACAAGTCCTGAATGCTGATACTCTTGTATGAAATGTATCTTCTCATTTATCACCACTGAGTGAGAAAAAAAATACCTGCAATCTGCTTTAGAGCATTGACTATCTCTCATCACCAAATGCTTTTAAATAAAATGATGCCACTTCAACTGTGAGCTTGAGACTTCCAGCCTTCAACGAGTTAATAATTCTAATGTATATACATTTTGGAGCACTATTTTGATTACTAAGTGTTCTGCTTGTTGCTATGTCTCTCCCACTCCTCATCTCCTTCCCAGTAAGCATGAATTAGCAGATCAATTTAACAAAGTATCATACCCATCTCCTATTAGGCCACTATCAGATACCAAAGCAGAAAGCCTTAAATGTTATTTCTCACATTAACAAAATATATTGACTTAAAATTCATTTGTACTGACAGAATCACAGAATATGTCTGGTTGGAAGAGACCTCAAAGATAAGCCAGTGCAACCTTCAACCCAGTACTGAAGAGTCAACAGTAAGCCATGTGCCTAACCACCAGGTTCACACAGAGCTTGAACACCAATGTATTCTTATGTTATGCCCATTCATTACTTATTTGATAACCTTTACTAGGTTTTAGTTTTAATCCTAACTGTGTAGATTCTGTCATTCATATGAAACAAACATAACAACTCTCAAATGAAGTACTCTTGCTACTTCTGGGTAGTTCTTACCTATTCCATGTAATGTTATATTCATAAGATGCAAATGTAAAATTTGTTTGCTAGGTCAATTGTAGAAGTAACTTTGGAAATCTAAAAAGTTAACATCTGACAATATTGCTGCAGCATTTAAAACAAAAAAAAAAAAATAATAAAAGCTTTGGAATGAAAATTATTTAAAAATGCAGATATTCTTTTAAGTGTAGGCAGGCATAGATAGTGGTGCCTTCAGCAACTAGACCAAAAACATACTCCAGTCACATGAGTAGCTGGAGTGCTCCAATTCATACAGAATCATGGAATCAGTCAGCATTGGAAGGGATTTCAAGGATCATCCAGTTCCAACCTTCCTGACGTGCCCAGGGAAACCCTACCCTAGATCAGGCTGGCCAGAGCCCCATCCAGCCTGGCCTTAAACACCTCCAGCAATCGGGCCTCAACCACCTCCCTGGGCAACCCATTCCAGGATCTCACCACTCTCCTGCTGAACAACTTCCTCCTCATGTCCAGCTTGAACCTACCCATCTCCAGCTTCTCTCCATTTCCCCTAGTCCTGTCACTATCTGTCACTAGCCTAAAAAGTCCTTCCTCGGCTTTTTTGTAGCCCCGCTTCAGACACTGGAAGGTCACCTGGGAGCCTCCTCTTCTCCAGACTGAACAGCCCCAACTCTTTCAGTCCGTCATCATAGGAAAGGTGCTCCAGCCCTCTGATCATCCCAGTGGCCCTTCTCTGGACACACTCCAGCATGTCCACATCCCTCTTGTAATAGGGGCTCCAGAACTGGATGTAGTACTCCAGGTGGGGTCTCCCCAGAGCAGAGTAGAGCGGAAGAATCACCTCCCTCGACTTGCTGGCCACACTTCTGATGTAGCCCAGGATCTCCGGGCTGCAGGTGCACACTGCTGGCTCTTATCTCAGTGTGGAAAGCTGTGCATGCGGACATGATTAAAATCAGACAAGTGATTAATGAAGTCTGTCTTCTAGAAGAGAACTTAACCATGCAGTCAGGGTGGCTTACTTAAGTGGTCCTTGAAAAACCACTGTGACCAGAGAGAAGCAGCAGCAGCCTGTTGTAACAAGCAGCATGTTTGACATCTACATGTACAGGGGTGCTGTGCTCTAAATGTTAATGTACAGAGCAGCTCTTTCACATTATAAATTTGATCCTAGACAGGATGAGAAGGATATTCATTTAGGAATCTGATATTTAACTAAATAAGGGGAGGTGTCAGTTGATGAAAACCTCAACATGAGCCATCAATATGTGCTTGCAGCTCAGAAGGCCAACCACATCCTGAGATGCATCAAAAGAAGTGAGACCAGCAAGACAAGGGAGGTGATTCTCCCCTTCTGCTCTGCTCTTGTGAAACCTCATTTGAAATACTCCATCCAGTTCTGGTGCGCCCAGCATAAGAGGGACATGAAGCTGATGGGTGCAGAGGAGGCCCACAAAGATGATCAGAGGGATGGAATACCTCTTTTATGGGGATAGGCTGAGAGAGTTGGGGCTGTTCAACCCGGAGAAAAGACGGGTCCAGGGAGAACTTCTAGCAGCCTTCCAGTACCTGAAGAGGGCCTATGAGAAATACGGAGAGCAACTTTTCAAGGGCTGGTAGTGATGGAATGGATTAAAGCTTGAGGAGGGTAGATTTAGACTGGATATTAAGAAGAAATTATTTACAGTGAGGGTGGTGAGACACTGGAAAAGATTGCTCAAGGCAGTCACGGATGTCACCTCCCTGAAGGTGTTCATGTCCAGGTTAGATGAAGCCATGAGAAAACTGGTCTAGTGGAAGGCGTCTCTGCCTATGGCAGGGGGGTTGGAACCAGATGGTCTTTAAGGTCCTTTCCAACCTAAACCATTCTATGCATCTATGAAATACACATTTCTGAGGAGACATCCTGAGCAGTTTAGTTAATACATAACTTTGACATGTGACAAGCACTTACCTTTCTGGATTATTCAAAGATTTCAGCCTCATCTGGAGAACTCTAAGCTTGTGTTTTGGGCCTATTAAAGTTTTTGTAGAAAAAGTCAAAGATATTTTTGCTATTTTTTCAAGGTCACGGTAAAATCCACTTAGAATTTTGACTCTCTTGTACTGCTGAAACGTTGAAGCTTCACTTGAAAAAAAAAAAGATATTATTTCTAGTCAAGGTTTTGTTAGCTGAGTGGTAGTCACTATTGCTAAGCATTAGCAGTAAGATCAGGAATCTTCCAAGATGCATTCACTTTGAGTTTTCAGAACAAGGACACCTAGAACTATACTTAAACCAGTATCATGCAAGGACATGAGACAGAGAAAAGATCATTTCAGTGTAAGAAGCATTACCTGTGACACTGAGGTATATTCAGGAAAAAGAACTGTGGCCGGGTCTTAACAATCTCATATACCTTTTAACTACAGATTAACAAACTTAGAACTTTAGGAAGCTCAGAAGTGCTACAAAGTGGCAAAAAAGATTTAGAGACAAAGCACAACATACCTGTTCATCACCGATTCTACTGTGTTTCCATCATAATCTGTTATTTTAATATTAATGAAACCTCTCCTAATGCTTTTATTCCAGGTGGTAATATCCAGCAAGTAATTATACACTAAAAAAAAAAAAAAGAGGAAATAGGAAATAATAAGATTCAAAGAACAACCTCAACAGCATACAGCTTTTAGTATTAGAATGTTGTTAAAAGTAGTCATTAGCTAATGATAGGAATAGGGACTTCCCTCAAAGCAGGATAAGAAGGCCACTGACAAAAAATAGCTTCTATTAAATGGAAACTTGAAGTTCTGTATAATTAGTGTAGTATTTGCCCCAGTTCTTACACTATAAAATTTTGCATTAGAAAGCTATCATCAAAATTATCATGAAGAGCTTGGCCTGCCTAAGAAAAACAAACAAGCAAAACACAAAATCAAGCTCTTCCTGGAATACTGCAGTTTTATGAGGCTCTGCAAAGAGGGGATATGTATCCACAAAAGCTACATGTCCAGAGAATAGCTGAGGTATAGTGGCAGGGAGAGAGGAGGAACAGCACCGGGACAAGGTTTAGATATAGGCAATGCAGGCAGTTAGCTTGGTGAGCAGGTTAATCAGAGGATTACTCACATTACCTTCTATGTTTGCTAGTATTCCTCCCTTTCTTTTCACAGAATCATAGAATCAACCAGGTTGGAAGAGACCTCCGAGATTATCCACTCCAACCTATTACCCAGCCCTGTCCATTCAACTAGACCATGGCTCTAAGTGCCTCATCCAGTCTTTTCTTGAACACCTCCAGGGACAGTGACTCCACCACCTCCCTGGGCAGCCCATTCCAATGGCAAATCACTCCTTCTTCCTATTACCCCTCCTGCCTTAGAATATAATACATAATCTTTGCAAGCACAAGAATTCCACCTGTTGGTTTTCTTTTTTTGATGACTGCACATATTTTAATACATGTGAAAGTGAAAGCAGAGCTTTATTTTTATGCTGCTGGAAGAATAATGAGAAGACAAACTTAGCAGCCTGTGCAAGCCTTGAGAGCATGGAAAAGCAAACCCCAGGCAGATAGAAGTATGGAAAAAGAGTGGTAGCAGGTTTGGGCTGAGATGAAAAACCACTGAGAATGGGAATTATTTTATGTAAAGTCCATCACATATTCATTAACTTCTCCCTGTTAGAAACAGTGGTATAAGTGAGCAGATAATCAATCAGAAAACTTGCCAAGATTAGGGGAAAAAAATAACAAGAAAACTTGATTTCACTTGAATTCCCTGTCTCCATACCCTAAATCAAACAACCTTAGACATAATTAGAAGAGTGTGTTTACTCTTGGTTATGGTGATAAAGTCTGTTAATAAAATCAGAAATTGGATGAGAAATTAAACCTCCGTATGGACAGATACATATGTAAACTGTTGCAGATAAAGCCCATGCCATAATTCAGTCCCATAGAGTACAACCATGAAACAGCTAAGTTTTCCCTCCAATGCTTTACTCCTAGAGAGATGTGGACTTTTAAAAGCTAGTTTTAGTTGACTGTGGGCTGTTCCCTTCTTAGGGTGATTCATGGAGATGTCTCTTTTTTGTGCCCCACTCAAGGCAGTCTTGCTTCCCATTTTTGCTCTCTGAAAACAGCAGCAATGATCCTACTTAAGCAGGTTCTCTCAGTCTAGCTTTTCCCCTGTTTCTCATTTCCCTGATTCTCATTTCCTGTCTTCCTTCTTCTTCTTGGCAGTCCATTTCATTCCTTTTAAGGTCACATTTCTCAGTTCATATATTGCTTACTTTTCTGCCACAATCATTCTTGTTCTGTGACCTGCCATTTAGCTCATTGCCAATTACACCATTTTACACAGCAGCTAACAATAACTTTCTACTTTTAACATGCTTTCACTCCAGATCAGCTAACAAATAACAGCCATAATATTTCACAAAGAGTTTGTTATGTATATATTCAGTCACTCACTGCAGAATGGGTCTTGGTCCGTGGTATCAAAATAAGCTTTTGTTGGTGAACTCTTTAATATTTTTTTCCATCTATCAGCATAATAACCTGAAATCCAAAGTTTAAATATTTCATTTCAGTCATTTAGCAAAATTGTGATACACATATCATTAAACACAAGAAATTTACCCAAAGAGACAGATATGGCTTCAATTTTCTCAAATATTCCCTGAGAATGTAAATAGACTTGGAAAATGCAGCAATCCCCAGAGTGTAATAGAATATAATATACAAGTATTTCATTGCTCTAATATAGCAGCATCACTAAAATTGCCATAATGAAATAGTTGAAATATGTTTACTCTAAAGTACTAACTCCAAAAAACAGTGCTTATATATTCCTGCAGAGATAATGAAAAGAAGCCCAAAATCTAGCACACAGAGAACAGTTACAGAACAGCTTTACATTAGACAAAATTTCTTCCTTTTTATCATTAGAATAATTATTTTTAAACCCCTTTAATATATAATTGTTAAATCGTTTTAAACCCTCTAATGTATAATTGTTAATATTATTTAATACAATGTCAGAGAATCTATAAGCCTTATAAGTTTATAGATGTAATGTAGACAGAACTTTTGTTTTATACCATTCTATGCTTAATGTCTCTGGGGCTTGATAACAGTCCTCATTTCTATTACAGAATCACAGAATGTCAGGGGCTGGAAGGGACCTCGAAAGATCATCTAGTCCAACCCCTCTGCCAGAGCAAGATCACCTATGCCAGATCACACAGGAACACATCCAGGTTGGTTTTGAATGTTTCCAGAGTTTCTCTCTCTTAATTTTTTTAACCTAGACTGAAGAATAATGGCGGGTTCCCGAGTGCAAAGCTGTCACTGCAAGGCAGGAAAGCTTCCCGTAGAAACAATGCAGTTTCTCCTCTCAGTTCCAAAATTCAGCTGCCTGACATAGGTTTTACAGTAAATTAAAAAGAGAAAAATGTGACAGCTGACTGGTCAAGTATTTCTTGGACAGGGCTGGGTGCTAGGTTGGACTGGATGATCTTGGAGGTCTCTTCCAACGTGGCTGATTCTGTGGTTCTTCATATTTCTCCACTGCTAGCTTAAGCATTCTGTATTAAGTGCATCAGGCATAGCTAATGAATATGCTGGAGATGTCTCAGAGTCTTTCTGCCTCACTTTAGGGCCCTGTTATGGCTTTGGTTTATTATGAAACATCATAGTTCTGTTTATCTATATTTTTCTTCATCCCTGATCTAATTAACATAGGATGCCACAGAATCATAGAATCAACCAGGTTGGAAGAGACCTCCAAGATCCTTCAGTCCAACCTAGCACCCAGCCCTATCCAGTCATCTAGACCATGGCACCAAGTGCCTCATCCAGCCTTTTCTTGAACACCTCCAGGGACGGTGACTACACCACCTCCCTGGGCAGCCCATTCCAGTGGCAAATCACCCTCTCTGTCAAGAACTTCCTTCTAACATCCAGCCTAATACAAGGATGTAAAAAACACAAGGTGTGAATGGAAAGGTAACTTCTAATTAAATCTTTTAAAATTTCATTCTTAAGTAAACCTTTCCAATTAGGAAATGTTCACACTATTGTAGTCCTTTTCAAACTGTCTCCAGATCCTCTCTACAAGCAATAAACTCCCAAACAACTAAAAAGCCCTCCAAATGAAAGCTTGATTCCAAAAAATGAGCCAGAGTAACCATGAAGTTGCTATAAACATTATTAATCTTAAATAAAAACTAGAGATACTCTAGGGAAGATACCACACTGTGAAAGACTAAAGTGATGGACTAAATAGAAGTAGTTTTTCTGTAGAAAGGAAATAAATTGTGAAGCAGTTTCACAATGGAAAGGATAATGATCAAAGATTACAAACTTTCAGCACCTATGTCTAAAGAGATAACTATAAAGCAGACAAAGCCACAAACTTTACACTGCTGTAAACAGTACACAGGTCTGCACAGGATTGATCTTGACAGATCACCTAACATGATACTACAGATTTCCAGAGTAGACCCAGAAAGAGCTAGTATGGAAAATCTCACCCAGTCCACAGCAGATAACATAATGCTTACCCAGTACTGGACAGGACATTGGCTGGAAAGCTTCACAATCAACACACTTTCCTCTCTTGTAATCCAAGTAAGAGTCACAAGGATATGTTATTATGTCACACCTTCTTTTTAAAGACGATAAGAAGAGGAAAACAGATCTCTGGTGGTCACACTTAAAATATTCAAGTCCTTCAGGAGAGAAAAAGCAAAATACACATAGAATGTGTCATAATTTTTCTTCATGAAAGATTAGTTGACATCAAAGTAATCCCATTTATCTGAGTCACTTCTAGCTAGCCATGCTTTTAATCTGATTAGTTGACTACTGACTGTAAGAAATGGATGGACACACACAAGAAGATGAAATTCCAGATGTTTTTAATATTACAGGAACAGAGAAAAATCTATGTGGTTATATTTCAGAAAGAGTCTACTAAGTCTTATGGAATTCACAGACTTTTTTAATATAAAGCATGAATCTGAGCTAAAATTTGCCCCATATCCTGTGCAGAATATTTAAGCAGAAAAATGACCATAAGGAATACTTCAGAGGTTCTTCTCTCTAAGTTTTTTGGGTAATGAATTCCTTCTTCTCTTAGTAAAACAAACTATGAGAATTGTACAGATGAATCATAGAATCCTAGAATGGTCTGAGGTTGGAAGAGAATTCCAAATGTCATCTAGTCCCACTCCCTCTGCAGTAAGCAGGGACATCCTCAACTAGATCAGGTTGTCCAGAGCCCTTTTGAGCCTCACCTTGACCATGTCCAGGGATTGGGCCCCAACCACCTCCCTGGACAACCTGTTTCAGTGTTACGTCACCCTCATAGTAAAGAACCTGTTCCTAACATGCAATCTAAATGTGTTCTTTTCTACTTTGAAGCCATTGCCCCTCATCCTATCACTAAAGGCCTTTGTAAACGGTCTCTCTCTATCCAAGGTAGGACTCTTTCAGGTACTGGAAGGTCACTATTATGCCTTCCCAGAGCCTTCTCTTCTCCAGGCTGAACAATCCCAGCTCCCTCAGCCTGTCTTTGTAGCAAAGGTGCTCCAATCCCCTGATCACTTTTGTGACCTTCCTCTGGACCCGCTTCATCAGGTCCATGTCCTTCCTATATTGACAGCTCCAGATCTGGAGTCAGTACTTCAAGTGAGGTCTCAGCAGAGCAGATAGGATTCTCCTATACTCACAGACACACAGATAGAAGCACTATGCTTGTGCAGCAGCTCTAACCTATAGCAGCACTGTGCAAATTAGTAATAGAAATACAGACAAACAAACACTTCCAAAAAGAGGAAAACAAACAAACAAAACCAAGCAAACAAAAAAACCCCAACCCTAACTAAACAAAACCAAACAAAAAGAAACCCAAAATCAACCAAATAAAACAAACAAACTGTGATGGTTTGGGTGTTACCCACCCACCCCCCATACTTAAGAAAATCACCCAGACTAGATTCAGTGGCTAGAAATTAAAGAATGAAGCTATATTTAGAGCTTAGCACAATATACAAGCAGATATTTATAATATATACAGCTATAGACAGAAATATACAAGTTAAAAAGTAATACAGAAACACAACAGCCCTCCCAGAAACCAGAGTCCCCAGGAGGGGCTCCCAATCACCCTTCCGCCCCCTTTCCACCCTTCTACCTTATCCCAGACTTTGCCTTATATTCAAGGTGAGTTCGGAGAATTGGCCAGGGGGGTTAGGAAGCAGAGGGATTAGTTAGACAGCTTAAAGAGAAAGAAGGGAGGCAGCCAAAGCCAAAGGGCAACTGTGTTATCTGTGTTTGCATTCTTGCTTTTACGCATCTCAGCAAGCCTGTGAGTGAGGTAGACGTCACCATTGCTTCCTTTTCACAGTCTGTAATCTAATTCTTCTCACCAAAATATCCCAGCTAGGCTCAAACTAGCACACAAACAAACAAACCAACAATGCACAGCAACATTGCCTAAGATTCATGGAAGCTGAAGAAAGAAAAAATCTGTAGCAAAAGATCGTATCTTAAAACTGTTTTCATGCTAGAGCCTCAAAGACTTGTCCAAAACCTAGTTTGTTACTGCCAACCAAGAAAAATCTTAAGACCTAGTGAAGACTTGAAAGCCTTGTTTTTCATGCCATATGCAAAAACCACTTGGACACAAACACCTTCCCCTGTGCTTGGCCATATATAAACACAGGAAAATAATGATCACTCTATGCAGATTCTATAGGTAATACAATAATATAATTTCATCATACTGATGATAGTGGTATGGTGGAAAACCTGTAATTATAGGAATATCTTTGTTGAAAAAAAGAAAAGCCATCTGGTTTTGTTATTTCTCATTTGCTGAGTGAGGATGAAAAAGAAGGATTACAATGTCCTCAGTTTCCATATTACCAAATATATGCAGTGCCCACTGACTTCCATTAAACTTTTTTTTTTATTTGATCTCAAAATCTTTTAGTTCCAGCACGTTTTTACTTACCACCAAATAGTGTTCGTGGACAGCCAGGCTGATCTGTTCCTCCATTTGGATAGAAATCAATGGTTCCTAAAGGTCTCTTGAAACCCAATGCTATAATAAAAATATCATGAATGAAAAGAAAAAAAAAGAAAAAAAAAGGCAGAATTATCCAGTCAATCATTACATCCATTTTAAAAACAACATACAGGTCTTAAAGGTAATGTTTGCAATTATACTGTCCTTTTGTTCTGTATAGAGAAGTCATGTTATTTTTATGTAGTTTCATATCAGTTTCTTTAATAACAATAAAAATGCAAGCATTTAAATATTTAAATCTATGTGTGAAGCTGTAAAATACTGAATTTTGTTATGTTCCAATTGTAAATAAAGATAATATGAGGTGAAAAGGAAGGCAGGATTGTGGTGGGTTTTGTCTCCTCCTGGGCTGCAATTGCCTTGCAGGAGGTGGGCATCTGTTCCCGATAGCAGAAACATGCACCCATTCAGATGATGCAGGGATGGTATCCTGTACCAGACTGGAAATGTTTTTAAGATCCTACTTCAGTTCTCTCATGTTATCTTTGATGCCATCCTTAATGCTATCTTTAATACCATCTTTTATCTCTGTACCTAGAGTTTCTATGGCGCAGATTATGGCAGAATGTGACAAGCTGTCTTCTATCTGCCTGAGCTGGTCAGTGAATTCACCAACAGTGAAAGACCTTCCATTATCACTCCTTGATAGAAACTTGCTAGCCAAGATGTTAGCATAGGATGAAGGAGCAAGCTTAATAAGCTTCTTCATGAGACCTGTTCCAAGAGGANTGGATTAAACTGAGTGGGTTTTTTTTTTTCTTTTTAAGAAAATGATGCATATGTAAAACACTGTAAACAAACACCTGCAAACTTCTGTGAGGTTTCTACAGCCACAGTCCTACCTAAATCTACTCTGATCCAGTTTAAAACCATTGCCATCACTTAATTTTCCTTCTGTTTAACAGCCAGTCTCAGAAATTTGTAATGCTGTGCAGTAAGAAAACATCCATGTGCGATTTAAGTTAATGACAGAACAGAAACAGCTATTCAGTGCCGTAATGTCCACACAGCAGTAGTCACACAGATGGCAGGTTAGGTTAGAAAGCGAGGTGCAGCCCACAAAGCCCAGACAGAGACTGCCTTATCTATGTTTTTGTTCTTATACATCTCAGCAAGCCCATGAGTGAAGCAGACATCACCACTGTTTCCTTTTCACAGCCTATAATCTAATTCTTCTCACCAAAACATTCTAGCTAGCTTCAAACTAGCACATGTAGCTGAGACATCATTTGCACAAATAAATTGATTAAATTGTTGTTCTCTCCCACAACAAAAAAATCTTTCCCAATGTAATTTTCATTAAGAGTAAGACTTATCCATTTTTTTTTTTGCACAATACAAGGGATTCTGAGCTACACTAATATATAGCAGTATATTTCAAAGCAGAATAATCTGTATTTGTCCTACAAAAGAACATGAGTAAGACTCACTTTAATCCATCCTGCCTTCCTTTTCACCTCGTATTATCTTTATTTACAATTGGGACATGACAAAAATTGGTATTCACAAATAGATTTTTATATATATTATATATATATTATAGCAGTATAGTAAACTAATGTAACAGACATGCTATGTGCAT
>WAAF01017902.1:1142-24783 GCA_013400475.1 Tricholaema leucomelas
AAAACAAAGAGAAGTGTCCTGGAGCTTCTCCAGGAGAAGCTGACATCATAGAATCAGTCAGGGTTGGAAGGGACCACAAGGATCAGCCAGTTCCAACCCCCCTGCCATGCCCAGGGACACCAACCTAGAGCAGGCTGCTCACAGCCTCATCCAGCCTGGCCTTAAACACCTCCAGGCATGGGGCCTCAACCTCCTTCCTGGGCAACCCATGCCAGGCTCTCACCACTCTCATGCTGAACAACTTCCTCCTCACAGCCAGTCTGAATCTCCCCATTTCTAGTTGTGTTCCATTCCCTCAGTCCTATCACTACCTGACATCTTAAGATGTCCCTCCCCAGCATTCTTGTAGCCCACTTCAGATCCTGGAAGACCACAATAAGGCCACCTCAGAGCCTTCCCTCCAGACCGAACAGCCCCAACTCCCTCAGTCTCTCTTCATAGGAGAGGTGCTGCAGCCCTCTGCCCTTCTCTGGGCACCTTCCAGCACCTCTATATCCCTGAGCAACCCATTCCAGGCTCTCACCACTCTCATGCTGAACAACTTCCTCCTCACATCCAGTCTGAATCTCCCCACCTCTAGCTTTGCTCCATTCCCCCTAGTCTTGTTGAACCTCACGAGGTTGGTTTGTGCCCATCTCTCCAGCCTGTCCAGGTCCCTCTGGCTGCCCTTTTGCTGCCCTCCAGCACATCTGCTGCATCCTGAAATCTCACCTACTAACCTTCCCTGTTACATCTTTCAGTGGCATCCATGCTGCCTATTGCACATCATTAGGACATGCTCAGTGAAAATACGAAGCCAGCTCTTTAGTCTGAAAACAATTTTCATCCAAGTAGCTAAAGTATTTCATTTCAAAGGAGGAAAAAAATGCCAGGGAGAAGGTACTGAGCAGGGTTTTCTGTGCTAAGATCCTTGAAACTCTGCATGTATGAGCAGCCATCCATAAAGGACATGCAACTCACATCATCAGAAGACTCTTCTCTAAGCCCAGCTATAATATTCCTCCAGAGACACAAACCCATTTGACTCTCTGCAATTTGCATGTGCCTCGAAGCTTCTGTTAGCATGCCTGTGATGGCTGCTGGCTATGATTTGCTCCCATTCCCAGCTGACAGCCAGGCCAGCCACATCTCATGGTTTTTACATGCTCTCTGCTTCTTTCCATTGTTCAGTGGATTGACTGAGGATTCCTTAACGACTGTTGTGTTGTCAACGAAGCAGAAAGTAATTGGAACCACTAAATACTCATTAGGACTCCTAAATGGCAATGCAATAACAGGCAAATATTGGAGAACTTCTCACCCACCTGAGGGCAGGCAAAAATAAGCAAGGTCATTTGCAGAGAAACAGGCCATGAAGGTGATTCATCTGTAGAAATGAGTTCAGTGCACCCTGTCTGGGTCTGGGTCTGGGTCGACGAGAAGCTCAACATGAGCCTGCAGTGTGCACATGCAGCCCAGGCAGCCAACCGTGTGCTGGGCTGCATCAAGAGCAGTGTGGGCAGCAGGGCAAGGGAGGGGATTCTCCCCCTTTACTCTGCTCTCCTCAGACCCCACCTGGAGTCCTGTGTGCAGTTCTGGAGCCCCCAACACAAGAAGGACATGGAACTGCTGGAGCCAGTCCAGAGGAGAGCCACGAAGATGCTCAGAGGGCTGCAGCAGCTCTGCTATGAGGACAGGCTGAGAGAGTTGGGGCTCTGCAGCCTGGAGAAGAGAAGGCNTCCCTGGAGGTGTTTAAGGCCAGGCTGGATGAGGCCTTGAGCAACCTGCTCTAGTGGGAGATGTCCCTGCCTATGGCAGGGGGTTGGAGCTGGATGATCCTTGAGGTCCCTTCCAACCTAAACCATTCTATGATTCTGATCCTTGTGGTCCCTTCCAACCCTAACTGATTCTGTGATTCTATGATTCTAAGTCCAGCTTGTACACACAGTGTTTACCTGAGACTTCAGCCTGGAGAAGAGAAGGCTTTTGGGAAGACCTTGCAGTGGCCTTCCAGTATCTGAAGTGGGCTACAGGAGGGCTGGGGAGGGACTATTTGCAAGGTCTTGTAATGGCAGCATGAGGAGGAATGGGTGGCAGAGGGGAGATTGAAAATGGATGTTAGGAAGAAGTTCTTTGCAGTGAGGGTGGTGAGACACTGGCACAGGTTGCCCAGGGAGGTTGTGGAGCACAGAATCACCCAATGTGATCTTTGATCACATTGGGTGATTCTGTGCTCCACAACCTCCCTGGAGGTGTTCAGAACCAGGTTGGATGAGGCCTTAAGCGACCTGTTCTAGTGGGAGGTGTCCCTGCCTATGGTGGGGAGTTGGAACTGGCTGAGCTTTGAGGTCCCTTCCAACCTAAGCCATTCTATGATTCTCTGATGTGTGAGTACACTTCAGTCACCTTCAGCTCACACCAGCAGCATTGTTTGGTTTATACCTTCTGACTAATTATCCATTCCAGCAATGCTGGAATTGCTCTGTAATGATTTGTGAATACCACATGATGCCCTAGTGACTGTGGTGCTTGTTGCAGTCATATCTTAGATAATTGGAGTGTGGGAAGAGAAGCAACAAGGAGAGTCAGGCATTTTGAGGGAAAGGCTTGCTCAATGTGCACCACTTCAGTATAAACAGCTCCATCATGGTGAGAACCACAGCCAGGTAATGAAAGAAGCTAGGCATGAGAATAACAAAATCATCTGCCTGGGGTTTTATATCACCTCTGTATAAATGTGGCTGGGGTTGGATTTTGTTGCTCTCTTAGCTTTAATATCACTATGGCAAGAGGAGATGACTGGGACTCATAGGAGCAGGTCAAGGGAGGTGATTCTCCCTCTCTGCTCTGCTGAGACCCTACCTGGAGTACTGCATCCTTTTACAAGAAGGATGTGAATGTGCTGGAATGTGTCCAGAGAAGGGCCAGGAGAGGGCTGCAGCACCTCTCCTACGAGGACAGACTGAAAGAGTTGGGGCTGTTCAGGCTGGAAAAGAGGAGCCTCCCAGGGGACCTTCTTGTGGCCTTCCAGGATCTGAAGGGAGCCTACATAGAAGCTGGGGAGGGACTTTTTAGGCTCTCAGGAAGTGACAGGACTGGGGGGAATGGAGCAAAGCTGGAGGTGGGGAGATTCACTCTGGACTTGAAGAGGAAGTTGTTGAGCATGAGAGTGGTGAGAGGCTGGAATGGGTTGCCCAGGGAGGTGGTTGAGGCCCCATGTCAGTGTTTAAGGCCAGGCTGGCTGAGGCCGTGGCCAGGCTGATGTAGGGTAGGGTGTCCCTGGGCATGGCAGTGGGGTTGGAATTAGCTGATCCTTGTGGTGCCTTCCACCCCTGACTGATTCTATGAGTAGAAAAAGCTCACATTCTCTGAGCCTGTGACATTCTATCCTGATTTGAAAACAAAAAAAAAACAAAGGAGGAGAAGCAGATTCCAGAATGATGCAAAACCCTTGGGCTGGATTCCCTTTCTGGCTTATATTGACATAAATAACATGCAGGAGTGGAAATGTCCATGTCTACAAGAGAATGAAAATGCACTAACCAAGCTGCACTGCTGCAGTGGTAATCACAAAAGTGATTTCCCCTCTCTTCATTTACACTCATTAATTGTCTTGGTCAAAAATCTCCTCCTTGCTCAGATACCACCAATAAAACATGACTCAGCTAAAGGCTTTAGAGTAACTGTGGGGTTAAAATCTCCTTGCTGATAAAACACCAATAAAAAAAGACTCATCTGCAGGCTTCAGAGTAACTGTGGGGTTAAAATCTCCTCCTTGCTCAGATACCACCAATAAAACATGACTCAGCTAACGGCTTTAGAGCAACTGTGGGTTTACACCATTGTAGAGGATAACAGGGTTTGCTCTAAAAGCTAATGTGCCTCATTCAGAGTGGTGCTGGAATAGTTGGTGCTCAAGGACAGATCAAACAAGCAGCTGCAAGAGGAACCCAGTGCGCCTTAGCGAGACTCACATCAGCCTGGGGAAATCCTGAGCTGAACATACCCAGAGAGAAGAAAATGTTATGGAAGAAGATTTAAACATGCTTGCCCTGTTCTTATTCTTTACCAGAATGTGGCCCCAGCTGTGGGCCCAATGCTGTCAGACTGCTCTGAAGGCTCAAAGATTCCTCAGCAGCTAATAATTCACGAACAATAAGCACGGTGAAGGTATCTACACATCACAAGTCTGATGAGAAGATAGAAGGTGGTGAAGATTATTTACCAGATGGGAGTTCTGCATTCCTCCTAATGCCCTCAGCAGCAAACAGAGACAAGACACTATGAAAATGACAAACCTTGCCCTTGGCAGAATGATGCTCAAAGTTTTTTCCACCGATTGGAGTTTCTTTGCAAGGTGGACAGAATGAATCCCGGTGTACCAAGTTCAGACAGTTTATGGTGGGATGAAGATGTGTTCCTGCAGGAGTAAAACACCTGAGTGACCCATAATCTATCAGAGAATAACATTCCCACTCTAATTGGTATATAAATCACTCCTGTGATACGAGGAGCCAGCAATTTCTTTGGAGTGTTTGTTTAGTGTAAGGAAATGCAGTGGCTTAGCTATATTTAAACTCTTCGGCTGCTGCTCGGAGGGGAAAGGTGACAACTGTGCACAGTGATTTATTTCTCCACTTTACTTGGATTGCAAAGGTGTGAAGACCTCTGCTTTGCAAAAGCAATCCTTCCAGCCACCAACAGACACTCTGCAACTGCTGTCCCTCCTGGCCCCAGCTTTATAGAATCATAGAATGGTTTAGGTCGGAAGGGACCTCAAGGATCATCCAGCTCCAACCCCCTGCCATAGGCAGGGACACCTCCCACTAGAGCAGGCTGCTCAAGGCCTCATCCAGCCTGGCCTTAAACACCTCCAGGGAGGAAGCATCCACAACCTCCCTGGGCAACCTGTAAAGAACTTCCTCCTAACATCCAGTCTGAATCTCCCCTCTGCCAGTTTAAACCCATTCCCCCTCGTCCTGACATTACCAGACCTTGTCAATAGTCCCTCCCCAGCCTTCCTGTAGGCTCCCTTCAGATACTGGAAAGCCACTCTAAGGTCTCCTCGAAGCCTTCTCTTCTCCAGGCTGCAGAGCCCCAACTCTCTCAGCCTGTCCTCATAGCAGAGGTGCTCCAGCCCTCTGAGCATCTTCGTGGCTCTCCTCTGGACCCGCTCCAGCAGTTCCATGTCCTTCTTGTGCTGGGGGCTCCAGAACTGCACACAGTACTGCAGGTGGGGTCTGAGGAGAGCAGAGTAAAGGGGCAGAATCACCTCCCTTGCCCTGCTGGCCACACTGCTCCACCCATGGCAGGGAAGTTGGACCTAGGTGATCTCAAAGGTCCCTTCCAACCCAAACCATTTGATGATTCTTGATGATTCCTGCTTTGTGAAGCACAGCCTCTACCTAACAAAAAGATCAGAAATGGTTTATCTGTATAGATTCTGAAGAAAACCCTCAAAATTAGCAGCCTCCACGGGACCACGGAGTGGGTCACAGACCACATCTGAACTAAGGCTGAGGTCAATAACCATGTGTGGAAGTATTTTATGTCAGCTTTTGCTGAGCAGAGGCTTGGCAGGTTAAAATAAAACCAAAACAAACCCAAACCTAAACGAATCAATGTTCCTATCCTCCAGGGAGGAAATGGGACCCACCTGCCAACCCTTTCCCACAAGCAAGCATCCAGGACAGAGAGCATGGCTGGCAATTTCCTTTTCCTGACACTTATTTCCACATTCATCCCTCCAGGAAGCAATAGCAGGGCTATCACTGGGTTTCTGCAGCTGTTCATGTCTCACTCTGTGCCAGAACAACGACCTCAGTGACAGCGGACGGGAAGCAATACAGCGAGATCCTCCCTGTGCCACAACTGGCTTGCATCAGCAGGACTGCACAAAGGGAATAGCTGAGGTTCAGGAAGCATCATGTCCGTATCCAAACCAGACAGGGATCTGGTTGCTTCAATCCTGATAAGAGATGCTCCCAACATACAATCACAGAGTGAATATTCAGGCTGAGCAGACTGTAATTTACAGTCTCACAGTCTGACAGTATCACCGAGGTTGGAAGAGACCTCATAGATCATCAAGTCCAAGCCCTTAGCACAGAGCTCAAGGCTAGACCATGCACCAAGTGCCACGTCCAATCCTGCCTTGAACAGCTCCAGGGACGGCGACTCCACCACCTCCCTGGGCAGCCCATTCCAGTGTCCAATGACTCTCTCAGTGAAGAACTTTCTCCTCACCTCAAGCCTAAATTTCCCCTGGCACAGCTTGAGGCTGTGTCCTCTTGTTCTGGTGCTGGCTGCCTGAGAGAAGAGAGCAACCTCCTCCTGGCTACAACCACCCCTCAGGTAGTTCATCTGGATCATCCAGGCCAACCTAGCACCCAGCCCTAGCCAGTCAACCAGACCATGGCACTAAGTGCCTCATCCAGCCTTCAGGTAGCTGTAGACAGCAATAAGGTCACCCCTGAGCCTCCTCTTCTCCAGGCTAAACAATCCCAGCTCCCTCAGCCTCTCCTCGTAGGGCTGTGCTCGAGGCCTCTCACCAGCCTCGTTGCCCTTCTCTGGACACATTCAAGCATCTCAATGTCCTTCTTAAGTTGAGGGGCCCAGAACTGGACACAATGAGGCACTGAAGACTCTTAAAAGGGAAAAAGAAAGATGAAATTTTGTACCATGCTGCTCTGCTAAGCTATCAGAGGAAATCTGGAACCACTGGGCTCAGGTTGCAACTTTGGTCATGGAAACATGGTCCTAAGACAAGAAAGAGAAGCAAGAATTCAAGGTATTTCTCCCCTTGCTTCCCAGAAGTACAAAGCATCCAGGCAAAGAGATTCAATCACCGATGGCCCCAGCACTAGAGCTCCAGAATGACCAAATAGTTGCCTGAGCAGACAGACAAACATATTTCACTGCTTCTGTGCCTTCTTCAGGGATCAGTGCTGGGCCCGGTCCTGTTCAATATCTTTATTGATGATCTGGATGAGGGGATTGAGTCCAGCATCAGTAAGTTTGCAGATGACACCAAGCTAGGAGCAGGTGTGGAATGGTTGGAAGGTAGGAGAGCCCTGCAGAGGGACCTGGCCAGGCTGGATGGGTGGGCAGAGGCCAATAGGATGAAATTTAACAAGGCCAAGTGCAAGGTTCTGCACTTTGACCACAACAACCCCAAGCAACACTACAGGCTGGGGACAGAGTGGTCCCTGTAGTGTAAAGACTGCTTAAATGAGAATGAGCTATCATTCTTACTTAGCTCCATGGCTACATGTGGCAAGCAAAGGCAGGAAGGGCCTGGGGAAGACAGTTAAAGAAGAAACTTAAGCTGAAGTCCTCAAGTAAATCCTACTGCTTTCAGCAAGGAAGGCACCTCATGAGCACCAATTTTATATTATTTGATGGAAGGGGTTTGATTTTTCAAACACTGCTGAAAAATTTATGTCCTCAGCCTAAGCTTTGATCTAAGATCATGGAGAACCTGTGAGCAGCAAGGATCTAGATGTTTACTCAGATCTAGTTTAATCTGTTCTGATCTGTTTAATCAGAACTAGTTAATTGTTGTTGCCCAGTTTGGACAGTGCTGTCTGGAGCTCTGTTTTGAAAGCACATAATATTCACAGAATCATAGAATGGTCCTGGCCAGAAGGGATCTCTAGAGGTCATCTAGTCCAGCCTCCCCTGCAGTCAGCAGGGACATCCCCACTAGACCAGGTCACCCAGGGCCCCATCAAGCCTCACTTTGAATGTCTCCAGGGACGAGGCCAACCTGTTGCAGTGCTCCACCACCCTCATAGTACAGAACAGAATAGGATAGAACAGAACAGAACAGAATAGAATAGAATAGAATAGAATAGAATAGAATAGAATAGAATAGAATAGAATAGAATCAATCAGGTTGGAAGAGACCTCCAAGATCATCCAGTCCAATCTAGCACCCAGCCCTATCCACTCAACCAGACCATAGCACTAAGTGCCCCAGCCAGGCTTTTCCTGAACACCCCCAGGGACGGTGACTCCACCACCTCCCTGGGCAGCCCATTCCAATGCCAATCACTCTCTCTGCCAACAACTTCCTCCTAACATCCAGCCTATACTTCCCTCAGCACAACTTGAGGCTGTGTCCCTTTGTTCTGTTGCTGGTTGCGTGGGAGAAGAGCCCAACCCCACCTGGCTACAACCTCCCTTCAGGTAGTTGTAGACAGCAATGAGGTCTGCCCTGAGCCTCCTCTTCTGCAGGCTGCACACCCCCAGCTCCCTCAGCCTCTCCTCACAGAGCTGTGCTCCAGGCCCCTCACCAGCTTTGTCGCCCTTCTCTGGACACCTTCCAGCACCTCAACATCTCTCTTGAATTGAGGAGCCCAGAACTGGACACAGTACTCAAGGTGTGGCCTGAACAGTGTTGAGTACAGGGGAAGAATAACCTCCCTTGTCCTACTGGCCACACTGCTCCTGATACAGGCCAGGATGCCATTGGCCCTCTTGGCCACCTGGGCACACTGCTGGCTCATCTTCAGCCTACTATCCACCTTGTTCCAAACTTGTTCCAAGCATCCAATCTAAATCTACTCCTCTCAAGCTCAAAGCTCGATTCTATGATTCTACTGTGTCCTCTCTAAGAACAACTTTTGCTGGTTCTTAGGTCAGACAGAAGCTGTTTAAATGCAAAAGCACTTTGTAGTTGCAATCTGCTAAACAGTAACACAACACAGCTTGCTGATGGAGCAGAATTTTGTCAGAGTAGGACAACGTTTAAATGTTCACCCTGGGGGCATCAGCTGTTTTGTAAATGACAACAGAAAGGAAAGCCAAGAATAAAAGCTGGAAACATTTCACTTGTAAATGGTAGCTGAAATAGAAGGAAGCTGTGAGTCCACAGATAGGATACTGATGATAGAGGGACATTCACCATCATGTATGCCACTTTATCAAGGAGGGAAAGCCCCAGGAGAAGGCTATGAGTCAGCAGTTATTTCATCCTTTATCAATACACAACGGCCAAAGGTGCTGATGTTCAGTACTTATCATTTTATCCATTATTTCCTATGACTTTTCCATCCTAATACTGCAAACAGTAAATGCTTTTTGCAGTGTTGTGAATGATGTTGAATACTAAGACTACATGAGAGCCAGAGGCAAAGTATTAAATATAGAGGTGATACTGTTCTAACAGACTGCTGGCCTTTGTCATAAGTAAGTTATCAAACCTAGACCCAACAAAATCCATCAGGAGAACAGCAGCTTTGCCAGCAGCTGTTACAAAGGGAAGAGGGAATAATTTTCAGTCAAGGTCAATAACTTCTATTAGGATTAGACAAATTCATAGATGTTAGAACCATCATTGGCTGTGAAAAACTAGAGTTAGAGAATCATAGAATCAATCAGGTTGGAAGAGACCTCCAAGCTCATCCAGTTCAACCTAGCACCCAGCCCTAGCCAATCAACCAGACCATTGCACTAAGTGCCTCATCCAGGCTTTTCTTCAACACCTCCAGGGCTGGTGACTTCACCACCTCCCTGGGCAGCCCATTCCAATGGCCACATTCAACTACCCATAGTATCTTTAACCAGAAAGGGAGGGTGAGCAGAAAAACAAGTCTAGATTTGTGTTTTTTTCACTTGGCTTCCAAGGTGTAGCTGGTGTGGAAGGGAGGCAGGAAAAAAGGAAAGCAAGGCATGACAGAATATAAGCTACAACAGTATGGTGGAGCCTTCTCTCCCCTATCTCTCCAATCTGTGGTGCAGATGCTGTGAAAGGCATGCCACCCTAAATCTGAGAGCAAGGAGCCAGCCATGCAAGAGAGGAGAGCCAAAAATGAGATATGTAGCAAGTGAGACAGAAGACATCACAAGGAAAGGGGAGCAACAATGCTCTGAGCCAAAATAAACAGAGAACCACTTGCCTGAATGAGCCTTTGGTCTGATACCATTTGTGAGTTCTGATTACATCAGCCAGGTCTCCAAGGAGGAGCAATTCCTTGTACAACATCAGCAAGTCAGCCCAGTCTCAGTTGTGACTAATGTCTGGTAGAAAGCTCTAAGGGAGAGAAAAGATGAATGCTTTGGGGAGAACAGGGAAAACAAAACATGTATCTGAACCTGCAGGTGTCAACACAAACCCAAAAGGCTGTAAGCCTGTTTGCTTAATGTGGGGGAGCACAAAGATGGGAGTAGTTGCAGTGGCTACTCACAGGAGGTTAGTACCTAGCACAGTGGTCATCTCAAACCCATGTGTGAAGGTAGAGCCACAGGGGTGCCAGCGCTTGGATTTGGCTTCTGTTCTCTGCAATGTAGCTTGTAATGGCAGCCACATGGGCAGAGCCAATTAGGTTTCTGCCAGTGGTTGCACTGTGAAATACTTAATCCTTTCAGTACTTCACCTCAAGGATTCCAAAAGCCATGTCAGAGAGCACCAAGGAAAACCTGTGTGCACTTGCATCATAGGAGGGGAGTGCCACCTTCAGACCTGTCTGAAGGGCTGGGAAGATCCCAATCAATCTTCTTTTCTCAATGCACTCACCTGAGAACAATTTATCCCACTGCATGGTGCAGAAGAAGCATGAACATATCAGAAGGACTGCTGCAGTGAAGCTGAGCATCAGCTCAAGCAGTAGCAGGGGCTGATGCAAAACGCCAGCTTTGAGACCTGCTGTTAGGAGCTACAGCTCTGGAGGTGAAACAGGAGAGGCTTTAGAGAAGCATGTTCTTGCTGTTACCAATGAAACAAAGTGTTACTGTCCACTGATGTTCAAGCACAAATATTGCTCCACCCTCAAAAGTGCTTTTCTGCCTGTCTCTGATAAGACAGGGGCTGCTTTGCCTGCCATGTCTGATCCTGCATTTCACAGCATCACAGCATCACCACGGTTGGAAGAGATCTCACAGATCATCAAGTCCAAGCCGTTGGCACAGAGCTCAAGGCTAGACCATGGCACCAAGTGCCACGTCCAATCCTGCCTTGAACAGCTCCAGGGACGGCGACTCCACCACCTCCCTGGGCAGCCCATTCCAGTAGCCAATGACTCTCTCAGTGGAGAACTTTCTCCTCACCTCAAGCCTAAATTTCCCCTGGCGCAGCCTGAGGCTGTGTCCTCTTGTTCTGGTGCTGGCTGCCTGAGAGAAGAGAGCAACCTCCTCCTGGCTACAACCACCCCTCAGGTAGTTGTAGACAGCAATAAGGTCTGCCCTGAGCCTCCTCTTCTCCAGGCTAAACAATCCCAGCTCCCTCAGCCTCTCCTCGTAGGGCTGTGCTCGAGGCCTCTCACCAGCCTCGTTGCCCTTCTCTGGACACACTTAAGCATCTCAATGTCCCTCTTAAACTGGGGGGCCCAGAACTGGACACAGTACTCAAGGTGTGGTCTACCTTTCCAGCAGACCAGCAGGAACTGCTCCTGCCAAACCTCAAGGGGTGGTCTAGCACAGAGCTACGAAACGCCAGCACCTTCCCCACCTCAGAGCAAAGGGAAAGCCCAGGGGGAAGAGATGCTGCCAGTTGTTTTCTTCAGCCATTCTTCTCATGTTTTCCAGTCACTCACTCTGGGCTTCACAAGCACCTCCAGGGCCAAAACTCTGTCCTCCGGAGCCGGAGGAGTGACCTTGGTAAGTGACGCAGCCAACATGAAGTCCTTCCTTCCGAAGGAATTGCCTCCAGTAAAATCCTTTGCTCATTCAGTCCTTTTTTTTTTTGCTCCTTCAAGCAAAATCTGCCAAAACTGACTACTGCCAATTCATCTTTTCCCCCTTCCTCTTGTATTCTGTTCCGTGTGCTGTCCCAGCCTCCCCTCTCAGAGGCGTCTCCCCGGGGAAATTCATGTCCCTTGTACTGTTTGCTCTCTGTGCATAACAGAACATTATCTGCATAATTTCTCTTTCACTACACGTTGCCTTCCTTCTGGCTAAGTGTTTCCCTAAAATAAATATATATCCTCACTGTGTACACAGAGGGGGAAAAAAGCTTTTTCCTATGTGAGAACCCTGTGATATCCAAAACCTGAACCACCAGGAGTAGGTTAGCTCAGTTCTTTAGGTCAGACACAACTCTCAAGCTGATCTTCCTCCTGCCTCTCTCTGTATTTTTCAGCATACCATTCTTTCTGTAGATCAATGAAACCTCACAAGGCTGAATCCAGATAAACTTGGGGCTTAAAATGCAAGCCACAGAGCAAGGGAATTCAATGAGACAAAATAAAACCTACCTCTGCCTTTAATGCCTTTTATTGCACCTCTGAATGGTAGGTCTGAAACTGCAGCAGATCTACAGGAGTGGGAAGGGTGGAAGCATTGGCCATGGACTAATTAGCACGACCATAACACCCAGAACACACACACAGAGATGTTGCTTCCACGTAGCACGTTCTCAAGGAGCACAACTGTCAGCTACTACATATTGCAGCTGAAAGCATGCAGGGGAGCTGAGCAAGCAGCTGACCATTTCTTGAAGTTAAATGTGCTGGGGCTGTTGTGGTCCAGTCAACACAATCTTCACTCAGCTCCTCTGACATTCTCTTGAGCAGAAGGACAGCACAGTGCTCTGCTGCTGCTGCTGGGATTTCCAGGGGTTTACAGCTGTGAGCTAGAAAATATGAGAGAAAAACATAACAAAAGAGATTATTTTTTATTGTAGCTTGAGGTTACATAGCAAGACTTAATATTGGGGTGAAAACACCTTCTGAATATTGGGGGAGTTAAAAATCTTTCCTCTTCATTCATTTTACCATAGAATCATAGAATCATAGAATGGTTTAGGTTGGAAGGGACCTCAAGGATCATCCAGCTCCAACCCCCTGCCATAGGCAGGGACACCTCCCACTACAGCAGGTTGCTCAAGGCCTCATCCAGCCTGGCCTTAAACACCTCCAGGGAGGAAGCATCCACAACCTCCCTGGGCAACCCGTTCCAGTGCCTAACCCCCTCACTGTAAAGAACTTACATAGCACTAAGTGCCTCATCCAGGCTTTGCTTCAACACCTCCAGGGATGGTGACTCCACCACCTCCCTGGGCAGCCCATTCCAATGCCAATCACTCTCTCTGCCAACAACTTCCTCCTAACATCCAGAATAGACCTCCCCTGGCACAACTTGAGACTGTGTCCCCTTGTTCTGTTGCTGGTTGTCTGGGAGAAGAGACCAACCCCACCTGGCTACAGCCTCCCTTCAGGTAGTTGTAGACAGCAATGAGGTCTGCCCTGAGCCTCCTCTTCTCCAGGCTAAACAACCCCAGCTCCCTCAGCCTCTCCTCATAAGGTTTGTGTTCCAGGCAATTACTTGCTGTCACTTGCCCTGTATCAGTAAAACCTCACTGTTATCAGATTTGGGCATTGGATCCCAAAGAAAGAAGTGAAAGGATTGCAGAAATTACAGAGGAGAGAAATGTGAGACATTAAAGATCAAAGACCACGATCTTTAAGGGAGCAAGCAGGCAGTAGGTGGTTCAGACAGAGAAGAGGAAAACAAGGTAGAGAGAATAAGAGCCATCAATTCTCCAAAGGCTGCTGGGGAAAGAAAGGAAATAATCTGTTTGCCATGCCCAGGATGGCTAGCACAAGAAGTAATGGGCTTAAGTGACAGCAGGAGATATGAGGGTTAAACGTCAGGAGAAGCTTCCTAGCGGTGAGGAGAGTAGAGGACTGGAGTGGATTGCCCACAGCATGGTAGAGCCTCACCGTTGGAGGCTTTTAAAGAACTAATATCCATCAGAAGTGATATATGTACAGATAGCTGATCCTCACTAAAGAGGGGGGGGGGAGAAAAGTGGATAAAGAAAGCTCTTAAAGCCCTTTCTCCTTATTTTCCTCTAATCTCATAAAGCTACTAAAGAGGCCCCAGACCGCTCAAAATCCCAAGGACGTGGTCAAAGACAGCTATAACAAAGCCTCCTGCAGAGAAACTGCAGGGTCCTTATCAACCTCTCCACAAGCCAAAGAGCAGTCTAGAATAACCTATAATGTGTTATACCAAGACACCAAGTAAACCTCTACCACTTTATTTCACACGATGCATGAGCAAGGGGCTGGCTTCCAGCAGCAGAATGACTTTTACTGACACCTCCAAAGCATCTCACACGGTGAAGGTTTGTCCTTGCTCAGCCAGAGTCTAACTACACTGTCCTGGGCCACTGAAATACACTTCTCTGCTAAGAATCTAACTGCAGCACACTGTCCTGGGCCACTGAAATACACTTCTCTGCTAAGAATCTAACTGCAGCACACTGTCCTTGGCCATTGAAATACACTTCTCTGCTAAGAATCTAACTGCAGCACATTATCCTGGGCCACTGAAATACACTTCTCTGCGAAGAATCTAACTGCAGCACATTATCCTGGGCCACTGAAATACACTTCTCTGCGAAGAATCTAACTGCAGCACATTATCCTGGGCCACTGAAATACACTTCTCTGCGAAGAATCTAACTGCAGCACATTATCCTGGGCCACTGAAATACACTTCTCTGCGAAGAATCTAACTGCAGCACATTATCCTGGGCCACTGAAATACACTTCTCTGCGAAGAATCTAACTGCAGCACATTATCCTGGGCCACTGAAATACACTTCTCTGCGAAGAATCTAACTGCAGCACATTATCCTGGGCCACTGAAATACACTTCTCTGCGAAGAATCTAACTGCAGCACACTGTCCTGGGCTACTGAAATACACTTCTCTGCCATCACCAAACTTTGCAGTATAGAAGTTTCTATATCCTGGAGCAGCTCCATAATCTCCCACACGAGGGGACAGTCTTGCCATTGTCAGATAAGGGCTCTAAATGAGAAAGGGAACACTCCCAAGGTCCAGTGCCTGTGTCTCTTTCATTGCTGCAGCACAAATGTATTAGTGTTTGTCAGACTGATCTCCCTTGGTGTGTTTCTTCATATCAATGCAGAGATAGGAGCTCTCTGGAGTGCCCTGAATGTAATTACATTCCTTTCTGCATGGGGAAGAGACTTCCTTTCATTCAAGGGTGCTGTTGGCTGCAACCTTAATTTAGTCACTTTTATCTGCAGCATGAGGAATGTGGACTCTACTGTGAGTTGTGCTGAGTGTATCTTGAGAGTGAACTCGTTGCAACCTCACACTGCCACCTATGAAGGATAAACAAGGCTTACTTCATCTGCATGCCAGAAGACAGGAAGTCCCTGTGAAGTACTCATTGAGGTTTCTTTGACCAGTCACTGTGTCACTCTTGGTCTGCCCACTAACACTGGCAGAACTGTTTTTCTAGCTTGCAGTGGGGTTTAGGATCTCAAACATAGAATCAAACAGGTTGGAAGAGACCTCCAACATCATCCAGTCCAACCTAGCACCCAGCCCTGTCCAGCCAATTAACTAGACCATGGCACTAAGTGCCTCATCCAGGCTCTGCTTCAACACCTCAGGGATGGCGACTCCACCACCTCCCTGGGCAGCCCATTCCAATGCCAATCACTCTCTCTGCCAACAAATTCCTCCTAACATCCAGCCCAGACCTCCCCTGCCACAACTTGAGACTGTGTCCCCTTNCGTCCCTGGAGGTGTTCAAGCAAAGCCTGGATGAGGCACTTAGTGCCATGGTCTGGTTGACTGGACAGGGCTGGGTGCTAGGTTGGCCTGGATGATCTTGGAGGTCTCTTCTAACGTGGTTGATTCTATTCTACTCTATTCTATTCTATTGCTCAAGGAAGTACCAGGAACCAGGGGCTCTAAATGCTTCCATAAATTCATCAGGACTCTGTTTAAAGTTATACACTTGGCACACTGCTATTGGAATGAAAACTTCTCCTTTTTGCTTCATTAGAAGCCTCAGGCAAGAGAGATCAAGTTTAACCTCAGCATCAATCTGTTTCAAGCAGTGTGTAGCGATACTGAATGAGCTGGAAGGAGAGGTATTTATTAGCTGTATTTATTTGTGTGGTATTATCAAATCTGAGGTCCAGGGAATGAAATCCTACTCTTCACAGTACTGTGTACACACTGGCTAATATGATTTGCTCTGGGAGTGAAAAACACATTGAGATATGCTAGATGGTGAAAGTAAACACTGCCACGTGCGAGGCAGCAATGGGGGGAACGAGGCAGAACTGGAGAGGAATGAAGACAAAGAAGAGAGAAATTAAATGATATATCCAAGGACACTTAGGAAACCCATGGCACAGCAGGGAAATGAATTCACATCTGTTCTGTTCTCTTCCAGCTCAGCACCTTTTCTATGAGCAACTTCCCTCAACGGGGTTAAAACCCCAGAAAAGGAAACACCGCAGGAACCTTAACCCCACTATTGACTGCTTTTCATGGTGTCTGGGTAGTTAAGCTTAGTGTTCAATAATGTATGACAGAAAGTAATGCAACCTAACTCAGGAGAGGCAGACAGCAGGGGAAGGGAGGTAAAGGTGAGTCTTGAAGCACACAAGCTGAAGGAGCCAATATTGTAGTGTGTGGGGTGGAGCGGGGGGGAGGGAATCTGTGAGCCATAATAACAGCTTTCCTTAACATAACTTAACTAGGTTAGAGTGACCTCTGAGAGGTGCCAGAATTTGAACAGGCACATTCTAACGTGAAGGATTATGGATATTTCTGTATGAATTGCCCTTGTTTTACACAGAGCATTTTGCTGAGCACAATGTTAATTCTTGCAGCTCCGCCGGAGCAGCAGCTTAGAAGAAGATAAACAGAAAACGATTCCTTTAGCAGCTGACAGATACCTTGGCTAAGAGGGGATGATAAAACTATTTACATGGAGATATTAAAGGCATAAAGGATGCAGCAGCTTTTTTAGCAGCATTGCTGTGGAGTGGGGGAAGGTAGCAGGAGATGGGAAAGGGCATGTTGGACTGGATGATCTTAGAGGTCTCTTCCAACCTGGTTGATTCTATGATTCTATGTTGTCTCCACTCTGATTTTAACCCAGCTCACAGCTATGACTAAAATGAGACCTCTCTTCTTTAGATGATATTCTTCTCTAAATTTCCTTACTTGTATAATCCTGCAGGAAGAACTGTTGAGTGAATTTCCATCTGAGATGAAATTTGGGGGGGTGATCCACGATCCTGGCAGAGCAGGAAACTGATAGCAATTTGCCATTGGAATGGGCTGCTCAGGGAGGTGGTGGAGTTGCCATCCCTGGAGGTGTTCAAGAAAAGACTGGATGGGGCATTTAGTGCCATGGGCTGGTTGATTGGACTGGGCTGGTTGATAGGTTGGACTGGATGATCTTGGAGGTCTTTTCCAACCTGGTTGATTCTATGATCTAGTTGATTCGACAGGGCTGGGTGCTAGGTTGGACTAGATGATCTTGGAGATCTCTTCCAACCTGGTTGATTCTATGATCTAGTTAATTGGATAGGGCTGGATGATAGAATCATAGAATCAGAATCAAGCAGGTTGGAAGAGACCTCCAAGACCATCCAGTCCAACCTAGCATCCAGCCCTAGACAATCATAGGATCAACCAGGTTGGAAGAGACCTCCAACATCATCCAGTCCAACATAGCATCCAGCCCTAGACAATCAACTGGACTATGGCACTAACTGCCTCATCCAGGCTTTGCTTGAACACCTCCAGGGATGGTGACTCCACTTCATCTTGGGCAGCCCATTCCAATGCCAATCACTCTCTCTGCCAACAACTTCCTCCTAACATCCAGCCTAGACCTCCCCCAGCACAACTTGAGACTGTGTCCCCTTGATCTGTTGCTGTGTGCCTGGCAGAAGAGATCAACCTCCACCTGGCTACAACCTCCCTTCAGATAGTTGTAGACAGCAATTGGATCACCCCTAAGCCTCCTCTTCTCCAGGCTAAACAACCCCAGCTCCCTCAAAGGTTGGACTGGATGATCTTGTAGGTCTCTTCCAACCTGGTTGATTCTGTGATTTCCATGCTAGCTGCTCAGCAGCTTTATTGTAGTATAACTCACACTTCACAGGGGTGCAGCAGGAGTGACAGAATGGGGTTAGGATGCTAGAAAAGCCACATTATTTTTTCATCCTAGGGTTTGAAAAAGGAGGTAGGAAAGAGAAGGGCAAAGACACCAAAGGCTCAGCTCTAGGCAGCTGCTGCAGCTGAGAGAAGAGCAAAAGAGACAGAAAAGGGCTGTGCTCACTCATCCACTCTAAATGTAGGAAAGTTTTGCAGAGCTATTTCCCACAAGTCTTTCACTTATTATGCATCAAGGGCAGAGCTGTCTGTGTTTTATTGCGTTCTGTCATTCAGAGCCAGGCTCATCATTGCTGCTGAGAGTGGAGACAGACGGTTGGGAATCCATTTTCACAAGTGTCCCCCCCTGTTGCTTATACACATGCCACTGCCCTGATGTGAGCTGCCTTTGGTGACACAGGGGAAATTGTCTTTTCATTAAAAGATCTGAAGGACACAGTGGAAAAGGTGAGGTACAGACGACAATGGAACGAAAGCGCAATCCTGCTGTGTCCTGAGCTCGAGTTAAGGTATCTAGAAGGAGCCTTGGCTAGAAACTCCTCAGCTCAACTATAGCAGCAATGTGCAACAAGCTCTGGGCAGAGATTGCCAGACCAAGGTGACTGTCCAGTGGCACACAGCCCTGTGAGGACACGGCAGGTTGGGTTGGAAGCAGCACAGACACTTTCACCTCCTCCAAGCTCAGTTCAGCAAGGTCTACTCTCACCACCACACCCACTGAGACATATCTGGGTGCACGTTTGCCATATGGAATTTTTCAGGCTGATGGGTTGTAAGGTAGGCTGGAAGTGATGTCTTGCAAACAGTCAGGTCTGGAGCAGCCCCAGCAGCAATGTCAAAAGCAAGACTGAGGTCAGCATCCTCTCAACCTGACTTTTTCAGGTGAGGAATACAGCCTCATTTTTAAAATCTACAGTTTGATGCTTCCAATTAAATAAGAGGGGGGGGGGAAAGTATGGAAGAGCTTCTTCAAGAGCAAAGGGCACACCTCATGATTTAATTCACGGGAGGCTGTTTGAAACGCACAGAGGTTGGTATTTGTGCTAATCACTTGAGGGAGACAAAGAGCCACACTGAGTTTGCCTGGATTTGTATGGTCAGATTTCAAGGTAGTTAAAAAAGGAGAGAGAACCATAAAAGCTTTATGATCACTGCAAGGTCTGGAGATATCGGTTAGCTTCTGGAAGCAAAAGGATGAATAAGGAGATGGAAAAATCTAGAGCAAAATAAGGAATTAAACAGGACTTGGAAGATCTCAGGAGGCATTTTAGAGAACCTAGCAAATGTAGAGAGATGGTCAGCACAGCTGCAGACAATGGCAAGGGTTGGGATAGTTTGCCTGAGAGGATCTAAACTCACTGTAGCATTTGGTGATGGAAAAAAAAAAAGATCTGAGAACATAAAGGTCATTTCAATAAGCTCAGCATCATCAAATGCTCTGACACACCTGCTCTAAACATCTGTGCTGATTGAAACATCTGCTCCAGAGCCAAAATATTGGGAGACAGAAAACACCAACATGCTATGCACTGGGGGAAACCACAAGCAATTTCCTTGCTGAATGCTGTGATCAGATCTGTCTCGTAGTCCTAAGAGGGAATGGTTCAAAATGAACACAATTTCAAATAGGACTGCAAGGATAATAGAGATTTCCCCCCCCCCCCCCTCCTCCATGTGGAGAAAAGCTACAAAGATGATGACTATTGAATAGAAATCACAAAGATGGATGAGATGATACAGCATAGGTGTGGCCACAAATGTGAAACACCATAGCTGGCAGTCCTGATTTTTCACTGCCATTTGAGAAAGCAGCTTGGGACAATCTGCACAATTATAAACCAGAAATTGCTTACAAGACCTCTAAGGGGAAAAAAAAAAAAACACTTTTACATGGTTAAGCAAAAATTAATTACCTATGGAATTCTGTGCTGTGTGTGATGCAAGTGAAGCAAGCAGCTAGAGCCTTCTGTAACCTAAAAGGAACATTTAATATAGAATCATAGAAGCACAGAATGGGTTAGGTTGGAAGGGACCTCAAGGATCATCCAGCTCCAGCCCCCTGCCATAGGCAGGGACACCTCCCACTAGAGCAGCTTGCTCAAGGCCTCATCCAACCTGGCCTTAAACACCTCCAGGGAGGAAGCATCCACAGCCTCCCTGGGCAACCTGTGCCAGTGTCTTACCACCCTCACTGTAAAGAACTTCCTCCTAACATCCAGTCTAAATCTCCCCTCCTCCAGCTTAAACCCATTCCCCCTCGTCCTGACATTACCAGACCTTGTCAATAGTCCCTCCCCAGCCTTCCTTCAGATCCCTTCAGATACTGGAAAGTCACTCTAAGGTCTCCTCGAAGCCTTCTCTTCTCTGGCACACAAGGTAGTATCTAGCATGAAGGATGCCAGAAGTTTTGTGTTTTACTGACTCATGTTGGGTTTCTTTTTGTTTAGTTGGGTTTTTTGGGGGGGCAAGCTTATAGAATCACAGAATTGTCAGGGCTGGAAGGGAGCTCAAGGATCATCCAGCTTCAAGGGATTCTGCAATGGGCAGAGGTAGGGAAGTGTTTCAGCTCTCCGTAGCGATTTCTGTTTATCACTGCAATTCCAAAGCAGTTAGAATCATAAAATCAGTCAGGATTGGAAGGGACCACAAGGATCAGCCAGTTCCAACCCCCCTGCTATGGGCAGGGACACCTCACACTAGATCAATCTGTCTAGAGCCTCATCCAGCCTGGCCTTAAACACCTCCAGGAATGAGGCTTCCACCACCTCCGTGGGCAACCTCTTCCAGTGTCTCAGCATCCTCATGGTGCAGAGGATCTAATCTGAATCTACCCACTTCTAGTTTAGCTCCATGAAGTGATGTTTCCTCTTTCTCTTCGTGAAGATGAAGCTTGCTTTGTTAACTCACAGCCACATGATACATCTTTGTAGACAATCTAACCTGAAATAGCTGAACAAACTCTCATCTCAGAGTTTTCCTCTCCAAACACCACTCACAATTAGGACTACAGAGGGAGCCTCTCTCTTGCCGGGACCAGCTCCACCATCTAAATTAGATGGCTAATATCCTGTGCTATTGAATACTCCCAGGAAGAGGTGAGTGCCTTAGAAGAACTTCATTCCTCCATTAAATTGGGATGTATCTACCTCTTTCTTAGGGGCCACCAATGAGATCAATTCACCATAAACCTCAAGGGATTCTGCAATGGGCAGAGGTAAGGAAGTGTTTCAGCTCTCTGTAGCAATTTCTGGTCTCTTTATCATTGCAGTTTCAAAGCACTTACATGAAGCAAACATAGTTTAGCAGTTCAATAGAGCAAGACAGTCACTGTATCCATGCTGGACTGGACATGTGTGTGTTAGCTGCATCACTGACCATATCCTTAGGTGTAAGTGCAGCATTCAGGTATTGAATAGAATAGAATCAGCTAGGTTGGAAGAGACCTCCAAGATCATCCACTCCAACCTAGCACCCAGCCCTATCCAGTCAACCAGACCATGGCACTAAGTGCCTCATCCAGGCTTTTCCTGAACACCCTCAGGGATGGTGACTCCACCACCTCCCTGGGCAGCCTGTTCTTCCAACTGGCATTTTGGTGTAACTCTACATTAATAAAGCTGAAATATCAGGGCAGAATCCAGCTCAGCTGAAGAAACCCTATGAATGTCCTTCTGTGAGTTAGAGCTGAATGAAACAGAGCTGTACACCAAAGGATTAGCACCCAATTGCACTGCCCTCTCTGTTGCTACAGGCAGGCAGTCCTTGAAATGATGACAAAACGGCCTGGAAATGCTCTGATGCATCTGGATTGTTTCAGAGAAATAGAGGCCTGGGGAATTCCCTTTTCTACTGAAATGGGAAATGTATTTTTCTAAGCAGCAGTCATGCTACCCTTCTTCTATTTCCATCACTGCAACGTCTCTGCTGACAATGAAAGCAAAACACACAGGGTCCCAGGCAGAAATAGGATCCCACAGGCAGACAATGATCAGACAATGGTCTCCTGAGAGCCACTGGTCAGTGGATTCAGTGCAGAATCATAGGTAAGGGAAGAATAGAATAGAATAGAATAGAATAGAATAGAATAGAATAGAATAGAATAGAATAGAATAGAATAGACAGAATCAATCAGGTTGGAAGAGACCTCCAAGCTCATCCAGGCCAACCTAGCACCCAGCCCTATCCAATCAACCAGACCATGGCACTAAGTGCCTCATCCAGGCTTTGCTTGAACACCTCCAGGGGCGGTGACTCCACCACCTCCCTGGGCAGCCCATTCCAATGCCAATCACTCTCTCTGCCAACAACTTCCTCCTAACATCCAGCCGAGACCTCCCCTGGCACAACTTGAGTCTGTGTCCCCTTCTTCTGTTGCTGGATGCCTGGCAGAAGAGCTCAACCCCACCTGGCTACAGCCTCCCTTCAGGTAGTTGCAGACAGCAATGAGGTCTGCCCTGAGCCTCCTCTTCTCCAGACTAAACACCCCCAGCTCCCTCAGCCTCTCCTCATAGGGTTTGTGTTCCAGACCCCTCACCAGCCTTGTCGCCCTTCCCTGGACACGTTCCAGCACCTCAACTTCTCTCTGGAATTGAGGAGCCCAGAACTGGACACAGTACTCAAGGTGTGGCCTGACCAGTGTTGAGAATAAGAAGTGGCTAAGTCAGTCTCCTGATTACCTGTGGGTGGACCTGATCTCAGGTCAGACCATTTTCCAGTCTCCTGGACAAGCAAACAAGCAGAGATCTGGCACAGCCAAAGGATTTTCTCCTTGGCTGTTTGGGATTAGCAACTAGAGAGGAAAGAGCAAGTATATACTAAACCAGGTGACAAATTCTGTGTCTCACTCCTAGATGCTCCAAGAAAATATGTTTTCTAGCTCTTGCAGATCACCTTGTCCCTCAAGCAAATAGATAATTTTCTTTCCTAACAGAGGCATGAGTTACTTTAGGTCAATGCTGGGATCAATACCAGCAGCCCTGGGACTTTTAATACCACACTGACTGCATAACTGGGTTATCAGCCTGGCACTCTGTCTAAATTAAAGAACAGCTCCTAAACTTCACAGGTAAGTATCTTTCTGCCCAGAGGATTCACAACCAAGTAGAGTCTTTTCAGCCATTGGGTTGAAAAACAACTGGCTACAAAGTGGTTTCAAATCCTGGGCTTGCCCCAGTCCACATTATCGACTCACTTCCACCTCTGCTGCAGAAGTGCAAAACCTCCTCCTTTAGGAGAATCAAGCTGGAGCAGGAGAGATTTCTCCTCCTTTTCAGGAGAGACTTCTCTTTTTTCAGGACAGACTTCTCCTCTTTTTCAGGAGAGACTTCTCCTTTTGAGGAGAGATTGCTCCTCTTTTTCAGAAGAGACATCTCTTTTTCAGGAGAAACTTCTCCACTTTATCAGGAGAGATTTCTTTTTCAGGAGAGATTTCTCCTTTTCAGGAGGGGCTCTCTTTTTCAGGATGGACTTCTCTTTCAGGAGAGGCTTCTCTTTTTCAGGAGAGAGTTCTCTTTTTCAGGAGAGAATTCTTTTGAGGAGAGATTTCTCCTCTTTTTCAGAAGAGACATCTCTTTCAGGAGAGATTTCTCCACTTTTTCAGGAGAGATTTATTTTTCAGGAGAAATTTCTCCTCTTTCAGGAGAGGCTTCTCTTTTTCAGGATGGACTTCTCTTTTTCAGGAGAGACTTCTCATTTTCAGGATGGACTTCTCTTTCAGGAGAGACTTCTCTTTTTCAGGAGAGACTTCTCTTTTTCAG
>WAAF01017903.1:4798-15069 GCA_013400475.1 Tricholaema leucomelas
TGCTCTGAGGACAGGCTGAGAGAGTTGGGGCTCTGCAGCCTGGAGAAGAGAAGGCTTCGAGGAGACCTTAGAGTGGCTTTGCAGTATCTGAAGGGAGCCTACAGGAAGGCTGCGGAGGGACTCTTTACACGGTCTAGTAATGTTAGGACGAGGGGGAATGGGTTTAAGCTGGCAGAGGGGAGATTTAGAGTGGATGTTAGGAGGAAGTTCTTTCCAGTGAGGGTGGTAAGGCACTGGCACAGGTTGCCCAGGGAGGTTGTGGATGCTTCCTCCCTGGAGGCGTTTAAGGCCAGGCTGGATGAGGCCTTGAGCAGCCTGCTCTAGTGGGAGGTGTCCCTGCCTATGGCGGGGGGTTGGAGCTGGATGATCCTTGAGGTCCCTTCCAACCTAAACCATTCTATGATTCTATGGGGAGCCCCAAACTGAAAGCAGTATTGATGAGGTGGTTGCGACCCAAGGCATATCTTTGGCCCAGCCATACCTCTGCCTGGTGACACAGAGCAGCTCACAGCTACTTTCTCCACCCAAGACCACCCTTCTGGATCAGCCCAAACCATGCCCTCTGCTTTGCTCATGCAAAGCCCTCTGCTCCTGCCCATGAATGATGGCTGCCCAGCAATCTCCAGCACAGCTTAATGTGATAATAACCCTGAGCCAGTTTAAATACTTCAATCATGCCACCTCTTAATCATCTTCTCTCTGAACAAAATAATCCCACTTTGGTTAATCTCTTCTCCTGTGGAAATGCTGTCACTCCTTCATTGTCTAAAACGACTTCTACACTCTGCTCTCTCCAACACTAAAATATCTGCCTTCACACAGAGTGACAAAAAGAGGACATTGCTCCCAGTGTGGTCCAAAGGAGCTTCCTGGCACTGTGGCTGTAACCTTGGGGAGCATCTCATGAAGGGCTGACACCTCTGCTGCACCCACCAAGGCACGGGCAGGAAGGCAGGATGAGCTTATCCACTTGTCTGCCTCAGTCTCTTTATGGATACCAACTGCAACACAGGAGGATTAATCTCAGCATGAAGAAAAACTTACTTGATGTGAGGGTGGCAGAGCCCTGGAGCAGGCTGCTCAGAGAGGTTGTGGAGTCTCCTTCCCTAGAGTCTTTCAAGACCCACCTGGATGCACTCCTGTCTGACCTCCCCTAGGTGAGCCTGCTTTGCCAACTGGGTTTAACTTGATGGTCTCCAGACATCCCTTCCAACCCTACTGCTCTGGATGGGTGGGCAGAGGCCAAAGCNGGAGTGCTGTGTCCAGCTCTGGGCTCCTCCATTGCAGAGAGATGTTGAGGTGCTGGAAGGTGTTGAGAGAAGGGCAGCAAGGCTGGGGAGGGGCCTGGAGCACAGCCCTGTGAGGAGAGGCTGAGGGAGCTGGGGGTGTGCAGCCTGCAGCAGAGGAGGCTCAGGGCAGAGCTGATTGCTGCCTGCAGCTGCCTGCAGGGAGGCTGTAGCCAGCTGGGGTTGGGCTCTGCTGCCAGGCAGGCAGCAGCAGCAGAAGGGGCCAGAGGCTGAAGCTGTGTGAGGGCAGGTTGAGGCTGGATGTGAGGAGGAAGTTGTTGGCAGAGAGAGTGATTGGCATTGGAATGGGCTGCCCAGGGAGGTGGTGGAGTGGCCGTGGCTGGAGGGGTTGGAGCCAAGCCTGGCTGGGGCACTTAGTGCCATGCTCTGGTTGGTTGGGCAGGGCTGGGTGCTAGGTTGGGCTGGGTGAGCTTGGAGCTCTCTGCCAACCTGCTTGATTCTATGAGACTATGATTCTATGATTCTGTCTCACCTTTGCTCCTGTCTTGTGCCACTTTGCTTTCTTTGCCATGCCCACCATGCCAAAGCCATGCCAGTCCTCCACAACCTTCAGAGCAGGCTGAGTGGATTTCTTGCATTAGCCAGCTCTAATTGCCTTGCAGAGGGTTAAGTGGGGGCCTCCCTGTCATCTCTGCCTACAATTTCTCTCCCAGATCACAATCAGACTTCAGTCTCTGGCTGAAGCTTCAGCACCCATAATTGCAAAATTGCCTCTTCAGAACCTTGATGAGCTGCAAATTCCTCCATGGTTTCACCTTGTTTCATCTGCTGCGGTTCAGAAGCTCTCTCTCTCATCTGCATCATTTTCACAAGGAGTGCTGCACTCCTCACATCTCTTCAACAGGACTTCAAAATGATTCTCCTCTCCCCAAGTTAACTAAAGGGAGTTCACCCAGCAAGGAGTTCAGGCCTCACCACTGCCAATTGCAGAGGCTACTTTCTAGTGCCTTTTGACCCACCTGTGTTTTCAGTCTTCTCCAGCTGTTTATCACAGTTCCAGGGAATTTCAGCTCTGACTGCTGAGGGAGCTTTGGAATGCTCCTCCTTCCTGTTTACATCTGAACTCACTGAGTGTAAAATAATCACACTCTACTAAAGCTGCTCTCACGATGCCTTCTGTGTCCAGACCTTACAGAGGTTAAATGGCAGGACTGAGATGGCCACCAGAGGAGTGCCATAGGCTCTCTGTGGACCCCTCTGCATTCCCAAAGGGAAGAGATAGTGAAAAAGAGAGAGGGGCTGATGGAGTGGGGAAGAAACTGAACCAGCTGGAATGGGAATGAGAACAATCCAATGAAACAGAGACAAAGAAACACAAACCCACATGGAGCCCAACCCCTGATGGCAATGATGCGAGAAGAGACGCTCCACAGGAGCCAGCAGTGTGCATTTGCAGCCCAGAAAGCCAAGCAGAGCCTGGGCTGCAGCCTGCGAAGTGTGGCCAGCAGGGCCAGGGAGGGGATTCTCCCCCTCTGCTCTGCTCTGCTCTGCTGAGACCCCACCTGGAGTACTGCATCCAGTTCTGGAGCCCCTGGGACAAGAGGGCTGTGGAGATGCTGGAGAGTGTCCAGAGCAGGGTCAGGAGGATGCTGAGAGCAGCTCTGCTGTGAGCACAGACTGAAAGAGTTGGGGCTGTGTAGTCATAGATCAAGCAGGTTGGAGGAGAGCTCCAAGCTCACCCAGCCTAACCTAGCACCCAGCCCTGGCCAAGCAACCATATTCTGTGCTTCTGTGCTCCACCGCCTCCCTGGAGGTGTTCAGGTTGGATGAGGCTTTCTGAGAGCCTGAGCAAAGGCTGCAGACTCCAACAAACTCCTCTCCGTGCAGAGAGAAGAGGTCTCCAGGCTGCCTGGTGCCTGGGGGGGGGGATGGGTAAGCAGCTCCTCAGAGCTCCTCAGCATCTGCACAGCCTCTCTGGGAAGCAGAGGGTGAATGCTTAAAAAGGGCACCCGAGCACACAAAGCAGTTCTGCCCCGCTGGGCTGGTAACAAAAGCAATTAGCTGGCAGAGGCAGGAGTGGGGACTTTGGGCTCTGCTTATACAGCTGATTAGGGGATCATCTGTCAGTCTTGGCCTCTCCTCGAAGCAATCCCCACACCGTGGCTGTGAGCCAGAGAAGAAAACAGCCCTGAAAGGCCAAGACTTGGCAAGCTCTCTGTAAGACTGGAGAGTTGACGCTGGCTCTCCAGCTCTGGGTGAGGCACTGGCCAGTGCATTTGCATACTTGCAAGTGCCAGGAAGGAGCTATCAAGGGTTGAGAGGGTTTGGTTTTTTTGCACTCTCTTCCACAATATTATCTTCCTTCCTGCCAGGACACTCATTCCAGTTCCTTTTGATCTCATTTTTGCCATTATTCTGCTGGAGCAACACAGTTCTGGGGTCAACAGCTCCAGGATCTCTACTTGAAAAGCAACAGAGGAAAAGCCATGCCTGGTGCCTGCAGCCACAGCATCATAGCATCCCCTCATGGCAAGGGTTGGAAGGAACCTCTGGGGGATCAGCCAGTCCAACCCCTCTGCTCAAGCAGGGCACCCACAGCAGCTTGCCCAGCAGCACTATGGCCAAGGGGGGTTGGAAACTCTTCAAAGAAGGAGATTTCACAACCTCTTGGGCAGCCTGCTCCAGGCCTCCAGCACCCTCACAACAAACAAGTTTCTCCTCCTCTTTAGCTGGAACCTCCTGGGTGCCACTTTGTGCCTATTGCTCCTTGCTCTGTCCCTGGGCACCACTGACAAGAGTCTGGCCCCAGCCTCTTGCTGCCCATCCTCAACTCTTGCTGAGCATTGCTACCCTCTGGGGCTGCTCTTCTGCAGGCTCTCAGCCCCAGGGCTCTCAGCCTTTGCTCCTCACAGAGCTACTCCACACCCCTCAGCATCTTCACAGCCCTCCAGCAGTCATTACTATCTGTCAAGCACACAGCACTCACATCCAGTTTGCTCCTGTACCCCATGCCCCATCACAGGCTCCCTCTTCCCCAGGACCCCACCAGAAGGACACTGAGTGCCTGAGTGCTTTTAGTTTGTCTCTGCCCTTCCCCTGCACTGGGCAGAAGCCACTGCCAGGGCAAGTGCTGCTAATGGAAGCCATCCTCAGAGAGGCCACTGATAGTTCTGCATTAATGTCCTCCTGTCACTGCCCTGTCTGCTGCTGCTTGGAGCTTGGAGGCTGATGCATGCCTGCCTGGTGTCTGAGTCACCCAGCTCTGGTTTCATGGAGGTTGAGGGGCTGGCAAGGGTTGCTCAGGGGCAAAGGATCCACTGCAGGGCTCCTCCTGTCACTGCCCTGTCTGCTACTGCTGAGCTTGGAGGCTGATGCATGCCTGTGTGGTGTCTGAGTCACCCAGCTCTGGTTTCATCGAGGTTGAGGGACTGGCAAGGAGAGCTCAGGGGCAAAGGAGCCACTGCAGGGTATCTGGCACAGAGCTGTGCCAGCAGCCCTACAGGCTGGGGGAGGAGTGGCTGGAGAGCTACCTGGCAGAAAAGAACCTGGGGGTGTTGGTGGCCAGAGGCTGAACATGAGCCAGCAGTGTGCCCAGGTGGCCAAGAAGGCCAACAGCATCCTGGCCAGGATCAGAAATGGTGTAACCAGCAGGAGTAGGGAGGTGCTCACCTCCAGTACTGTGTCCATTTTGGGTCACCACAGTACAGGAGGGAAATTGAGGTGCTGGAGCAGGTGCAGAGAAGGGCAACGAGGCTGGGGAGAGGTCTGGCAAACATGACCTGTGAGGAGCAGCTCAGGGAGCTGAGGGTGTTTGGTCTGAAGAAGAGGAGGCTGAGAGGGGACCTTATTGCCCTCCACAACTGCCTAAAAGGAGGTTGTAGTGAGGCTGGAGCTGGTCTCTTCTCCCCAGTTGCTAATGATAGGACAAGAGGAAATGGCCTCAAGTTGCATCAGGGGAGGTTTAGGTTGGCTGTTGGGAGGAAGCTCTTTACTGAGCACTCAAACAGGCTGCCCAAGGAGGTGGTGGAGTCACCATCTCTGGAGGGGTTTAAAAGGAGAGTGGATGTGGTGCTTAAGGCTGTGGTCTGGTGATGAAGGAGGCTGGGATGAAGGTTGGACTGGCTGATCCTGGTGGTCCTTTCCAACCATAGCGATTCACAGTGACGAGATGTGGTGCTGAGGGATTTGGTTTGGTCAAGGACTTGTCAGTGTGAAACTAATGATTGGACTCGATGGTCTTGAAGATCTTCCCCAACCTAAGAAATTGATTCTGTGACTTTGGGAATGTGTGGACATGCAGGTGGACAGGCAGAGGTGTGTGCTGCAGCTGCAGGACCATGGCCACTTCCCGGACTCTGCGGGAGAGTGGGCAAAGCTCAGGAGTTTTCCAAGCTGCTGGGGGCTGTGCTTGAGCTGGCATCCTTAGGGAGGTTCAGCATCATCACCTTGGAGGGGTGCAGCACTGCCATCTCCTACACTCTGCCCTGTGCAGGCAAACCCTGCCCTGATCCACCACCCAGTGACAGCAGAGTCTGCCCTCTGCTCTGCCAGGCAAGCCTTGCCCTGATCCACCACCCAGTGACAGCAGAGTCTGCCCTCTGCTCTGCCAGGCAAACCCTGCCCTGATCCACCACCCAGTGACAGCAGAGCCTGCCCTCTGGCTGTATCCCCAGCATTCCAGCCATGCAAAACCTTTAGGGATAAGATTCCAGTCTTCCAAGAGCTCCTCTGTATGTTGTCTCTCTTCGAGGCAGTCCCAGTTCTGTAGTCAGTCAAAGTCTGGATATCCTCTTGCACTGAGATGCTCTCTATGCCCTTGGGGTACCTTGGCCACTGTCCACGATGGATGGGAGAGCTGTTTGCCAAGAAGATGCTGACCTGGAGGCTTATTTGAATGAGAATCCTCTACCATCCTCTGCTGAAACTTGGTCTGGATAATCCATTCTCAGCCCCAGATCAACTTTCTTACCAACTCCAGGGTGCAGCTGCCTGGGGCTTACTGGCAGTCCGCTCCCCCAGTGGCTCTGAGTGGGTATGATATACGAGGAAAGATACCCTGGCTCCTTCTGAAATCCCACAGGACATGGGCAGTGCTGAGGTGCTCTCCTGCCACGTCCCTTTTCTGCACAGGGAAGGCTTTTGCTGGGAGCCAGAGTGACTTCTTTCCAAATCAAGGAGCCTAGCAGAGAGCCTGGCACACAGTGTCTGCCTGGCCAGGGCTGAAGACAGCTTCCTGAGGCTCGACAAGACTCTGGGCAACCTGATCTAGTTAAGGATGCTCCTGCTTGCTGCAGAGGGAGTTGGCCTGGATGACCTTTGGCAGTCCCTTCCAGCCCAGACCATTATGTGATGCTGTGATTCTGTGATTCCCAGAGACCTGGAGACTCCAGAGCTTTGTTCCTTGGATTGCCAGGCTGGCATCACTTCTTCTAGCATCATCTTGGTGTTTTCCAGGGAGCTGGATTAGTAGTGAGCAATCCAGCAAAAGACTGGATGAGGCATTTAGTGCCATGGTCTAGATGACTGGATAGAGCTGGGTGCTAGGTTGGACTGGATGAGCTTGGAGGTCTCTTCCAAACTCATTGATTCTATGGGTTTGGCAGTCTGTGCTTTCAGACAAACACAGACCCTTGCTCTGGAGCAGTTGGAAGATCTCAGCATGAAGGTCCAGCAGTAAGGGGACATCCTCTCCAAAGCTTGAGAAACCACTGCCTGCTGAGCTACCTCCAGCCATGGCTGAGCTGGTGGGATGGGAAAGCAGCATCTTCACCCAGATAAAACAGAGACAGGACTAACCTACAGAGAAGAAGTGGGAAGAGAAAAAGAAGCTATGAGATGAACACTAAGGAGAACTCAAGGTAGTAAATGGGGTGAGGAAACTGCTGGAGAGGTCCTTGCACCACAGGAGATCAGGGAAGGCATCATCCATGCCAGAAGGAGATGCTTTTTGCCTAGGAGATGGGAAGGAGAACAGTCTAAGCCCTGGGGTAATTTCAGAGCTCCCTGCTCTGGCAGAAGCATTGGCACAACCATCACTGTGTTGTGCACAAGGAGAACCAAGGGATGCTACCCTGCAGCATGAAGTGGAGGGCAAAGGCTTATCAGAACCAAAGAATGGAGGGAAGGACTCCAGAGTCTGTAGGGGCGAAGGCAGGTGGGGGAAGAGCCCAAGAGGAGGACCACAGCTTACTCAACCGCTGCTGGAGGATGGAGAAGGAGGAGGAAGGGCTGCCCTTGGAGCCACAGACCTTTCTTCTTCCCCTTCCCCCGACTCCCTCACCCCTTCCCCCACTTGACATTTGGAGTGTGAACGGCTCTGCGTTGGGCGCTGGCGGATATCGTTTCTCCTGGAAGGAGAAGACGGTGCCGACAGCAGCAGCAGCGGCGGCGGCAGCCTCAGCAGCCGCAGGGACGCAGCTTTCCTCTAATGAACTAGAAAATAGTTTCCCTTTAATACTGATCATCCTGGAAGCCAGCTGAAGTGAATGTGATTTACATAAAGATGAACCCTCTCTGCTGGCTCTCCATCGGCAGCGGCGCCTGGCTCAGCAGCAGCCAGCAGCACAGGACCTCAGCTGGGATGCTCTGCGGCATCCCAGCCTCGGCAGCGCTGCCAGCTGCCTCTGCTGCCCGACAGGTGGGAGAGGGAGCCGTGCCCTGCACCCAGCGCTGCTTCCCTGAGCCCACTGAGAGGCTTGGCCGCAGCTCCCCCACCTCCCCAGCTGCTAAAACCCGACCCGCCTCAGCCTGGCTCCTAGTGGTGGTGAGCTGCTGGGTGCTGCTGCCACCCACCTGCCATCCCCAGCAGGGCTCCCTGCCTGCAGCAGGAGCATTGCACAGCATCGCAGTGCCGTCGTGGTGGGGGTTGGAAGGGAGCTCTGAAGTTCATCATCCAGTCCAACCCCCTGACAGAGCAGCATCACCTAGAGTAAATCATCCAGAAACACAATGTCCTGATGGGTTTAGAATCTCTCCAGAGCAGACTCCATATGGATGAAGAACTGGCTGCAGGGCAGGGCCCAGACAGTGGTGGCGAATAGTGCCACATCCAGCTGGCAGCTGGCACCAGTGGTGTGCCCCAGGGATCAGTGCTGGGCACAGTCCTGTGCAATATCTTCATTGATGATCTGGAGCAAGGGATTGAGTCCTGGCATCAGTAAGTTTGCAGATGACACCAAGCTAGGAGCAGTGTGGAGCTGGTGGAGGGGAGCAGAGCCCTGCAGAGGGACCTGGCCAGGCTGGATGGGTGGGCAGAGGCCAATGGGATGAGACTGAACAAGGACAAGTGCAGGGTTCTGCACTTTGGCTACAACAACCCCAAGCAGCACTGCAGGCTGTGGCCAGAGTGGCTGAGAGCAGGCAGGCAGAGAGGGCCCTGGGGGTGCTGGCAGAGAGGAGCTGAAGAGGAGGCAGCAGTGCCCAGGTGGGCAGCAGAGCCAATGGCATCCTGGGCTGGCTGAGGAGCAGTGTGGGCAGCAGGACAAGGGAGGTTCTTGTGCCCCTGTGCTCAGCACTGCTCAGGCCAGCCCTGGAGTGCTGTGTCCAGCTCTGGGCTCCTCCATTGCAGAGAGATGTTGAGGTGCTGGAAGGTGTTGAGAGAAGGGCAGCAAGGCTGGGGAGGGGCCTGGAGCACAGCCCTGTGAGGAGAGGCTGAGGGAGCTGGGGGTGTGCAGCCTGNGCTTGCTCTCTGCCAGCCCTTTCCCACGCAGTGCCACAACACAAGCAGGTGTGCAGCCTCTGTGCCACCCTGCTGCTCCATGCCCTGCTCTCCCAGGCTGTTTGAACCCAGTCAGTGTCCACTCAGCACTGTCCTGACCTGTCCTGAGCTTTTGCACCTGAGAAGATTCAGAATGATAGGATAGTTTGAGGTGCAAAAGGACCTTCCAGGTCACCCAGTCCAACACTCCTACAGCCAGTAGGGACATCTGCAGCTAAAGCAGGTTGTTAGGGCCCAAAACGACCTCACCTGGATTGGTGCAGGGAGGGGACATCTCCCACCTCCCTGGGCAGCCTGGGCCAGGGTCCCACATGTTTTTCTCCTCTCCAGTCTGAATCTCCCTCTTTTTAATTTCAGTTCATCACCCCTCTTCTTGGCATAACCCTGCTCAAAAGTCTATCCCCAGCTTTCTTCCAGGCCCCTTGAAGCCCTGAGAGGCCACCAGAAGGTCTCTCTGGAGCCGTCTCTTCTCCAGGCTGAACACCCCCAGCTCTCTCAGCCTGGTCTCACAGCAGAACCCTTCCAGCCCTGCCAGCTGCCCTCCTCTGGCCCTGCTCCAACAGGTGCAGGTCTGTGCTGAGGACACCAAAGCTGCCGCATCACTTCAGAGGGAGTCTTGAGCAAAGCACATCAGAGAGGCAGAATCCCCTCCCTGCCCTTGCTGGCCACGCTGCTGGGGGATCAGCTCAGGACACAGCTGACTCTGGGCCATGAGGACACACTGCTGGCTCATTTGTTTAGGTGCAATGAGTGTTGAACTTTACACCCTGCACAATACAGACTAATCCTCTACTGTGCAAGCTGACTGCTTGCCTGTGGCCAGGGTACAGATGGCTGCAGGCTGGCAGGACTTGGGTGGGCTGCCCACAAAGGAGGTGTGGGTGCCTCCAGAGAGGCTCACATAGAGTCACAGAATGCACTGAGATGGAAGGGACTCTCGAGGGTCATCTTGTCCAGCCTCCTAGCAGGGGCATCTCAGAGTGGATCAGGTTGCTCAGCAGCCCATCAAGTCAGGCCTGGAATGTCTCCAGGCTTGGGGCCTCCACCACATCCCTGGGCAGCCTGTTCCAGTCACCACCCTCCTTCCTCTGGATGTCTGAACACATCTGTGTTTGCACTCACTGGTGTGGGCAATGTAGCTTCATATTCGCTGGTGTAGGCACTACAGGCATACACTCACTGGTGCAGGCACTGTAGTTTATACTCACTGGTGTAGGCACTGCAGGTTGCACTCAGGTGTAGGCACTGTAGTTTATACTCACTGGTGTAGGCACTGCAGGTTGCACTCACTGGTGTAGGCACTGCAG
>WAAF01017905.1:0-64700 GCA_013400475.1 Tricholaema leucomelas
GGGCCTGTGACTGTGAGGCTTCTCCTATTTAGAAGTGTTTAGTTAGACTCAATTGCAAAGGTATGGTAGATGTTTCAAAATGCAATATAATGACAACTATTATGTCATTACACTTTTGGAGGAGGAACAGAACTGCTGAGCTCTGCTGATTTACTGTGGATTTCCACCAAGAAAAGCTCCCAGCTGCAGTGTTAATGCTCTCCCACAAAGTCAAATCAGTTGGTAAATCTTGGGCTTTGAGCTGTGCAGATACTTCAGAGGGTGGCTCTACAGCCCTCTTAGCACAAGTAACAGATAAGATCTAAAATTTTAATCTAGAAAAATGGTCTTATTTAAGCTTTAAAAAGTCAAAGAGAAAGCCAGAGCTAATTCAGGGAAAATGATTCTTCAGTTTTAAGTGGCTAGTCAGCAATACCTGATACAGGAGTGAGTGATGTGAAGTGTGCTGCCCCTGAGTAGAAGGCAGCAAGCTTGTTCCCTGTGTACTAAACTGATCAGCAAGTCTGGCAGACTTGTTTCCAGAAGGAGAAGAGGATTTTGAGAGCCGTGCAACATCCAGGCAGGCAGCCCCAGGTGATGCATATGACAGGACTGCACTGAGGTTGGTCTGGTAGCAGCAGAAACATTCCTGGCTTTTGGACACCCTTCTAGCCTCTTGCCCATGGCCCACTGTAATTTTCTGGTGTCTGAGTCCAAGGGAGCAGCACTGAGAGGTGAAGGTCATTGTGAACCTAAGTGCAGTGAGATGCGTCCAGTCTCTGAAGGCAAGGGGAGCAAACCTGGAAGTCTCTTTAGCTGCTCTGGAGTAGCATATTCTGGATTCCCTTGCATTGTTTTACTACAGAAACAGACACAGAGTAAAGTACCTTGGTGCTGTAATTACTAGAAACATTGATTTGTAAATGTGTTGAGGTATATAATTTTTCACAAACGGGTGGAAATCTTTTACCTTCAGCAGTTTTAAAGAGAAGTAATGGAGAGAAGACTCATCTCTTCTCCAGCAAGGAAAAAAGTAAAGAAAAAACATCTGCAGATTCTGCCTTCACTAAGTATTTATTATGTGTCACTTCCTGTTCCTTCCAACTTTTTATTTTCATTCAGTTCTACTTTTCCTCATATTTTAAAAACAAACCTCTAGTCTGTATTTAATTTATTCCCTGTCTGCTGTAATGAAGTTACAGATAAACATATGGTTGCCATATGCCAAAATGGTATCAAAAGGAAATGCTTTCTAAGAGACATAGGAGGGAGTGTACTCGGGCTTGGATAATGCTGGTTTAGCTCTTCAGTGATAGTCACACAGGGAGTAGTGACAAACTGAATCATCTACTGTAGTGTCCTAGTTGAATGAAGCATGAAAAATAATGTGAAAGGAGGCAAATTAATGATAATGGAAATAGGGCAGGGGCCAGAAAAGAGACCCTGTAATCAACCTAAAATAAAAAGGGAAAAAATAGCAAGGCAGATAAATTTTAAACTTTATTGGCAACTTGCTCATGCTACAGGGGTCTGCAAGGAGTAAGGCTTCCTCCCAGCTTGCTTCAGGTACTAGTGTGGAGCACTGACTTAACCTTAAGAGATGTTTATAAGATTGAATCTCAGTAAAGTGATCTATAACTCTTGATTTACAGATCCAATCTACTCAAACATGCAGATCTGCAGACCCCAAACTAGGGGCATGTAGAGCACTTTTCACTCCAGTACCCAACTATATGTGTATGACTGCAGGAAACCAAGTGTCTTGAGCTTGGGAGGAGAGAGGAGCAGAGAACTGCTGGAGACAGTCCAATGGAGGCTGCAAAGATGCTGAGGGAACTGGAGCATCTCTGTAAGGAAGAAAGGCTGAGAGACCTGGGGCTGTTTAGCCTGGAGAAGAGCAGCCTGAGAGGGGATCTTCTTAATGCTTAGCAAGAGGTGAAGGGCAGGGGGCAAGAGAATGGGGCCAGACTCTTTTTAGTGGTGCGCAGTGACAAGACAAGGGACAATAGGTACAAACTAGAACACGGGAGGTTCCATCTGAACTTAAGGAATAACTTTGCTGTGAGGGTGCTGGAGCCCTGAGGCATGCTGCCCAGAGAGGTTGTGGAGTCTCCTTCTCATGATCATGGACAACCTAATCTAGATCCCCTGCTTTAGCAGTGAAGCTGGACTGGATGATCTCTAGAGGTCCCTTCCAACCTCCACCACCATGCTGGGATTCTGTGAAATGTTGTTGAACACCTTCTGCAAAGCTTTCCGCTGTCTGGGTTGGCATTCATGCTGTTACTCCTCAAGTCTGCCCCTAAAATCCTGCTTTCCTCAGCTAAAAAGGAAATGTGCAGGTTGGTGGTGCCACTGGTGCTTTTAGTTTGTAAAGAAGAGAACTGAACAATGTGTGAGAGGCAATATGACTGGCACAGGGCCAGAACTGCTTTTTCATCATGCACTTCATTTTGTGAACTCATTCTCTGGTTCTAATGATACTTGTCGTTTCGTATCATTTGCTTAACGCAGATCACCAGCAGGACTGCTTTACTTGAGTAAAATGCTTTCTTGGCTGGGAAAATGGAAGATGAGTTTATTCTGAGACATAATTATGAGCGGTAGAGTTTCATAAATCCATTTTGCAACTACAGTGTTTTTATACTGTGTAATTTAGTTGAAGGGAAAATTGCATTCTCTTTTCTTGGTTTCAGTTCCTTTAATTGCACAAAAGGAGAAACTTCATAGTGATTTTTGAGAGCCTTTATGTTTTGAACTTTCAATGTGCCATTCTTTAAGTACTTTAAGAAATAATTCCAGGCCTTGGAAGCACTTTAAGCCATTTTCAGTGTAGACATTAACAAGATACAACACCCGGGAAGGCATTTATAAACCTCCTCTCTTTTGTAATACTCTGTTTTATTGTTTAGAAACAGGTTTTGTCAGCTTTTCTCCTGCTATAGTGGATACAACAGCTTATTTTATAGCTAGAATTCATTACAAATCCCCATCCCTTCAAGTTGATATTTATTCTTATCCAAAAAGAAAAGCATGCTGCCATCTTCCTAAGCACGTGGTGATGACCTGATATTTGACTTTTGATGTGCTAATAGTGTCTGTACCTTTACACTTTAACTGAGATTTAGGTAAACACGCTGTTTCCTGAAAACATTACCATACTTTGCTCCAATTTATATCATTGACCATAGGTTACAACACTTGTCTTTCAGGCACAGGCCAAACCACCTTCATCCTCACAAAGCCACATGAAGGGTGATGCAGAAGCTACCTGTACACCACACTTGAGCATTGTTCGGACACAGAACTGTATTTGGTGCTGAGGCTTCAGCAATACATGTTTCCTAGCATGCACATGAAATCAGAGTCACAGAATCATAGAATTATAGAATGGTTTAGGTTGGAAGGGACCTCAAGGATCATCCAGCTCCAAGCCCCTGCCATAGGCAGGGACAATAACGTATTTTTTTTTCTTATATTAATAAATTTTTACACTTTGAGCCCCACTTGGAGAGGCTCTAGTAAAGTTTGCTGCAATTCTAATGAAGCCAAACTGCTTCAGACAAAACACAGCTGAAAAGCAAAAGATTCAGCTTTGGTTTTGGCTACAACCAACATTTAATACAAGGAACAGGAATTTACATTACTTTACATATGAGAGAACAGGTCCCTTACCTCACTACGAGGTCTAGCATTTCACTCGAGAGTCAAACTTACATGAGAAATGTCTGAGTCCTACTAGCCAAGCATCAGTACTGTTCCTTGCAGATGGACACAGTTACTTGTATCATAATATTGCTTCAGAAAACAAACTCAGGAGCCAGTACCACAAAAGGTTCCACATATAAGTGAGACTTCCTTCCCAACTTGGATATTAAAAAGAAAGAAAGAATAGCCAATGGTCAGAGAAGTTATTTAACCTCTGAGCTTTGGGTGGGAAGGGACACCTTCATCTGGTGCAGCCCTCCTGCAATGATATATTCTGAAGGCTCCAGACATCTCCTGTTGAAACAGACAAGAAGTCTCAAAAGGTAACTTTGAGACAAAAACCTTCTCAAATCCATGGCTTACCTTACACCCATTCCTCTGCCTACATAACAGGCTTTGGAGTCATCTTCGTGGTCAGATTTGAGTGCACATCAGTTTAAGTAGAGCTGCTCCTGCCCAGCCAGGCAGTGAAGAGAAAGGAAAGAACCAAAAATAGGATGAGTATCTTTTTGGCTACCCATTTCACAATTACGTAGCATTGGCAGACTGCTCTGTCTCACCTGTTGAAGTCTGAGAGGCATGTTGGTACCAGGAAAGGTAAGTATCTTGGACAGACTTTTCATTGACTTAGAGCTTGCCACTGGGCTTTCTCAAATACAAGAAAGTATAAATCCTTGCTGTATTTTTATCCTGTCTTACAGGACAAAATACTGCAGTTAATTAAAAGGCATGAAGAAATGTATTGTCCAATATCTAAAAATGAAAGTCAGAGCAGATTTAATCACATTTCTAGAAAGAGGATTGAAAATGTGTGTATGATGACACATTTAACATGGTTTGTGAGCAAGGATAAGAGTTCTGGGTGAAGTTAGCACCAAATACTTTAGCAGTGTGCTTCAAGATAGATACGTTTAAGAGCAGATCTCCTAAATGGACTGTAATTATCTGGGCTACCAGAAGGCTTAGTAAAAGTAGAGATGCAAACTAATTCCCCAAACTGTAATTTCTGCACCAAGTTTCATTTCTCAGCCTGGTGATTGTTGGTTTTAAGCACCTGAGGCACTTGATCATGGTAATAATCGTAAAAATATTCCTTTAGTTGTTCTCAGAGGTGGGCTCCTGTAGCTGAAAAGTCAGACTGGGGCTGAAACCAGTGGGTAAAGCTGTCGGAAAACAGAGCTACTCCAGCTTCCTCTCACTGGGAGAGCTCTGGGATGGCTTCTCTCTTGATGGTTACTTTAGGGACTGACTTGAATTTTTGTGCTGGGTGGCAGTCCGGTGGCTCTGGGTTTGATCTTTAATGCTTCTGGAATTTAGCCATGTTATTAGTATCCCACCTTGAATTTTCTTCATTTTTTGTAACTCTTGAAGTTACACTGATGTTGTTATTTAAGGCCTTGCTGCTCCCACCATGTCTGTGACTGTAGTGGATGATGCTGAACAAACCATATGTGTACATCACACCAACCCAGAGCCTGAATGGAGCTTCTTTGGTAAATTGAGAAGTCACACCTGTGAGGGCACTCACAGCAGCACAATTTGCTTAGCACTTAGTCTATGCAGTCCTCCTGACAGAACGCCAAGTTCAACACTAGCAGCAAGTGTGAACTATTGCTCTGCCTAAGAGCAGAGAGGTTTTTTACTTGCTGAGTGGCTTAGAAGCAAGTTTGTCTGCTTCCAGTATAGCTTCTGCCATACCAGTTTTGGTTTGCTTTCTTAAGCAGAATAACTTAAAACATATTTCTTTATATGAGTTCTGGGATGCAGAAGACTGCCATGCAACTTGTGATCTGTGTTAGATAGTATTGTCTTGCTCTGGCAGGGAGGTTGGACTCAATGATCTCCTTGGGTTCCTTCCAACCTCTGGTATCCTGTGATCAGGTGAACTTTAAAACAGATGAAAAAGAATAGATTTTGTTTTAAAATAGTTTCTCCAAGTGTATTCACTGGAGTGAGTCTGTATGGGAGTTGTCAGGCTGTGTACTCCATCCCCATGGCCATCCCCCTGTGATTTGAGACTGTTTCTGTTTTGGACAAAAGTTCCCATAAGATTCCCTGCTTGGACTCCTGAAGGAGCTGGAAAAACGATTTCCGCCCAGAAGTAATAACAGCATGGGCTTTTGGTTTTGATCATGAACTGACATTTAAAAGTCATCTGAGGAAAGAAATTTCTTGATTGAAGTCAGGTTTTGCTTAATACAGTTGTAGCTGATCTTTCCCATCTGGTGTCGTGCTACTTGGTGTGATCTCTTTCAGTTGCCTGGTGTCCACTTTACAAGATCCCTTAAGAATTACTGACTTTCCCAAGAGACTTTCCAGGGAATTAGGTTATTCTGTTTCCCAACTTATTGCTTGGCTTGGGAAAGTTGCACAGCAGAGAGAATGAGGTGGTAATCAGGTACCCACAGAATGTATCTGGAATTGCAGTTGTGTTTGGAGTGAGGCAGTTCGGCCATGCTGCCTGTCTGGTGTGTCAGTTATTGTATTTTATATACTGAAGAGAAAAGGTAAATTGTGTGAGCAGTGCATTTCCTAGGGCTTATTCCCTAACGATCGTCGCTGTCGAATGTTGTGTGGTTACTCTTCATGCTTCTGCTGCATGACCACTCTTGCAGAGCTGCCCTTAAGTGAGATGGGCAGCCATCTCTGTATGTGAGTCTGGTCGAGGTACAGCTTCACACCACTGCTGTGAGCATGTAATGTGCCTGAAGAGAGCTACCTGTGTTTTAGCTTTCTGTGTGTTTTGTCCATTGCTAAGATATGATCTTTCCTACTAAGAAGCTGGATTTTTTTTCCCCAATTCATGTGAATCTCCCACAAGGTCAAATTCTCACAGCATTTAGATGGACTGCCAAACCTCTGGCGTGCATTTATGGCAGGGAATAACTACTTCCCCTATGCAGAACTCGCCACCTCACAAGCTCCCAGGTACACAGATACTTTTAGACAACAGGAAATTAAACACTTTGAGATGTCTTTGAGATGCAGCCCAGAAAGCAAATTGTATCCTGGACTGCATCAAGAGAAGTGTGGCCAGCAAGTGAAGAGAGGTGATTCTTCCCCTCTACATTGCTTTCATGAGACCCTGCCTGGAGTTCTATATCCAGTTCTGCAGCCCCTATTGCAAGAAAGACATGGACATGCTGGAGCATGTCCAGAGAAGGGCCAAGAGGATGATCAGAGGGCTGGAAATCCTCTTCTATGAGGACAGGCTGAAAGAGTTGGGGTTGTTTATTTTGGAGAGGAGGAGGCTCTGAGGAAATCTTACTGTGGCCTTTCAGTGTCTGAAGGAGGCCTACGAGAAAGCTGGTGAGGAACCTTTTAGGGATGTCAAGTAGCGATAAGACTGGGGGGAATGGATCCAAGCTAGAGGAGGGGAGATGTAGATTGGATGTCAGGAAGAAGTTCCTCACCATGAAAGTGGTGAGACTGGAACAGGTTGCCCAGTGAGGTGGTGGAAGCCCCATCGCTGGATGTGCCTCCGGCCAACCCGATCTTGTGGAAGGTTTCCCTGCCCATGGCAGGGGGTTGGAACTAGATGATCCTTGAGGGAGGTCCCTTCCCACCCTGACAGTTCTGTGATTCTGTACAAGGCAAAACCTCACCGACTAGCTTGGGGGTAGTTGCAGCAATTATGACAACTACACAGCTAGCTCCCAAAAAACATCATGGGTGCTTTATACAGCAGCTTGGAGGTTACTCTGATCTGTTTATCTTGTGATCCCCAAAGGCTCAGTATGGGTGAGTGACGATTAAACATGACATAATGTTTAGCTGTGGTATATGGGCATCTCTTGTAAACAAGGAACTTAAGAGTTGAGTTCTCCAGATACAAACTAATCCTAAATGTCTGGGGTTTGCAGCATGGAGTAAAGAGAGTTCTCTAAGCCCTATAATACCCAGGCAAATGAAGGCACGTAGTTAATATCAAAGACTTTGGTTATTGATAGGGAAAGCCTGAAAAACTTGGGTTTTGTCGTTAGAGGAGCAGCATTCCAGAGGGAGTAGAGCTGAGAAAGGATCACTGTTCTGATGGGCAAGTGACTTTAGATCAGCCACACTTGCATGACTTCTATGCATGTTGCTACCCCTTATGCGTCTTTGTTCCCAGGACAGATTGTGGCCTTTGTCCCCCTGGTAAATGCAGCACTAGATACTTTGTAGAAATTAGAACTGGCGAATTCCAAGTGTTTTATGTCATTTGGCCTTCTGCACAAACTCCCTTCAGTTTGTCATAAATTCCTACGGCAGAGCAAGGTCACATCTGGTAGCCATCGCAGCCTGCCAGCTGAGCCGTAATCCCGTAAACCCCAGCTCATTTTCTCCAGCGCTTCTCAAAGCCCAGCTCCGTGAGGCGCACCGCCTGTCCCGCCAGCGCTCGCCGGGCTCCCACGGGCTTTTCACACCTTATCAACTGCGAGGGTTGGAACAGGGCTTTGCAGCCAGTGCAGAGGGCAGAGCAAGCTGCAGTGCTCAAATCTTCATGGCAACAGGCTGCCTCTAGATTGTGTTTGCTGCTGCAGCAACATGTCCCTGCAGGACATGGGCGCTGTGCCGCATACCCATGTGTGTGTGTCTCCTCTTGCTTCGTGTATTGCTTAACTTGTAAAGGATGCATACAGAGTTGCTCTGCTGTTTTCCTTTACGTGTTTTTAAAACAGTTATAGCAAAAGTTAGGAGTCTTGGGTAATTCCACACTGAAGCTCCTAAAACATGTGCTAACCAAGCAATGGAACTATGATCCATCTTGGCACATTAACAATTGCAGATGGCTCTAATTCCCACTAACATGCAAGTTCAATAGGAGTCAGTAGCTCTTTCATGTTTCTGTTGTCCCATGATAGCTTGATCATAAGTGGTTATTTTGGTATCTCATTGCCTTCAAAGCACAGCTTGGAGCTGGTGATCTCAAAAGGAGCAGCTAAACAGAGTGTGCTAGCAGGATTATTTAAATCAAGGTGGCGTGTGAAATGGTGATGTATGATAATGTATTATTAAATCAAATCAACAGAAGTCACATGAAGAAGGCTCTGTCAAGGTTCCCCAGGTCTTGCACAAGGACTTCTAAGACCTGTTTGTACAGCTGCACATTACTGGTTTTCTCCCTGGGGTGACCCAGTGTAAGTACCTCTTGATATCACATCAATGATACAAAAGACCCCAGAGCATTAGAGCACTAGAAGTACACCCCAATTTCAAACGATTTGGATTGTTACTCTTACTAACTAGCATATTAAAATCCACTGCAACCAGAAACTAGAAGGTAGCCAAAGCCACCTTGTCTACTCTTGATTTTTTTCTGACCTAATTTCAATCTGTTTATTTACAGGGCAAGTATCCTGATGTTGTGACCCTTCCAGAAGGACTGCAGGGGGATTATATTATCCTGAGGAATCCCAGAGTTTCTGAGTGAGTCAAAAATTACCTTTTCTGATTGATGCAGAGGACGGATTGTGAGATACATGTTGACAATCTATACAGAGCTGGTCTGCTTGAATATTAAGTCACTTTTCACTTGAGAATGCCACGGAGACTAGGTGATGTGTGAGGTATTTTAGGGCTGTAACCACACATTAAAAACAGTAGCAGAAAAAAAAAATCCAAACCTGAAATACATGTAAAGGCCACATGTGTGTGACCTGGTTAGGTAAGTCAATCTGGGTTGCTGCTGTATGCAGAGCTGATAGGAAACCAGAAAGGGTTGGAGCAGGCTTTTAATTGGCATTTTAAGAAAGAAAAAAATGTATTGGTGTCCTGGTTCTGGAAGGTCATCCTACAGAGAAGAGCCAGAATTCCAAGTTTAGGAATGTGAGCCACATCCCCCCTTGCTCATATCAGAAAACGACAGGTTTCTGTCTGCAGTACACCAGCAGAGCAATAGGCAGAGCAGCTGCGGAGGCAGGGTGGAAGGGCCCCCGACAGCTGTCCCCTCTGAGATAAGGCAGCATTTCCTACCCCTGCTTTTGCCTTCCTGCAGGGAGAGGTCACTGTGGCAGCCTGACAGTTTCAGCTCATAACTTTGCTCTGTGGCTGGAGGTGCTGTGATCACAGAGGCAAAGCGCAGTGCTTTGGTCTTCTTGCCATGAGAGAATGGAAAGAAAATTGCAGTTACCACGTTACCAAAAGCAGCTGCAGCTGTAGCTGTATTTTTCCATTCTTGTAGAAGGAAATCAGTTCTATGGAGGGGATCATTTCAGTGACATTTGTTATTATTACTCTACAGCACATGCTGGAGTTGTTGGGCCTCCCTTCTAGACTTGTTGTGGCAGGTTTGGGGTTTTAAACTGCATTAAAATAAATGTCAGAAGTTTCATGTAAGACAATATAATTACCACTGTCAAGAATTCTGTAAGGAGGCAAGAAAAGTAGCTATTTTGTGAAGGAATCAGACCATTCCCTTCTCTTATTACATCTCCACATCAGTTTATATGGGAATAACGGGAAACAAAGCACAGCTTCCTCCTTCATATTTGTCTGTGGAGCTAGCAAACAAACCATAATAGCCAGAGCTGTCCTTCAGATTGTTTCAGCTCTGGCTTGCTGAGATCAATTGTTAGACCATCACAGCTAGAAAATAAACTGCTTCATTTCGGTATCTCTTCCTCTTGTCAGGTTCCCAGTTCCATCCCACATTCCCTCTCATCCAAAATCATGAAATACCAGAATTTAAACATCATTTCAGTAGGTTGGTAGGAAATACACTTGCTTATTAATTTGTTTGCTGAACCCCAGAACAAACTGGGCCTGAACTCTCAAGATTTTTTTAACAGTAAAGTGGCAAAAGACTGACATGGATTTGTAGTATGCAGACCCAGGACTGGACTAGGAAGGCCTTCCTTTCAGTAAGGAAGGCTCCTAAAAGCATGGTCCGAGGGGATACAAAAGAGCAGACAAGATATTCTAAAGCAGCATATCTACAATGAGCAGTCCTCATGTAGTTGAGCAGAAAAAACACTTCCTTTGCAGCAGCCAACTGCTCAGTTGTTCACTCTGTGTGGTGTGGTCACCAAGTCCCCCACCAAAGCTGGAAATCATCATTAGGCTCACAAAACTAACAAAAACACTCTTGAAGGAAAAATTACAGTTATTAATAATTATTGTTATTATTATTTATTTTTACAGAAGCAGGAATTTAGGCCTTGAGTATTCATCCTTGTGTGTTAGTCTAAAAGCCATGACCAGTCTCAGGGTGGACCTTATTCCAAACACAGAACTTCACTGTTTATGCAAAAGTTTCTCCTGAAACTAGTTTTCATCCTATATCTAAGCATGGCACCTGACCAGCTAGTGCAGGTAGTATGCCAGGGGTGAAGAAAGGGGATGCTATCTCTCCTTTGGTATTTTAATGTTTACCACTGCTCCATGGAAACTTGCCATTCACGGGACAAGTGCCAGGGGAAAAAAATCCTTGAGGTTGAAAATGTGAATGTACCTGGAAATGAAGCAATGACCTTTCCCTGTGAATAAATTGCCTCCTGGTTTTCCTTGGGACTAGCAAATTGTTACCTGAGGTGACTTTTGTTTGACAGCATAATGAGTATGAACCCTCAATATTTAACTTGGTGCTTTAAAGAAACCTTCAAGACAGCTGCTTCATTAACACTTCACTGACTCTTCCATGCACAATACAGGTTTGAACTGATTGTCGTTTGGAAAATCCATCTAGATGAAGAAGGGAGAACTACACCTGTTCTGGACCTTCTGACTAAAGTACCAGAACAAGGTATGGGCACTCACTACAAGGACATGAGGAACATTTTTTTTTTTTACTGTGAGGGTAGCAGAACACTGGAACAGGCTTGCCCAGGGGGGCTGTGGAATCTCCCTCTCAGAAGATATTCAAAACCTGAATGCATTCCAGTGTGATCTACTCTAGGTGATCCTGCTCTGGCAGGGGGCTTGCATTGGATGACCTTTTGAGGTCACTTCCAGCCCTTAACATTCTGTGATTTGAGCAGAATGCCTGTTCCATTTTTGGCCAGCATCTCTTTACAGAATCACAGAAGTGTCAGGGTTGGATGATCCAGTTCCAGCACCCCTGCCATAGGCAGGGACACTTTCCACTAGATCAGGTTGCACAGTGCCACACTCAGCCTGGCCTTAGAAACATCCAGGGAGGGAGCTTCCACCACCTCCCCAGGCAACCTGTTCCAGTGTCTCGCCACCCTCGTGGTGAAGAATGTCTTCCTAATGTCTGCATCTTCCCTCCTCTAGCTTGGATCCATTCCCCCTGGTCCTATCACTACCTGACACCCCAAGAAGTCCCTCGCTAGCTTTCTTGTAGGAGCCATTCAGATATTTATTCAGATAAAACAAAAATGCATCTTGCTGGGCCCAGACAGGCAAAGCCATTCCTCCTGTACGGTTTAAGAAGGGCTTACAAACAGCTTTGACCTCCCCTCGTGGGCAGCAGGTAGCTGGTTCTACCCAAAACAGCAGTAGTGCAGCTGTTAGAACCAATCAGGATCTGTGTTATGCTTCTCTTGCAGTCTCACAACAGAACAGGACAACTGTTGAAGATGCCCCTGCCCACTTCCGAAGTCTGCTGAGTCTGCTTGGGATCGAGACAGCCATTGAGAACCTGATCAGAGTGGTTGGCTCAGAACAACAAACAGCAGCCTGACTGACAGACAGCAGGTAGCAATTTCAAAAGTAGTTTTAATTAAGGTATTGTGTTACACGATCTATAATTTTATTGAATATAAACATTAAGTTATTTTCCATTTAGAAACCATACTCATAAAACATGCTATCTGTACAATTATGGCACGTTATATATAAATTGTCATGACAGGAAAATAAATACAGCCATTTAAATACAAAAATGCCAAATAAAATAGTTACATGTACAGAGTGATTTCATTATAAATTTATCTTTCTGAATCATTAATGTACCAGAGTGGTTTATCTTCTTAACATTTTCTAGGTCCCTGGAAAGTGTTAAAAGATCATGCACTGTCAAAATCAAGTCCATAAAAATCCATTTCACAGCTCTATAAAAGTACAGTGATATTAAAATAACGAGTAAGAGACTCCTGGAACAAAGCATTCCGTCACTTTCTCGTTAACTTACGGTGGAAGGAGACAATCTGATGATTTCCAAGACATACTATGCTAAAAAAAAAAAAAGTGGAGTGGGGAGGGAGAGGCAAGGAGGTGTATGATGAAGGAACTTTTTTCTATGATGTAAGTGTTGAATAGAAACGGTTAAAGAAGAGAGGACCACCACACTTCTGTGCAGAGGGAGATGGACCAGTTAACTACTGCATGCTGCAGCATCTCCTTTGGATCTCCTACTCCTGGGGGAAAGTTCTGGTAGGTAACACATTACAAAGCATCACATTTCATACCTTCATCCCTGAAGAAATCAAGCAGACAAACCAGCTGTCCAATCATCTTCCTTCCCTTCTCTCAGAGGTACCATAAGCTCAGCTGTGAACTTTCAGTATGTTTCAGGAGAGTTCCCGCCCTGCACTAGTCATCACAAACACTGCCTTATCCGAGCCAGACTGATGCAGCTGTAAGTCACATCCTTCTCAGGTGGGGAGCAGCACTTGTTCAAGAGGCCAAAACCACACTGTGGACTCCCAGGTAGAATTAAAAGGCTTCAAGTCTATAGCTGCTGTAACCAACCAAGCAGCACACCTGCTCTGTAAGTTACCAAAAACATTTTATGGCAATAGTGACATAGGCGGAGAAACCAAGAGCTAAAGCAACAGTGTGCTTGGAGTACTGTAATTTGAATAACCCACTACCTGATCACTGGAATAGTGTCCTACTGCTCTGGTAGGGCAGAAAAAAATGACAGATGAGATTGCTCAGCTCTACATCTTAATAGAAGCCAATGCCAGAGGTCGAGTCTGGATGAATCATAGAATGGTTTAGGTTGGAAGAGACACACAGGATCACAGGATGTTTGGGGTTGGAAGGATCCTGTCAATTAGTTTGCTGATCATTGCTGGTCTTGGACAGCACTGAAGTTGCAAAGTCACTACCTGCTGTTAGGAGTTTCTTTAGTGCTAAAAGATTCCTTGGCAGAGCCTTATCATAGAATGGTTTAGGTTAAAAGGTCAACCAGTTCCAACTCCCTGGCATAGGCAGGGACTTGTCCCACTAGAACAGGTTACTCAAGGCCTCATCCAACCTGGCCTTGAATGCCTTCAAGAAGCCCAACTCTGTAATAAAGTATATTGTTGGGCGTAAGGCAGGCTAACTTCAAGTTTGGAATTCAGCAGACAGGCAAAATTGTTACTTTATCCACTGGCATCTTACTGGTTTAGCTGGTTTTGTCTAACCTTTATTTCACCTTCAGCTCCTCCTCATATGAAAATTAAACTGTTTAGTCACACATAAACTTCTATTTGCATGAAACGTGTGTAAAGGTACAGCATGAAAACTTTCCAACTGTGGAGAGTCCTTCTTCCCCTTGTCCAACAGCTGGAGGATGTCTGGATTTAAAACCAGCTCTCCCCTGAGGTGTTCTTTGAAAAGAAGGGGTTATTACCATGTCAGCTGCCAGCTTCTTGTGCTGCTGTAGCATCCTCAACACAGGGCCCTGTCCACAGCACACTGTGAGTGGTGTTACTCTGTGGTTCATGTTTCTTCCTTGAGTTGTGCCAGTCTACAGGGCCTCGTGCTTGTGCTGTTTGAATTTCAGGTAAAAGGGAAAATTCCAACATTACACAGCTCCTACTATAAACACATTATTAAAATGCTAACCTAGATTCTTTTAAGGCCATTACAAGCAAGTGCACACAGTGTCCAGGTAACACCAGCTCACCGCAGCTTGAACAGCATCTCTGCACAGGCTGGGGAGTGTAATCCCCAGCCATATGCAAAAAGCACCTGTAACTTTTGTCACACCACCCTCAGCTTGACCATCTCCTCAGTCTCCAGCTGGGACTCTCCCTTGAGGATGGCTTTTACTGCAGCCTGCCAGAAGGCTTCAGCTGCACACACATGTCTAACAGAGCAAAGCCATCCTTACCTTGTTACCAGAGTGATGCAAGTTTAGTTCCAGTGATCATCCTGAGGAAGTGAGCCCCTGCAGCTTCACAAAATCAGGTACTGTCACCTTCTTTGTGTCACTTAAAAACGAGCCTGAAAGCAGCTGCTGACAATACACAGTATGTGGGACATCATAATGCCAACACTTGGCACAATCTGAAAGACCTGAAAACATCTGAAAAACTCAGAATATATTATTCTTGTAGCTCAGCTTCACTTAGATGAGTGAGCTGTGGTTTTACCTTCAATAGCAGCATATCATGTACAGAAAAGACAAGACCAGTATGTCAGAGGAGTTAAGCCCAGCTGTCACATAAAAACCTGAAAGATCTTCACCTTTAACCCTTTCCACTTAGTTCCAGAAGCTTTAGGTAGATAGAAGGTGATCATAAAACTCCTGGAGGTAGTCTGGTGTTCTTAATCTCACACATTAGTACTTCAAAGTGTTCTGCCATGATGCAGTCCTGCCACAGATCAGGAGCACTTGAGTGGCCACTTCTGTTTTCAGTGGACTTAATGCTAAAGGTTTATAATGGTTTGTCAGAGGATTCCCTCTTCCTAGTAGCTATGAGTGAGACTCAAAGCACAAGCTCCAAGGCAATTCTCTTGTTAGTAACTAGGCTTTCTATGTTAGTGCAATACGTCAGATACCACCTTTAATTCTGTGCTCTCTCACTTCTAAGGAAGTAGACTTTCAGTATTCCTTTGATCTCTTCTCTAGTTCCAAGGTATGGCACATGCTCTGCTCTGTCCTATTGAATACATTCATTAAGGTTATATAGTGAATGTGTGTTTTAGTGCTATTCCATGTCTCTGAGAAGGCATACTCATTAAAAATAATTTCTTAAAGCAAAAACATTCACAGCTGAAAAATGCACTGAACACAATAGAAAAAAAACACCATAATCGTATTCCATTAATCTTTCACTTCCTAATGTATCTGAATAAAAATAACCTTAAGGAAACAAGTTACACTTTATGGAGAACTAATGTGCAGTCTTCATTCTCCTTGAAGAGACTGGATATGACAGGGTCATCTTTGGCCTGTACATTCTTCAAATAATAGTTTACTATCTTGCCATCAAGTTTGTACTGATGAGGAATGCTTTCGTATGGTTTGAGATCGAGGTCCAGCACAGAGACAGAAAAAGTGAATCTTGATTTGGATGTTAGTACCACAGGTCTTTGCTCAGAGCTGGAAAACAAAACCATGTTGTACAGCTGAGCACTGAAGAGAAGTTTTTTCCTTTGTGCATCCTAGGTCCCCCTGCAAAGTGACTCTAGTATTTATCTTAAACTTTCACAGGAGCCCAAGAAAACAAACTTCAACTAAGGTGTCATTTAGGAAGCTATAGCACCAGCTTAATCAGTTTAAAGTGAATTTTCTGGTGCCTCTTCAAGTCCTTTTCAGCTTCCACACAAGCTTAAGCCAAAACATTACTCACTCAGGTGCTGTGGTGTCTTTTGCAATTAATAAGTCTGATCAGTTTCTAGATGCTGTGCATACAGGCCAGCAGCCTTAGTAACTAGCAGCAGGAAGAATCACTGCAGCTCCTGTTTAGATTCAAGGCAATACAGATTTAGTGTCCCAGCATACTGCAGGACAGAGGACTTCTTACTAAACTAACCGTTGCATAAGAAGTCATCTCGATCATCAGCATCTCACTCAAGAACTGCAGGGCAAACACAAAACACTATTTGCTAAAAGGGACAAGACTTTGGTAAAGCAAACTGCCCTATGCAGGAGCAGACATATTGCTGACTTAAGTCCAAATGGATAGTATCAATGCAAAGCCTCCTTCCTTACAGCAGATTTCACCCCTTCATTACTGCCTTATTTTTATTCTAATTAGGCAGTTAAAGGCAACTCATCTTGAAAAGTCTGTCATACGAGGACACCAAGGCAGAAAAATTGTATCTAGTTAAAACCACATACTAATCAGACCTATTTTGTGAAATGTCAAGAAGGGAATAAATATCTAACCTTAATCAACTTAAAGCTTTTTGGAAACAGACATCTGTCTGAAATATCTTAAATCAGAGCTCACAGCCAAATATTTGGACACCCCACCAGTACTCTCAGGATACTACTTGAATTGACTGAACCATGCAAATGCATCTTCAACTTCTAACTGAGGAGGAATCACTCAAAAGCAGGTCTCTCACCATTCATCTTGTAGGCAGGGAGAAAGGGCAATCATAATGGAGCAGTCTTTAGCGGTCATCGCTATTCGATACTGCTGCACCTACCAACAGAAACACAGTGTTAAGTATTGTCTTGCAGTTCCCTCAGTGAAGCTTTATAAAAGGTGCCAGCACAACCAGTGTGTCTCTGTCGGTGGTACTTTAAGAGCTGGCAAATCTCTAACAGATGGTTAGCAGAAGCAAGTAGGTTTACAGTATCTTCTGTAGGAGTTATATTATTTTCTACAAAAGCTTTTCTTGAAGGCCCAAATGAGCCCCACTCCATGCAAATCAGTCTAGAAAGGAAATAACCAGCTTTATTCCTTTCTCAAGAGCTGATGCTAAACACATTTGTAACTACATCTGCTGTCGTTTCACACTAGCACAATAAAGAACACAACCCACAGAGCCCTCTGCCAGCCAGCAGAGGTGCTAACAGGCTGTCCACCCATCTCCACCAGACAGATGCTTACTGACAGAGTAGATCGGCTACAGCAACGCACACAGGACAAGTGCCCAGTACCTTTGTTAGCGCAAAGGCTACTGTTCCATCGTCTTCGGTTGACAGATCCAGCAGCTTCTCATAGAACGCCTCGTTGTAAGGTCCATCTATCTGCAACGTACTTCTAAACAAATGTTAAAAGAAGAATTACAGACAGCAAAGTTGCTGACCAGACTTCCAAGATCTTTCTTCAGCAGCCCAGCTACTCAAATGAAAATGAACCAACAGCGACAACAGGTTAATACTCAGCGATCTAACACTATAACCAGTCCTTGTTACTCTCACATCACTCAAGATCTGCTGCTGCTTAGGCTCTTGGGCTGTGGGCTTTTCAGACAAGTCACTCTGAATGCCCTGCCACCTCTCTGTTGCTACAAGAACAGGATTTTTTGTGCAAAAATGGGTAAGTTTCAAAATGTGTAACAGTGTGGAGGAGCTCCCAGAAGCCTTGCTGGTATAATATACACTTCTCTGACAGGCTCCCCCTCTGCCCTAGCCCCATGATGTGTGCTAACACAGGAGTGTTTTGTCCAGCTTCCTCTGTTTCCACGTTAGACACCTGAACTCCTGCTGAAAAGCTGAGCCCACAGCAGCAGGGTTTGCAGGGTACAAACATCCCACAGACGGAATAATACATTTTCATATTATTTGTCTGATATATAAACAAACAAGCCAGCCACACGGCAGCTGGCTGAAGCAGAGCTGAAGGCCAACCCATTGCCCATAAAATAATTAATTCTTCAGCTGCAAGGACTGTCCCAAGAGCTGAGGAGCAGCAGCAGCAGCAGCTGCGCCTGGCAAGTGAAGCCAGAGTGCCCTCGTGTGAGCAGCAGCAGAACTACGGGCAGGAGCCATTTAAGGTAAGGCTTTCTATAGCCTTTATTATTACAAATAATAAGCTTCATATGAGACCACAGCTAGCAGCTTGGTGATTTCTTCACCAGGCAAGAAATACCATAAACTAAAGATTCTTGTGCCTGAACTATGATTTGATCCCTCATGCTGTGTGCTAGTTTGAGCCTAGCTGGGATATTTTGGTGAGAAGAATTAGATTATAGGCTATAAAAAGGAAACAATGGTAATGTCTACTTCACTCATAAGCTTGCTGAGATGTATAAGAGCAAGAACACAACTACAGATAAGGGAGTCACTGTCTATCTCTTGGGGCTGCATGGACTTCTCTCTAACCTAACCTGCCATCTGTGTGACTAATCCATCTGCTTCCTGAACCCTTGGGCAACCCTCCAAACTACCTTGAGCGTAAGGCAAAGTCTGCGGTAAGGCAGAGGGGTGGGGAAATGGTGGAAGGATGGTTGAGAGCCCCTCCTGGGGACTCGGGTTTCTGGAAGGGCTGTTGTATTTCTGTATTACTTTTTTAACTTGTGTATTTCTGTATATACTGTAAATATCTGCTTGGATATTGTGCTAAGCTGTAAACATTCAGCTTCATTCAGTTTTCAGATCCACTGAGCCTAGTCTGGGTGGTTTTCCAAAGTGTGGGGGGAGGGTTAACTCCCACACCATCACTGGGGCTTAGTTTGGCATTTGGAGCTGTTCTCACCACACAACAAGGTAGGGCTGAACAGCAGGGTCACACCTCTGTAAGATCCTGTTGGACTGCCACTGAACAGGAAGTTTAAAGGACGGGTTGTAGGCTGACCAACAGAGACTTGGGAATGACTGTAAAAAACACCCTATTGCTGCAGACACAGCCCTAGCCCTGCAGATACTCAAGGCAGGAGAAAGCACCCAGCCATTTTACTCTATCCTTCCTCAAATACACAGCCTCCGCTACTAAGGAATGGAGGTGGCATTTCCCTGCCTATTGTGAATGTCCCGTAATTTCTACTTAAAAATCCAGGTCAAAGTGACTGACATCAACATTTTAAACAATAAAACTCCATTTTCATGGTATCTGAAGTTTCAAGTTATTACTTCAGAATATGCAGTACCATGCGGGAAGGTTGTAGACAACTTAACAAGAGTGTCTGCCTGCAGCCAATGTTGTTTGCATACCTATGTAATGAGAATGAAAACGCATCCAGTCTTACCTCTCTTCAGGAAACTCCTCCAAGTACTGTTCCACTCTGCTGTACAAAGGATAGAGTCCTTCAATATCCAGCATGTCAAGCATCTGAGCCTGAAGGGTTTTATAAAGGAGACAACCCCTCGGTAAGCCAGAGCTTTCCAATTTATGTTTACCTAGAAGAAAATGTAGTTTCAAATAAGGCAGACATCAGTGTCCTCTTTGTTTCATTTCGCCATTGTATGTGCTTGTTCAGAAAGCAAATCTATATACTGTTTAGGCCAGTCATGGAAGGGGGAACAAACCAAAACACTTGTCAGGTTCATGTACTACCCTGCACACTGAAACTGCAGAGTAAAACACTTGCTATGAACTCCAGAAATTATTAAAAAGCAAAACAAACTAAACCCCACCAGAACCCACCAAAAGAAGAGAGACATTTCAATTGCAAACTACTCGTTTGTGTCTATAAGATACATTTTTCATGGGAGTTTGAAGCCACCAAAATTCACTTGGAACAGTCTGAACTGCTGGCAGAAAGTAATTCAGCAGTTCAGCTAGAGGTCCTTTTTAATATGTATTTAATTTGCGTTTTCTATCACTGCTGTGAGACAGCTATTTCTCCACACAACACAGCAAAATCAACCAGCAAGGAACAAGACCTTCCTCAAAGGCAGAGTAGAAAGCATGATGCTTTTGTGAATGACATAACTGGCAGCATCTGGAATAATTAAGAGCTCATGCACTGAGAAATTAATACGATTTAGTTTCCAAATGCTCACTTCCTATCTCTTCCTCACAGCATTTGTAACTGTCTCTCTACCAAGAAAGCAGCAGAAAAAAACAAAACTGAAGGAGCCTAGGTGACAGCTGACAGGAGGAGCAGGGAAAGGAACAGGCATCACCTAGCAAATCAACCAAAGCAGCCAGACCTCATACACACTACTGAACGTTTCAAATGCTGTGATGGTTATCACCTTAGACTGCTATTTTCCTCCATTCTTCCTCCACCACCTTCTGAATTTATTTTAGTCCTGTCAGTAGGTACAGTGCTACAAGTGCTCACTACAAGATCGCGTTAAAAACAATTACTGAGCAGTTATGCAGCCCAGAACTCATTTTTTAGATGTCACAGACTGCCTTGTTTCTGTTCTTACACGGGCAGTAAACAGCAAATGAGAGGCAAAGATTGCTAGGTGGTAATAGTTAATTACTGACAGCACTCAAGAACCATTTCTTACCATTTCTTACTAGCTCCTTATTAAAAGCACTTGCTTCACAGTAGCTTCTCCCTTGTGAAACGGGAACTGTCTTCATATCACCTGCCCTGCAGGCATCAGTACTAGTCAGGAGGGCCATAGTTATAACGTGGATGAGCTCTTTGACAATTGTCCTTGTGCAGTGGGGCCCACTGACCAACCCATTGGAAGGGAAGAAGAAGGGTTTCAAGTGACGAGCAAGTTCGTTCCAGTCGCAGACACTGTCCTGGTCATCTTTACAGCCATAAATTAGCTCCCCATTCTGCAAATGATTAAAAAAAAAATCAAAATCAGTATTGAGACACTTCATGAAAGCCAGTTTTTTTTACTGAGTTAAAGCATCAGATTCTGTATTTTAAGAGATACAGCACAGAAAAGTGTTCTTAGTTGAACAGTCTGTGTACAAATACTGTCCCAATCCCTTGCAAAATTGTCCTCTTAATCAGATACTACAGGTACCAACCTTTGAATTAGGACCAAAAAGACCATTTAAATCATGTGCTACTTTCCCAGCTTAATCACCTGTAAGTAATCAGAGCCACAGAAGTGAACTGATCCTTGACATGCTTTCCTATCACTTCTTTCTGCATAGTATCAATAGTGGAAAAGCACCACATGAACAACCTTCTTTAAAGGCCAGGCTGTAAAAAGGGACAGAAAAGGTCTGACAATTCCCGGTACTAACATTAAAAATAGGATAGTTCATTAATTCAGTTAGTTGGTTTAATACTGGAAGCAAGAGTCGTATTTCCTAGAATTAATCTGGAAACCTGCATAAGCTATCAGTTACTGCTACATGTTTTTCCTACACAAATGCCATAAAGCAGGTGACTTTTCTCTCCCTTGGTGAGGCAGGCTCTGCCTTTGACCTGCCTCAACACTCCTTACAGTAGTTTAAAAGAACACTTGCAGCAGCTTGCAAAGTTCTCAAACTTCTTCCTCATGCGTTTGATCTTTAGAAGTCCTATTATATTAGCTGCTCCTCAGTGATTCTTTCAGACTAACTGGTTCTGGGAAATTAGTACTTATCTGTCCTGACTAAGAATTTTACACTTTCTTCTTTTGGTGGGGTCTAAAAGGGATGGTGATGATTAGGTTGAAGTAGGATCTTGACTGTTCAGATGCTGATTGCAAATTGTTGAAAAGCTAAGGTGAAAAAAGGCAAGCAGAAAAATTTGATTGTTTACCTTAAATATTTTCAAGTTGTTCTGTGCCTCCTGTAATAAGCTCTTCAAAGCAAAGTGCATTCTCTGTTTATTTCTGGGGAAAAGGGAAAAAAAATTCAAGAGTGTTTTATCAGAGCCTTTAGATGTGTACACCTGTGCCTGGAGGGCTCTGGCATCAAGACTGGGCACCTGAAGTCAACATGCCCATTAAGCCTGTTACACTGAAATCACTGCAAAGACAAAGGGACTTTGCCCAGTTAAACTTGAAATCTGTGTGAACTAAACAGCTCCAAGGTTAATGTCATGTAGCAGAAGGCAGTGGAACATAACAAGCAACTCTTATTCCTAAAATAGGTGTAGACAGGTACTGGCCCCCAGAAATGCTGTACAAGACAAGCTAGCACAAATCACCCTTAACACCACAGTGAAAATCAAAGCTAAGAAAGAAATTGTAACACAGGGGTTTTGGCAAACACAAGTCACAGTTGCTTACCCTGAGAAGAGGTCCAATGGGCAGTATTTGCTTGGTCGCTTCCATTTTCCATTCGCTACCTATGGAAAATCCACCGCTGTTAATCACTCCTTCTGCAGGAACTACTTCAGCAGTCAGATGTGTGCCACTAACATCCTGTCTTCAGAACTCCCATGGCACTGAAAGCCCCCAGAGTGTGGAATTCCTGACTACTGTGAGTCTCCCCAGTCATATTTATCTCAAGTCATTCCAATCACTTCCACAAATGTAATACATGGAGAAAGGCCATGTGAAGTTACATGAGACACAGTGAACACCATTTCAAACACATAATGGACATCAGTCAAACAAACTCCCTGCGTGTTAAATGTTGTTTTAAGCTACAGAACACCACCAGGCACGCGGTGAGCTGGACTTGAAAGGAAGTCTGAGTTTACCCCACCAACAGCATTAATAGTCCTCAAAGACTAACATTGTGTTTGTTTGCTTCTAGCTTCCCACAGAACTTGTTCTGTCTCTCACCAAACAGATTCACACCCAGAGACTCAGATGTGTATCCTCCTCCTATCTTTAGTCATATCGGAGGTCTAGGCAAGTTTCAACAGCCCGGCAGGGCTGGAATGGCAAATGCAGCACAGTACGGTGGAAGGTAAGTCCCATGAAGCCATTAAGCCCAATGAAGAACCAAGAGACTCACCTTTAGGTGCTGATGCATACAGTAACGACACACCTTGTGCTTTATCTCCTGTGAAACATGGCTGGAAAAAGGAATGAAGCCACACTTTGGCTAAAACAAACAAACAAAGATTATAAATACATGTATTTCTTTACAGAAATAGAAGGGTACACAACCTGTAAATCTTGCCAGTTAAAGGAAAATGTAAACAAAATCAACAGCAAACACTTAAAATGCTGTATATTATTGCCAATTCTTTTAGAGCTCGTACTTAAGAAATATGCATACACAAAGCTGCTGTGGCCTACAAGACAAGCCTAGTAATACCTGGGAATTTCCCAACTTTCCAGAGATCAGGAATTGGTAGAAGAAGGGGAATATTTCACATCCTATGAGTCACAGTGAAAGCAGTGAGCTCTGCTCCCACTGCTAGATTCCGTGAAGCTGCTCCAGTCAATCTGTGCCTAACTGCAAACAAAGCCCCTCAGGCACCTTCTCTTCCCTTGGTACCTTAATCTCGATGCAGAGAATGGGCCGGTGCTCCACAAAACGATAGGTCTGCAGCCTGGTGAGATTAGGAAGGCACATTGCATAGCCACTAAGAGTGTCCATGTCTTTGTCACAGCGCGACTCTGGGGGAAACAACAACACGAGGTGTGTGGACATTTCTCTTACTCTTTAGTTACCTTAGTCACCAGCTGTGGGGGTGGGAACAAGCTTAAACCAATAGGGCATGGTTCTGCAGCCTTTAGCCAATTAGGCACCTGCAGAACTCTGCCCTCCACGACCAAACCAGTGTTGAGTCTCCCTACGGCTGCGTCGGGCATACAGAGCCTGCAAATGCTGCTCTGAACCCCAGCTCCCACATCAGTCCAAGAGCAGGGCTGGTGAGAGGCCTGAAACACGTCAACTACAGTAGTCAGGCTCCATACCCACTGTCACATCTGTAACCTCATGTTTGCTTAACTACAACTGCACAAACTGCCACCCCTCAGTCTAGTCAAGAGGAACCTGTGAAAGCTGGCAAGAATATCATAAACATCTCAGAAGTTCAGGAGAAAGTGTAACTCTAAACAGCACCTGCAAGCAGCTTCACTCTACCCTTCAAGTCTATGTATTCCCCTCCTAGCCACTCCAGTGCTTGCATCAGAGTAACAAATAGGTGAGAAGGAACAGAAGTTAGCTTCTCCATTTCACAAGCTCACAACGTGACTTTCCTCTGCTAAAACTGCCCTTTAAAAATAGCTTTTTAACTACAATCCTGAGAACAACTGAAGTAGCAAAATGGTTTCAAGATTAAGATTAGGAGGCATTAGGTAGACAAAGCCTGTAAATAACCTCCCTTCACACACATCCTTTGAGGCAGAGAAAGGCCTGTGAGATTTTAAATTCAAATTTAACAAGAACATACACTCCTCGATGTGCAAATACCTGTGCTAAAGAGGCACACAGAGTACACCTGTTCACTTATAGCCAATGGCTAAGAAAAAGGTCCACTCTGCAAAATAATACTGCAACAGGAAAAGAAGAGATCTCAAACACTGCAGCCTGCCATTGTATACTATGCTTCACTAGGGTGACAAGGAAGAAGCTTTCTTTCTCCAACAATACTAGAGATTGTTTTCTTTTTCTAAGCTTAAGCAAAAGTATATCTCTGTTCAGCTGCAAGTACTTGCCAAGTCAGATGGACCTAGAAATCTGAAGTGTCAGACAAGTTCCTTCTTAAGTTAGGCCTATATGAAAGGTAATATTAAGAAACACTTTCCTCCAGGCTTCACAACATTCCTGTAACAGTGAGATTTGCTGTTGTAGAGCACTGAGGCAGCTCCAAACCTACTGTCTTTGTTCCTCTAAAGGAGGAACAGGAGCTGCAGACACACAAAATTGAACTTCATGAACTAAAACTAAATTCTGTCCTTCACTTTCACCCAAGTATTACTGATACTATTTGTTTTCATGCTGGTTTCTGGCACTGTGGAACTGCTTCTCCAAAGGGTGAGGACAAGTCAGCCATAGAGAGCACCCTGTGCTCACTATATGTAAATTAGTTCCACTTCCTGGACCAAAGGTGACAGTATTGTGATTTATTGACATTTCTCTTCAAAGAGCTTTGCCAAAGCAGGAGTTTCTGGCTGTTCTCAAGAACATTTGAGAACACAAGAGGATTACACCATGAGGGACACAGTCTCTTTACCCATTTCAAAGCTTGCACCTCACTGAAGGCCATATACAAAGAACAACGCACCCAAGTGTTGCTGACTAAGAGTAATTACACCAAGCTCTGTAGCACTTGGCACTGTACTTGTCAGAGATCGCTAAACCTTGGCAATCTTGCAGCACGTTCCAAAAGGTTTCACAAGGTTAGCTCACCCTCAGCTCCTGCACTTGGTCCCTTCAATCCCCACCTTGTACAATGTACTGGCACTTCACTGCTGGGCAAAGACCCAAGGGCACCATGTTGGAGCCACAAGAGATGCAGCACAGCCCCTTTATCCCAGAGATGGTCCCTGAAGGCAGCATAACCTGTAGTGCTGCAGCCCCTTGCAATGACACAGCAGCTATCAGGAGACAGACCTGAAAAGCTGGAACTCTAGTCCCGTGATTCATCAGATGAAAGATGCTTAGCCCCAGGTGAAATAATAACGTTGAAAACAAGACAGTTTCAGAAACTCCAGACTAAATTATTTTCCAAAGCTCTGCTCCAAGGACCAAGAGGAGAAACTGATGGAATGAAAACAATTATTTCAGGACACATCTTCCATCTCCTTCAATGTCCTTCATAAGAGACTTCTCAGCAAGGTGAAAGCCTGCTGAAGAGTTAACAAGCACAGGCTTACAGAGGGTCTCTATCCCCAGTCTGATCAAATTAATCTTAGATGCCATTTTTAATTCTATGTGGCTACTTATTAACATCTAATTTTCAGCTTGTCATTGTCTAACCATGTACAGTTCCCTCATATTCTGAGTTATGATAGGTTCTGTTTTAGAATAAAGAAAGACGCTTTACAGCTTGAGGAAGATACCCTCTTAAATGCCATCCCTGGCACTTACCTGGCCTCTCTGGCTGAACTTTTAAACAGAGCTGTCTTACAAAGTCTAAAGGCAGTTGAATAATTTCCTGTTAAGAAAAAAGGAAAACCTGTTTCAACACAAAAATTAATACCCAGTTTGGGGGTCTTAAAATTTTCAGTGAGTGTTAACAACAGTATTCTTATGTACACAAGTCAACAGCTTCTCCCTCTGATTACCCACACGTACCTGCAGTCACATGCAACAGTTACTCCACTATGAAAACCAAGAACTCATTTCAATAAAGCCACAAGGATGCGCATTTTAGGTGCAAGTTTAACGTGCATAAAGAAACCTGTACCATCTTTCACGAACTCAAATGTCCCATGTCTCACATCCCACACTTCTGAGGCAGATTTGTTGTGCAACTCAAGTTCCAGGAGGTATTTTCTTGCTCAGGTATCTGATGTTCAGTTAACTAGATGTGGCTGCTCTGAAAAGGTTACTCTGTCTGCACAGAAACCCAGACTCTTCATATGGAGCATATTTCTCTGCTCGCTTTGCAGTCAGTCTAAATATATCTCTCTCCCACACCTCTCACCTTATGCAGGGCAAAGAAATGACCACTCTTCTCATTAGTAGCTTGAAATAGCTCAAACCACAGAGTGCAATCCAATCACCTCAGCAGGTACAGAGCAGGATCTTTGTTCTTACCCAAACATTTCTGTCTCTCTTGCTCAGGAATATTTGCAAACCCCCCCACTAATACCTTTTACTGGCATTCAGTGTTCCTCAAAACCTTGGGTGTTTACAGGGCAGAAGCTATTTAATTTAAGAAGAAAACATTTACCCCATGATGAACATAGTTCTCCCCAAAGAACTGCTTCATGACATGTTTTCCAAAGTCTACGATGTTCTGCAGATGGTGTAGTATTTCTTCTGAAGTCTGGAAGAAAGAAAGATGGTGATTTAACGACAATGTAATGGGAACTCTCAAGAATGCATACACACACACCAGTCAATGATTTAGCCAAGTAGCTTAATTGCTGCAATGAGTTTGCTAGGTCAGCGCACCTTGGAACTAAACAGCTTCATTAAACCTATGCTGCACTTGTCACACTACAGCTGCCTGAGAGGCTGGGACAACCATAAAAGTATCAGGAGAGCTAATTCTTAAGTGTCAGGGGAAAAAGGACAGAGAAAATAAGAAAAGTGGAGGCAGGGGAGATTACTGTCTTTGACCACTACAGCATACTTTCTGAGTGAAGATCAGGGGAGGCTTTCAGCGCTTTGTGCTTGGAGACTGGGAATAGAACAACCACAAAAGCTCAGCTACATCAAAAGCCTCTGCATGAAGAGGTACAGGATTTGCCACCTGTCCCAGATCCTGCCCCAGCCAATGAAAAATCTTACTATCATGTCATCTTCCATTTATTTCGGGCTATGTGTCTATAACAGAACCCTGAAGTTCTTTGCAGGACAAAAACATCAGACAGAAATGATGCAAGCTCAGCACAGCCTGACTCTGACAGGCTTCTGCTGACTGAAGAGGTAACAGAGAAGCCTTACAACAGCATTACCCCATTCCCAGCACTCCAGCACACTCTGATTCTCTGCACAGTGTATTATTGTTAGGACACACAATCTCCCAGCTCCTGTGCCCTTTTGTAACACACAAAGCTGTTGTGGAAAAGCACTATTTTGCCTACCACTGCACAACACTGAAACATACAGATTTCCTCTTGGGCCTGAGGAACAGTAGAAGAACAGAAAGTGCAACACTCATGTCCAAGTTAGAAAAATCAGACAGCAAAACCAGCATGTGCAGGAGAAAACAAAAAAACAACAACGAAACTCCTAAAAAACAGAGTAAGAGAAAATAAAAATACTAGGAGGAGAACACTCAGGTAATGACAAAGTCTAGAGAAATGAGGAAAGACTATCCCACACAAATTAAACACATCTGTTAGAGGTAAAAGGAGACTGTCACTAGACCAGAGGGTTGGAGCACCTTCCCTATGAGGACATGCCGAGAAACTTGGGGCTGTTGAGCCTGGAGAAAAGAAGGCTTTAGAGGGACCTCAGAGCAGCTTTCCTGTACCTGAAAAGGGCCTACAAGAAAGCTGGGGAGGGACTTTTCACAAGGGCTTGTAAAAGGATGAGAGGGAAAAGATTGAAGCTGAAAGAGAGTAAATTTAGACTGGATATTAAGAAACTCTTTACAGTGCGGGTGGTGAGACACTGGAACAGGTTGCTCAAGGAGGTCATGGATGCCCCCTCCCTGGAGGTGTTCAAGGCCAGGCTGGATGAAGCCTTCAGCAACCTAGTCTAGTGGAAGGTGTCCCTGCCCATGGCAGGGATGTTGGAACTGGATGATCTTTGATGTCCATTCTAACAGATTATGGGAGCATAACCTTCCAACACTAAAAGGCACTGAGACGAAAAGCTTTTGAAGGCCCCATCATTACTGCCAGTTCACTTAGCAAAACACAGCATGAAGGTTCTACACAATAAAAAGGAAAAAAAGAACAGCAGCAGACTCGAACACTAAAATCAACAGTGTGCAACTCAAGCCATGCCATGAGCCCTGACACTTGACACTGCTGGAGGCAAGCCCCAGTGTTGCTTTGAGTGGTTTTCTTTAAAGCACTGAATTGCAGTATTAAGATCACAGTTTGCAGTAACAGCACCTTGTTTAACTCCTAGATTACCTAGTCTCAAATCCATAACCAAATAGTGTGAATACACAGCAGTGTCCAGACTTCTTTACCTTTGCCAGAGAAATTAAGCAGAAGAAACTGAGATGCATCTGTCCACATTTGCATTTCACTATGCCTCTTACTAGAAAGTCTTGTGCTTTGACTGCTGCTTTCCAAGCTGTTTTCACTGGATGAGCTACGTCACACACAGATAAATAACACTTTCTATCCAAACTCATCCTGCACTAGTCAGGAATGCAGATTACACCTAAAAAAACATTTTCTCCTCAGCAGCTCTGATGTAGCTACATCCAAGTATGTCCCCAAACTTATTCTCCAGGACCTGTTTACAGATCTGAAGATAAAATATTTAGCTTTCTGTTCCACTCCAAGAACTGATCCTTTAAAAAAAACAATCACCAGAATAACTAAATATTTTCAAATTACATAATCTATTTAGAGGGCAAAGCCAACAGGAATTGCATATCACAAAGTACACATAACCACAATATGAGGCAAATGCAGAATGCTGGAGCTGGCCACAAGCCAGGTCTCCTCAACACTTTTATTTGTAACAGGAGAGTCTTCTCTGGTGGTGCCCACTCATCAGCCTGGGGCATGAACTCAGAGATACTGTTTAAAGCACCTTCAGAAGCTAGCCTTTTACCTGTCACAGGAGTAGAAGAGTGACTAATCGGGGGCAACTCTGAGTGACAAAGTCCTGCTATCAATGTCTGAAAAGCAAACTCTTGCTCTTTCATCAGCTACAGCTCACAGAAATACCTAGTGCCATCCATCTCTGTGCTTGGCAGGACTCTGACCAATCTTACCACTCTGGCTATGCAGGAGGAAAAAAATCTTTTTTTTTTCCTCAAAGTCAAGAACCTGACCAGCCTTCTTCAAGCATTAACAGAAGGCCATGCCCAGGAGATTCTTCTCCTCGTGTTTCACTATACCGATCCAAAAAACTAAACACATGTCAAAGCAGTCTGCGGAAGCATTATCAACTTCAGTGCTGCGGTGGGTAACCCAAGAGTCACTTCCTTGGCTTCCTTTGCAACACGCTCAGCTTTTTAAAAACAATTACTATGCAAGAAGTTCTATGGACTTTAAAAAAAAAGAGAGAACAAAATACCAAGCCTCATCTTTTTTCCCCTAACTAAATGGCAATGGACTGACTTTTTACTTACACTCATGGTCTAAGTCTCCTCTGCTCTATTAGAAATTGAGATAGGCACTGTTTTCCTTTCTTCTGATCCACTGGGTTCTTTCCTGTTCCCCTAACAACGCTAAACATTGTTATCTTGGATTACTGCAGAAGTACAGGATACATGGGCTGAAATCCTGTCCCTATGAGCAGATCCAAAACTTACTCAAATCACACTTCAGTCATAGCAGACTTCTTTCCAATAGTCAGCAAGGTCAAACAACTTGTATGTGACACTGCATTGATGGGGTTTACCTTCCTCTGCTCTGATTCACTTTAGAAACCTCTCCTCTTCTGTCCCTTGTTACACTGGATGCATTTTGCACTCGCCTTCCTGATTCAAAGCAAAACAACATTCCTACATGTTTTTACACTGATCCTTGTTTCTTTTTTCCTAAAATTAAAGTACAGCTCACTACAGCCATAAAGCTTCTGTATTTCGCTCTCATCACAACAGTCTGCTGCCGAGCCTTACAAAGCCACAGTTCAGACACTGCTGTCACAAACTACTCCCTTTACCTCTCATGTACCTGAAGACTACTTGTCATGTTGAGGAAACGGCAGAATTTGAACCTTCTGCCTCTTGGGGTCTCTTTTATTTTCCCTTGGAGCACTGTGTGCACACTTCACTCCAGCCTTCATTCTTGACCATTTTTTTATCCCTATTAAAGCAAATCTAAGCTAACTTGCTTCAGTTCCTTCTCTAGCAGAAACCCACCTGCCTCAGTCCATGATACTGTTCACTGTGCCCCACCATACTCTTTCTCAACAGACAGGACACTGAAATCACTCTCTGACAAAGGCTACTTTCAGGAATATTTCATATCACTGTCCAATTTCCACAGCTTTGAGCTGCTGAACAGGTAGTCAACAGCAAACCTTTATCATGACACCAGTCCTGTGCTGTTCCTCTTCTTTCCCATCTAACAAGAATCAGTAAAACTGTCATTTCTTCCTCAGCATCCTACATTGAAGGGCTACATCAACACTTTCTCTTGCCACAGCTCTTCTCTCAGACAGCTGGACACTCCACACACTACAGCCTGACAACCTGTCTCACACAAACAGCTTGGCATCAGCAGTCACAGAATCTTACTTACGTAAGAGGACATCAAATTTCCTCCTGTTGCCAAAACTTCTGAAACACAGGCACGTTTCAAAACACGCCCTTATTCTTCCCCCTGTCAGTCACAGGTCTTTCATGGGTTTCCTGTTTCTCCTCAGACTAATTATTAGCTTACCTGGGAGCTTTTAGCAACCGCACATGTGGAATCTTACCTTGTTCTGGTTTGGGGGGGACTTCAAAAACCGCAGCACCACGCAGCGCTGGAGAAAGATAAAGAAAATGGTTTAATTGTAATCTAAGTACAACTGAAGAACAGCACAATTGTCTAATTCCCCAATTTACCTCATTTGAGAAATCAAGAACTAAAAAAGAAAATCAGTCCTCTTAGATGCTTATTTCACTCAGCCTGAAATCAAATACTCCAGCGTCTGTCTGCAGCCTGGCTATCACTAACGCAGCAGCCACTCTGCACTCCCAGTCACCCAGTGTAGCAGGGGCCATACTGCCTCAGCTTACAGCACTGCTCTGAAAACCTGCTAAAACACTGTCAGACACAAACAGGAAAGCACCCTGCCATCTTCACACCTGTTTAGTGGGGGTGGGAGGGTGGGGACAGAAAGATGCATTTTGTTAACATCTGCTTACAATATCAGCACAACACAACAAAATACTAGGGAGGCACTACACAGCACTAAACCCTCTGAACTTCTAAAACGTGTTACAGGGGACAAACACAGCAGGTTTCCAAACACTTTAAAAAAGACCACCAATTGTTGTCAATTTTGTAACAATCCATAAACCTTTATATTTTCGAAGTCACAAATTTTAAAAACATCCTCAGCTTTTTAAAAGTTCGGGTAAAAGTATTCTGTAGCTGTTGTAAATTAAGTCTTTCTCCTTAAGCCTGTTAATAGAGTGTCTGCCATCACAGAAGTCACCTGCAGTACCTTTCTCTCAATAAAACCTGTCAAAATCAACCAGCACCCTTTGTAAATAGACTTCTTATAATTCAATCAAATTTTGTCATATTATTAAGGAACTTGCAGTCTTACCTGGCAAGGCAGCATGAAACCCTGCCTCAGATTAGTCAGTCTAAATATCTGAACCTCAAGATATTCGCTCTCACTGAGGTACTTTAGCCTATTCAGACAAGTGGATAAAAACCACTGGGCACCACAGTAGGCAAACAGCTCTTTTCTGGGGTTACCTATTACTCACTCAGCGTCTCCATTGGGCCCTTTTCTAGACACACCAAAACCGATTCCATTGTACTGAATGCACTAACAAAACAGTACTAATGCTCAGGCTTCCTGACAAAAATAAGGCAGATAAAATGTCAGAGTTAGGTTCGATTCCATCAACCTTAAGTGTTTTTGCCTTCCAAATTACTGGCCATTAAAAAACCTCCCATAGTATGAGACACCAGCAACATTCCATACTTCAGGGCTGAAAGCTGTCTCTGGACAGTGCTGAGTGGGAGAGAGCTGCAGTTATCTTTAATTACTAGAGAAAAGCAGAGGGAGAAAAGCAAAACAGATACCAATGTGCAAACCAAAATACCAACAAAACAAGACTGGAATTCAGACACTGCCAGTGAAATAGCTAAAACAATCTGAAGCCAGCACAACTCTTAGTTCCCCCATACCTGGGACCAAGTACAAGGTGAAAATCACCTCCCTACTCCTACCGGACACAGCCTTCCTAACACAGTATCTGGTAAACTGAACACTAATTCCAGTCACTCAGTGACAAGAGGGTGGGTGACACTTGCTCTTTTTCTCCCATCGTGCCCAATGTGTGTATAACGGCTCAGGTCTGGTGAGCCTGTACACCGTGCATACACTATCGTATTTTTACTGTGTTAAACTGTTTGGATCCCCTGCTTTCACTATTCATAAGGAAGGTAATATCAGTGACAGAGTGATCTGATCATCACCTCTAATCAGTTCAGAAACAAGATTCTAGAGTATGTCAAGGATGTTGTAGATATTTATCTGTTCATCAATTCCCAGCCACTGCTCTGGAAAATCTGACTGCTCTCACAAGACTCCCTACACTATTTATTTGTTCATTACGAAATCATGTCTGAAGATGACATGGAGAAGAAAAGAATCCAGGGAGACCTTATAGTGGCATTCCAGTATTTGAAGGAGACCTACAGAGGCTGGGGAGGGACTGTTTAGAAGGGCTTGTAGCAAGGGGCAGTGGTTTTAAACTAGAGAAGGGCAGATTTAGACTAAATATTAGGAGATAGTTCTTCACAATTAGTTTGCCACAGATGTGGTGGAGGCCTCATCCCTGGAGACGTTCAAAGTCAAACTCAGGGGTCCTAAGCAACCTGTTCTAATTAATGTCCCTGCTTACTGCAGGGGTTGGACAAGATGACCTAGGGTCCCTTCCAATCTGATGAATTCTGTGGTTCTGATTCTAAGAAGCAGGCTGGGAGAAAATGAACAGAAAATAAGAACACATTATTTGGCTAACAATGGCAAAAGGAAACTGCAAAGCTCAAACAACTTCTCGGTCACAGATCGACTACAACCAGCCGGTGCACAACAGTGCCTTTGTGAGGCTATTAGATGGTCAGAGGAAACACCAAGCAAAAATCCCCCAATCTTTTTTCTCTTTCTAGGAGGAAGTTTTCAGCTAGGTGCATCCCTGGGTGCAATCCAGTACACTCTCACACAAACACAATGCCATAGTACAAGGGTTAACCCATTAGATGTCAAACATGCCAACTGCTTCAGAACCACTGCCGCTGAACATAATACTGGCCTGGATTGTTCACACTATCGCATTACTGATTCAGATGATTGATTCTTTACTTGGAAATACTGTAGGTGGCTGTTGCCATGAGGGCTTTTGTCAGTTGCCTTAAATGCCTTACATTTTGTTATATTTACAGATTGAACATCAAAGCTGTAATGTGCTTACCCTCAGCACTTGAGATCAGGATAAATCAACTACATCCTAAATTTCATTCTCCACATGCACCTCTGTAAGCCCTTCAACTGCTTAACACCACTTCCATTGATGTGCTGTTACCATCAGTGTTTAGTTCACTGGACAAGCATCCAGTGGGACAAAAATGTCTGAACAATCAACCAGAGAAACAAAAGAAACTATGTATAGAGGTAGGCAAACCTAACACACGGAGCATTAATCACTTTCGCACCTTTTGAACTAAGTTGAGCTAGAAAAACAGGGAATTCAAAGGAAGAGTTCTGTCTACATTTTCTTTAAATCCTGCAGCCCTTTCCCTGCAAGTACATTCTGTACCCAGTTAGTGACAAAGACTAAGAAACACAAAAGCCTTCAGAGTATCAAATATGAATGCTCTTACTCTGCAAGTAAAGAACAACAAACAGATAACAATCAAGGTTCTTACTGTCCAGGATCATCCTCGGGCTACAATAAAAGCCATTTCCAATTGTTATGGAAAACTCAAAACAAACAATAGCAACAAGGATACCAAAACTTGTGTCTCTCAAAACACATTCACAGTCGCTTGGCTTCTGGGATGATGTAATCAGGAGCCTATGTTCTGGAGGAGCACTATCGAATGCCACAGCATTTTGAGGCTCCAACCGTAAACTTATGGTCCCACCGAGAAAGGCAAACACATCTTTAGCACCCTATCACGAAACAGTTGTTTGGGTTAAATCATAACTCAAAGGTAATGGTTGCCAACAAGAGACAAGAAGCAGTGGGAGGTGCTATGAAACACACTCACACTCTCTTGTCTTAAGATGTCTTGGGAAAAAATAGTTTGCTGGTCTTGGGCCCCAAGAAGGTTCTCTGCGAGAATTTCTCTCCAAAGCAGTTACTACAGCTATTATTTTAATCCTACTCAGTGAAATCCCAAAACAAAGCAATTGTTGGTAGTCAAGCCAGGTACTTTGGATTAGACAGTAGCATTATGAAACCAGGATAAAAGCCTGCATTTATTGCTTTACAGCTTGGTGTTTGATACTTGGTATTTCCCATAAATGCCTTCTAAACTCTCCCGTCATCAGACTGTGCTACCATGCATTACCTCCTGACCTGGGGAGTCTTCGCAAGTTAAACACAACAGAGGCAAATCGATAAACTTGATATTCCCCTTTAGAGAAACCCCTGGTTTGCATCACAGAGATTTTTTTTTTTTAACTTCTCTCTCCTGATACATTATTAACAAAATCTTTAAGAGTTGCCAGTGAAAGAGGAAAACTTGTCCAAACCCAAGTTGAAATGCTACTAAAATTGCTTAGAAATACATAAAGGTGTGCATTTTCCTTCCACTGTTACCACCTCGGCTGATGTGGGTTTACAATAAGCTTCTGTAGGAAACTGAAGAATTAGGCTGTCCAAACACAAAGCCTGGGAAACATCACTTCAGCTTCTGCTTTTCCAAACAGGCAGGCTCACGTCATTGGTTATTATATCATTACTCTGAACAGAATGTGCTAACTGCTTTTGTCTAGACGCAAAGCCTTGATCTAACAGCTAGGTCTACAACTGTCCAGTGTAACTAAAAGAGATTCTGATTCAGTTGGTTACCAACTTGTGCTCTTGTATGCAAGATCTACTGGTAGAAACCAAGGCACTTTGTTTGGGAAGCAGCTGTAAGTACCAAAATTCACTCCTTTGCCCACACCCATCATCTCCCTCACTCCACAAAGCCTCATAAACTGTGGGCTCTAAAAACTCCACCAGTATTTTCATAAGCACTGTACACCATTTTACATCACCAACCTGTCTACTGTACAAGCAGAACAAGAAAACCCACACTCGTTTTAAAGTTGTCCATAGAAAAGTCATGAGCTTTCAATCATAAACATGAGGGAAACACTCTCAGATGGGTAACACACTATACAATTAATAATAATTGTTATGACTATACATTTGTTGCAGCCAATTACACACACTACCAACAGCTACTACTTAAGGAGATGATGAGATGAAGTTGACTAAGAGAATGGTGCCCCTAAAGGCTTTTGAATTTCTTTGTAACAGTAAAATCTGGCTGTTTAATTCATTCTCTTTTGCTGAGCCTAAAGAGCTGCCAAGAACTTACCAATTCACCACATATGCCAAACCTTCTATTTAGCACCACTGTAGTTATTCAAGAATCTAATAATTGTGGATTTATGGCAGCATACAGCAAGGACACCCACAGGAAGTGAATTCTATCTAAATTTCAACTAGAAGGGGGGAGTGGGTTAAATTACACCAAACTGCTATTTGAGCCCTACTTCACACAGTGATATGCAAACACTGATTAACAAGTTTCAGTGGTACTAAATGTGAACTATAGAACTCTTTGCTGACATTAAGCTATTTCTGCAGTATATGTCAACAAAAAAAAAAAAAAATATTCTTACATTCTTTAATCCAAGTTTACATTCCACAACTCCTTCAATTCCAAATCCAGGTTGAGGGATTTAAACAGAAAAACAGTCATTTCCTACTCAGAAAATGCAGTTTCTGTGAAGGCAGCAAACAGAAATGTCATCTTCACATCTCAGAAGAGACCACTGCATGGAAGAGAGTTCCTCCTGAGAACTAACAACACTCAGTAAAACCATGCCCACCACACTGCCCAAGCGCCTTGGTCAAGGCTTACCTTTATGATACTCAACACAAGACATTTTGAAAGTCTCCTCACCCAGGCTGTCACTGTGCTGTGCAATGTGGAGGGATGTGGAAGATGAAGACAATCAAGCACTGGAAAAGTCCGCAGCTTTTGAATGAAGTCCATACAGCAGTATTGTATATAAGTAATGTTTTCCAACATGGTTTGGTTCTGTGTAAGGTGGGCAAGTTCACAAAAAACAAAGTGAGGAAAGCTACATTTCCTGCTAGTATGGAGGAAGTTTAGCAATTGCTCACCCAAAGTGCAAGGAAGCATTCAAAATTGGAACAATACTGGTTTATTTAGCTTAGGAGTCCATTAAAAAAAAACTTTTTATTTCTTGACTTGAATAAAGAATTTCTGGCATAACACCTGGCTTGACATCATTCCATGTGTTAAAGCATTACTTGGACACAACCACCAGTACAACACTTGTTTTCTTTAGCACAAAGCTCATGACTTGCATCAGACTTCAGGTGCTCATTCCACTTTTTTCCCTGCTTGGTTATGATCTAGGTTCCCATGAGACTCAAGCATCAACTCAGGTTTCACTTTAGAGCTAAGCTTTGTGTAACAACTTTGCAATATGCAGGCGGTACCAATTTAATGCCTGCATTAACCATGAGTGAGAAGGAAACGTTTGCCCTTCAGCTAAGTATCTAATCACAGTACCTGAAATGATACCAAGTGATACACCCACCGGTACTAGGTGGAAACACATACCAAAGAGAAGATAGAATGAATCAACTTATTGATGCCTGGCCCTCAGCACACATTACTGCAGTCTGCGTAACGCAGTAACATCCTTGACATCTGTTAAAAACAAGTAAGGAAAAACCCAGTCCTTAACATTTAACAGGGTATCAAATACCTCATCCATCTGTCAAACAGGTGAGCAATACCAACAAGAACACAAAAGCATGTGCTAAGCTTCTTTCCTTTAACCTGGCTCTAAACCCCCACCTACCAGCCACCAACGCTTCCTTGCATTGAGCCATACAGCCAGCTGCTGCTATACGGAGGAAATAAAGTTTATTTTAGGAAAACACTAATAGGGAGGGGAGGTGATATAAAGTTAAAACAGCAATGGAGATTGGAATGAAATTAATAAAATGAAGAGTTAGAACAAGCTGCTAATTCCAAGCATCCTGAACATCTCAGTTGGAAGAAGCCTGAGCAAGGCTTGGGCAACTGTTCAATCAAATGCAGTGCCTGTTCCTTCCCAAGCAAAGCCAGGAGGGCAGACCACAGCTACTGCATATCTCAGAAGTAATACACCGAGGCAAAGAAAACACTGAAAGGTTGGAAGGGAGGAAATAATCAAAGGAGTGACTAAACCAGTCTATTAGACTGACCACTCTATACAGCTTATGGGTCTGCCAAGGTACTTCCACTAGAGTAACAAGCCCACCCAGAAGTCAACAAAGGGAAGATCCATATGCAGCATGGAAAAGGCAGAGCAGTCTTATGAAATCCACCATCAGTGCACTTATAAAACACTTCCAACAGACAATAAAAATGCTTTTTAAATAACAACTTTATCAACTGCGAAAAGAAATTCATTCAAGTTTGAGGTAGCATAGACACCAAGCAGGAAAAAAATAATCAAGGCTGTCTTTAGTCACGGTTAACTACGTCCTGAATTTGTCTGCCACATTGGGACTCATTTTACATGTTCATTGTATATAGTCTTCAGTAGCCTCAAAAGTCACTCAAAAAGGGGACAAGCGAGAAGAAGAAAACAGTCATAATTTGAATTTCCAAAGAAAGTCATCAAGAGACAAGTGTGTTCCAACATTCCATTATTAGCAAAATAAGAAAACACCTCTGAAAAAAAGTAGTTTTGGAGAAGAGTGCTGCTGCTAGTTAAAATACCACTGTCATACCAGAGTATTATATCTAAGATTCAGTGTTTGTCTCCCATTTCCTTCCACACATACGCTATGTTTCCCCATCTACACCTACAGAATTTAAGCTACTGACATGATTAGAAACGTAATTGTTGCCTTTCTGCTCTTTTCCCTCTCAACACTCAGCCCTGCTACCTAATGCCACTTCCCTTCCAAGTTATGGAAAGTACTACTAAACTGCACTGCATCCCGAGCACCCTTTCAAGTGAAGAAACCTGGCAACGGCACAGAAAAGGAAACTTAACTACACCAGTGCAATACGGAATTCATGTCACAACATGGAATTAAGATTCTACTTAGATTCAAGCTGTCAACTTTTTTGGGTGTCAAGAAAAGCTTTGCACAGAACTAATCCCCAGAACTGGAAGTGCTTCCAACTTCTAATTCTTTGTTTATAGTAAAAGCTTTGTAGGTTCTACTCAGGTAGAGTTAGTCTAATTAGTTAAGACATCTACAGTCACAGTTTTACCAGTTTAGCCAGAGAACCATGTACAACCAAATACAATCCACTCTGCCCACAAATGTGTATTCAACCACTGTTAACCAAGGTTAACAGCAGGAAATGTACAATTTCATACAAGTGACACAAAGGGTCCCAAATTCCAATTCAAATTGGTGACTGCCTCCCATTCCTAAAAATTTAATTGCTGTTTACAGCAAGGCAGATGTCTCTTCCTTTCTTTTCCACTGATGACACACCCTGATTGCATGCTTAGCTTTTCAGATGGCTTTTATTGCTGCTTGCTTCAGGAAATTTGGGCAGAAACTCCCCTACCTATTTATAATGCCTAAATAAATGTTTTTATATATAACAAAAGCAATTACTACTAGAAAAGGAGGAACAAAGCAATACATGATATTTAGTCATCAGTCTATTTTCTGGTCCTTTTCTTCAAGCAGGGAAGGGATGTGCAGGTGCAGGGTTTTGTTAGATAATGTTTAGAGAAGCATCCTCCTGGAGAAACCAAGTCAAAGAAAAGTCCTATGACCCAGGGGAAAAAACAAAAACAAATCACCACCAAAACATGTTTTAATAGCCCTTTTACTAGCCCTTAATGCACATTAAAGTGGATTCTGGAATCTTGGTTCAACTTGCTCATGTGTAAGTTTTGCTTCCTGCAGTAAATTCTACAGAACTGGATGCAAACCTCCTCCCTGTATTACATCACACACCCGCGGTGCTTCTTGGATACACCCAGAGCAAGATACCCATCAGAAGTAAGACTTGGCATGACTTTGGAATTAAATAGAAGAATCTCCTAAGGATACAAAAGTGTTTAAGTTCAAATGTTACCAGAAGTGGTTTTATTTTGAATGGCAAAGGTAACAAGAAACACAAGTTGCATTTTACTTCTTCTATCATTTCCTACTGTGACAGAACCAAGACAACTAATGTGGCCATATTTCAAGTCAGAGTGAAGGCCACTGTCAGTAAGCTCTGGGATTTATAGCCACAAGGAACAGCAACTAATTTTTCAGTATTTTTCTCCTACCTGAAGACTCTCCGATACAGGAATTGGCAATCTGTTCTATATTTCCTTGAGATCAAGACATTAATTGTTAATATTTATGGAACAATTAATTCATAAAAAAAGGAAAAAAAAAAAACCACACAACCAAAGAGAACTGCACAAAATTTCCTTTGCAGATAGAGATCTGGAATTGCTCATGAATGACTTTGAAGTTTTGGAAGTAATGCTTCACTTACACTAATTTCAAAATGGCAAAACAGATTCAGCCAACTCTACACAGAAAAACAATGGAAGAAGAAACAAGACACACAAGTTTTTAACTTGTATGACATGACATCATCAGAAGTCTCTTAAGAAGGTTCTTTCCACAAAACAACAAAGAACAATCAGCATCATCCCCTTTCTGCCAAACAACATCAGATAGGAAAGCTGCAGGTAGCTAGTAATTCTGACCACAGACCTTTCACTCAGCAAAGGCTTCAACATACAATACTGTTAATGGTCCTCTTCCAAAGTAAGTTTATTGTGACAATATTTTCCAGTACAAAAACAAAACCAAAAAAATCTGACATTATTCTTAAAAACTAAACAAGCACTGAAAAACTACTTCCCACTGCAAAAGCACTAAAGCACTACCAGGGACAATTACCTAGCCTGATTCAACATACAACATCCCCTCGCAACTAGAGATATTTTATTTCATTAAACAAAACCATCTTCCCCATACGCAGAAAGTGTCATTCCATACACATTGCAGCCATCATACTGCAGCTGCCAGGAGAAGCAGCTAGATATACAGTGCAAGCCAAGATTATGGTTAAAATCCAAGATCTACCCTCTCCTAGCAACCTGTGCTCTCTCTGGTCCCTTGCAAAGTCAGAACAAGGCCCAGGAAGGATGCCAGCAAAAGCAGCACTCTGATACCTTCCATCTTTACCCACATGTCCCAAAGGAAAGGAAAAAAAAAGTATCACAGAGGAGAGACAGACACTGCAGGCACCAAGTTCAGGAATCTTCTGCAAATCTGATCATCTGACTTGAGCCCCTCACCCAGTCTCCTTAGTTCTGCTTCATCTACCTTCTCCATATACCCTCCCTCCCTTTTTCTTCTCTCATACACTTACATATGCTCTGGAGATGATTTACAAAGTTACTAATGAAGTCCCATAACAAAACCCACAAATGTGTGTTGCTCCCAGGCAAGAAGTAGGTTATTATTGAGGGCATCTGAAGATGCAAACTTCTGGAAGCACACATCAAGGTTCCTATAGACCATCTCTAGATAGATATATAGATATATATATATATTTTTTTTCTTTTTTTTTTAAGTGCTGGGAAAAAATCCTCCTGTTTTCCTCTACCACTCCCCAATAGTCACCATGAAACATAAACTTAACATTCAGGCATATCTGAAGTTGAAGCATCACACAAAATCCAAAACTGAGTGCAAATCAACTGCAGTGATGCACAAATGGATGGTATACATTTTATCTTATAGAGGAAAAAAAATGGGGATTGCAAGTGTATATTTCAACAGTGAAAGGAAATGCAAGTCACTATTTCTAGAGTTGCTTACATTGCTTTCTACAAACACCTCCCCAAGCCTTTTGAAATTAAATATTAATTGTCTCTATAAAAGCAAATAGCTAATTAAAACTCAGAACTACCAATAAGGATCTCCACCTCACTTCTTACACGCTAGGTTATCTTGCTCTTAGGAAAAGTCAACAGCTTACTAGAGGATAACTGCTCTACAGCAGTTCCTCAGAACCCTCTCTCCTGCTCAAAAGCTGGGAAGAGGAATGAAAGAGTGGGTTAGCCCTCTTTTTAGATCAGAAGCCAAATCTGATATGGAAGGAGCATCACTACAATGAAACTGCAGGGAATAAGAAGCATCCTTCCTACACAGCCTGGCTGTCCCTGGTGGTGCTGAGCTGGGCTTTTGTAGAGCAGCTTCTGTAATGCAGCACTTTGCATCTCTAAGACAGCAACTAGGAGTAACCAGAGCATTTACTGTATGGTGTGAAGGGTGGCCACTACATTATTTGAAGGTGAAAATATTATTCAACCAAATACTCAAAACTGCAACCAATGAACAAAGATTGTACAGATGCTGCTGAAGGAACCTGCAATTTAAGTGTGCCCACACCAACTTTTCCAAGTACCATAAGCACTGTCTTCAGGAACAAACTGGGCTGCCAGTTGATCCTCTTACTAAAATCAGAAGGTAGGAAAGCTGCCCATGTTCATTTTCTACAGATGCATTTCATCTGGATGCAAGACTGAATATACAAAGCCTTTTTGACCACAATCCTGATCTAGGGTAGGGTGTCCCTGCCCATGGCAGGGGGGCTGGAACTAGATGATCCTTGTGGTCCCTTCCAACCCTGACTGATTCTAGGATTCTATGACAGTACAATTTCAATTTGGATTAACTTAACCATAGCTGAAATAAAAACTACGGCGAAAAGCCTCAGCAGCAGAGAAACTGGGACCACAATGCTGTAGATCTTTTAGAATTTTCATTCATCAGAATTGAAACAAAAAATCCAGGAAAGCAGAAATTTAAACCTGCATTAAGCAAGCAGGCAAACAGCTCCAGAGGTACCTGAAGATACATGGCAGATGCTCCATCTGCATTCAGTAGATCACTTGCTAAATGCTGGGGAACTAATTAAAGTAACTGTAAAACTATCTCTGTAAATAGAGAGGTGTTGACTTGCCCATGCCCTGCCTCATCCCTTGCTTCTTCAGCGCATGAATAAGGAACAGAGATGTGCTTGCAGTGATTGCAGCAGAGCGCTCCGCAGGCTGCAGGAACCAGGCACACACGGGGCTTCCCTTGCTGCTGCCACCTTCTGCAAGATGCATAACCTGCAAGAGGAGCAAGTGCACCAAGCTGTACCTTACACCACCTGCGCCAAAAAACAGAGCACGTTCCACGGAACGTCAGCCTGACTGTCAGACAAACCTTTGTCTGTGTGCCACTGTTGATAGGGCTGCATGCTGCCTGCATGTAAGGTTATCAGCTCGTTGCTAGCAGAGCTGTTGGCTGGCCATGTGACTGTTCTATGACCAGGTTTTTAATTTTGGTACTGTACTAACTCTGGATTAACAATGGATGGCATTCATGTCATAAAGGGAAAGGTACAGGGAACAGAGCAAACCAAAACATAGTCTGAAACACGAAAGTACCATGAACTGACGATGCGTATCTTCTTACTCTTTACCAACCAGCCACACTCCACACAACCAAGAACAGCAGTCTCCCTCCAGGCCTCCAGCTTACTCCAAACACCCAGCACGCTTGACATATGACTTTGAACAGGACCTGTGATCAGTGCTTTGAAAAGTGGCCCAAAGAGTAGGAGTTGAAAGAATGCACCCTGGACCTTCTATCATAAAAAGTAAAGAAGCTTGTACCTTCGTCTCCGGGGGAGAGAGGTTAATTCTTTGTTGCTGTTTTGTTTTTTAAGATCTCCCACAAGAAACAAGGAAGAGAAGATCAAACCTACAGAAGTAGGGACCAGCTTCCTGCCCACGTTCCAAAATGCCATTGCAATTCAAAAAGAACATGGAAACAACAGGCATGCACACAGCTCCACCTTGGCCTTTCACTGTCAAAACTCTTGTACTTTTTATCTGAGCATCCACTGACATCTTCCCTTGCATCGATCAAAGTGCTGCTCCTTCCATTAGCATTTACACCCAAAAAACAAGAACTGAAGAGACACAGAATGAAGCAAGGACAGTTAAAATGAAGAAACAGCCTTAGTGCTGCAGTTCTGTTCATGCAAACCTGAGAATGACTTGACATCAGATCACAAGAACGATGATTAATCATCTAAGTATGTCCTGTTTGCAAGAGACACAAAGTAACAATTAGCATATAAGCAGTATTTTACACGCTCCCATTTTAAAAGAGTTCTCCATCAGTAGACACAAGATGCAAGCTTTACTGATTCAAAGCTGCCTAGCAAGGAAAAAATCATATCCATTTCACTTTCACTCCATCTCTAAGTCTTATAGAAAGAGCACCGACACACTCAGCAACTATTCTGAACCTCTGGCAGACTTCCTCACTTTCCACAGCTTTCAAGATACCACAATTACATCACTATTAATCCATTACTGATCTCTATCACCCAGTGACTGAGTATTTTTTAAACTGCCTGTTTCACAGCTAAAACACGGATAGGAAACAAAAATCATAGAACCATAGAATGATCTGGTCTGGAAGGAACTTCCAAAGGTCATCTAGTCCAGTCTCCACTCCGCAGTCAGCGGGGACATCCTCAACTAGGCATCATGATCAACCAGAAATCATGCACATTCTTCTTGTAGCAAAAATACGCTTTAAAAAATATTTTATACAGACAAGAAATGAGTCACAGAAGTGCCTCTCCTAAAGTCTGGAGGGCACTTGAATATTTTCAGCATTTTCTCAGACTTGATATTTGTTAATGTATTTTATATCTAGTTTATTTTTAGAATCCAGGAAACAGACAGACACGAAAAAAGCCCAATATTTTCAGTCAATCATTTAGACAGCATTAATCATTCTCGTGATGCAACTCTTAGTATAGATTTTTCTCCACATAAAGCCTACATTGCATAATTTTGGCTTTACTACGTTTAGATCTATAAAGCATCAAGAACGTTCTGCGGCAAATCCATACAAGAATTTAAACTGAAATTCAAACAGATTTAAAGCAAAGTATAGCCAAAAGTACTTTTCAGAAAAAAAGAATAAACACTTTCGAGACACATCTACCCCGGCATATTAAGTAAATAATATACACACCAAGGGGGCGAGACCAGAGTGGCAGCAGTCAAGCGAACACATGCCTTCAAAACTGACACAGAATCCGCTTCATCGGATTTAGCTTTGTTTGATCGTTACTGTTTGCCCAAATGCTGATTTTCCTCTTTCTCGTGCCTTTTTTTAAACTAAAACAACGAAACAAAGAAAACCCTCAAAATGTAAATGCCTCTTCGCCTCCGAGGGACGAAGTGACCGGCCCAGTCTCACGGAGGTCTACGGCCAAGCCAGAAACCGAAATCCGTATCTGGAGACCCAGATCAGCACTGCATCAAGTGCTGGAACTCTGGTACATAAAGACAGGGAGTGACAAAAGGAAACCCGTCCCTTCTCCAGCCTTGTGTCTCCTGTCACACCCGCACGCACGCGGCACCATGACAGAGAAGGCAAACGTTCAGCACTTTTCCTCACGACTCCCGTTCCCAGACGACAGCTGTCCAGTTATTAGCTACTTTCCCCTCCACTATCGCTACCGACAAACCCACGGCAGCCCCCGGTAGAGATACGGGAAGCGCCTGCTAAGCTCTCCCGTAGGACGGGAACGATTTTCCCACACGCTCCCGCCCGCCCAGACCTGGGGACCGGGATGGAAAACTACCTTGGGAGAGAAAAGAAGCGGCGCGGGCCGGGCGGCCGCTCTGGCCGGGGGCGAGGCCCGACACCTGGAGGCAGCACACAGCTGCAGTGAGCCGCCCGGGACCCTCGCGCTGCCGGCCGGCTCGCGGCCTGCCCAGACCCTGGCCCGGCCTCGGCCCTGGCCCCGGCCCCGGCCCGTTCCCGTAAGGAGCGCTTGGCGCGGGCGGCGCCCCCTCACGCGGGCCCTGCGGGCGGGGGAGGGGCGCCCGCGCGCCGCCAGCCGTTACTCGCCGCGGGCCCCCCCTCCGCACCTGGCAGTGGGAGACGACGAGGCTCTGGTTCCCTTCCCCGTGATACTTCCATTCATTCTCATCCATCTTCTCCACTTCCATGCCCGGCCCGGCCCGCCGCCGCTGCTCCTCCTGCTCCTGCTGCTGCTGCTACCGCCGCCGCCGCGCCCCGTGGGGACGGTGCCTGCCGCCGGCCCGCCGCGCTCACGCCTCCCCCATCGCGGCTGCGCACCGCCCCGCGCAGGAAGTCCCGCCCTCCGCCGGGAGGCGGCACCGAGCTGCCATCTTAGCAACGGGCACCTCGCCCGCTGCCATCATTGAATTGGGCGTGCTACTGCTCGAAATTTTGCGGAGCTGTGGCTGCTCGTACCGGAGCCTGCCCGGCACAGGATGGCGGAGAGCCCAGCCCCGCGCCCGCCCCCGCCCCGCCGCCTCTTTGCCCTGTTTTCGGAGGCTACCGAACAGAACCAAGGAGAAGAAAGCATCTTCCTCCAAAATCGACCACCGATCCACAGGCAAAGTGCCTTTTGTGCGCCTTGCTGCTGGCTGCCCTGTAATGTGTTCAGATACAAAGCGAGGCTGCACCTGCCACAGCGGTTATGCAGATAATCAAACACCGAAAAAGGGGAGTTCTGTCTTGGGCCGTCTGTTTTCCTGCTAAGGCTGTTCTTAAGTTACAGACATTTGTTACATCTAAAAGAGCAAAAACCCTGATTTGCCCTTGTACTCAGTGTGGCAGTGACTAACTTTCAGATCCTCCAAATGCCTAACATAGAGATGTTACAAGGGTATGAATATGTAACGTTATTTTTAAATCTACTAAATCTTAACTTTGTTTTCATTACTGTTACCGACATGGTTCAATATAGTTCCACTGAGTGTTTCAATACCCCTGTATATGAGTATACACATCACGTGCAGTAAATAGTGATCTAAATATCCAAATTTGCTATCACAAATACACTATTACATCACTTCGATCAGTTTTCCTCACTGGGAGTTTTGGCTACAAACAGTAAAACTTAATGCTTGAATTACCGTTTTAAAATCATGAGTAGAGGCGAGGCTCTCTGAAATTCTCCTTCACAAGACACACCATAACAGCAGCCAAAGTGGTACAACAGGAGCTAACTAACATTTGCAAGTTTTCCTCTTCTTTGTATAATTTGGATAGTAGCCTACTGTGACTTTGTATTACATCCCTTTTAAAAAGTCAAAGCAAGGAAAATTACGTCTTTTTATTTCTCAAAGAGAGAGAAGATGCACCTAGAAGGCTGAACATAAAACCTGTGTAAATGCATAATGAGTCATTGATCCTTTTTTCAAATTAGTGGTGCTGTAATGTAAGTCATTTGTAACCTAACTTCACTACAATTGATTTTTTAAATGGAGGTTAAACTTTTTTTCCCAAGATACTGCTTGATAAGCACTTTTCCTTTTAATTGTACATAATATATTTCCTTTTTCTTCAGAAAAGAAAAAGGAAATATAAAAGAAATATAAATCCCTGCTCTTTACTAAGAGTGAAACCTGTTTGTCACCTGTGTTCACAGTTTCTTTATGTTGTGCAACAACAAATAGATATATAGAACAAAGAAGAGTTTACCAAACTATTCGGACTTACCAAAAGTGTTTCACTCAGGACTGTAAATAAGATTGTATTATTTATGGTAGTTGCATTAAAAATAAACTGCACTTCAGAGAAATAATATGTGGACACTTACTAGGCTTACATGGAGAAATAGAAAGGGACATAAAATTAATATATTGTCTTGCAAGGGCAAAGTAATTTGTCTGTTTTGCAACAAATTTCAGTAGAGCACATTGATTCATTTTCTATTCTTTCATACTTCTCAAAAATGTACAGATACAGAGGTAAAAACAAAATAAGTAGATCTTCTGAGTGCAAGGGTAAACAAACACACTATGAATAGCTGACTTTTAACATAGTCCCTCTCTCTAGAAGGTCACTGTCTTGACATTCCATGGTGCAGAACCACAGCTGGACACATTGCAGGAGTGTTCTGAAAACACACTGGCAGAACTTGGAAAGTGCAGGAACAAAAGCCTGTTAACATTGTTTCTTTGTTTCTCTCTGCATTATCAATTTCAGGTATTATCTACAGTGTGCTTGAACTCAAGTATCTTAAGCTTTTGTGCCATTAATGATGCCAAAGTATTGCTTAACCAGAATTCCACCAACACAGCTATATCTTGTGGTGGAACTACAGCTTGCGTAGACATACTGGGATTGATTTTAATTCGCTGCCTTGAGGACTGCGAGCACAGGGCTCAGCGACCTTTGAAACGCAGCTGCAGATCTCAGTAAATGACCAGGTGTTGTGCAGTATTTTAGTATGTAAATAGGGTAGTTCAGAACAGCGTCAAGAACATGTGAGGTAATCATACCTTCAGCTCCACAGCTGCCACAATCTCCTCTCCGTTCCTTGTTATTTCTGATGTAACATGGAGTCAGGAGAGCAACACAGGCCTGAAACGCTTCTGTTTCTCTGGTTCTTGTAACTACATTAGGTAGCTACATTTTATGGCACAATTCCTGCTTCTTGGGACTCTTTCCATGTTTGAGATACCCAAAAAAAAAAAAAAAAACCAAGAAAAGAAAAAAGTAAAGAATGTTTAGATTTTAAAACGGTGAGTAAACTAAACTGTGCAGATAGTCACAAATACAAGATGAAGTGGCCCAAGATCACAGATCATATGGCATTAAGAATGCGCTAGTAAAGTACTGACACATCAGGGCATTGTCAAACAGGTTTGCAACTACAATTGAGGAAATGGCCATCTTGTCTCTTTACATGAAGATGACAGACAGTACATCATCCAATATAAATTATCTTCCCATCCTGTCTTCCGTCACACATGTCTATAGTTTCTGCATGTTTTTTAAGTAGCATGTAAGCTATGGCACTGACTTCACATCTTTTAGTTTCTTCATCCCAACTTCCCTAGGTCATGACAACTACACAGATCCTTACTCTGTCCTTCCCACCCTCAGCTCTAGACCTTTGTTCTGTCCTTTACTGAAGAATACCCCAGAGCTTTTAACATGGGAGTCACACATATGCCACCTTTTAGAACTTGTAAGTTTACCAGGGAATGAAAATTAAATGGTAAAAACAGGTCACGTACTCATGTAAAGGGAAAAATAAATAAATGAATAAATATCAAGCAATATTTCTTGTTAATATTCTGATGGCTTAAAAAAGTTCATCAAATCCAGAACTGAGGAAAAAACGTAGCATTACTCGAGACTTAAGATAAAATTGGGTGTCAATAATACAAAGGCATTGAGACCTTATGAGAAGGATTTTTGTGATAAAAGCTGCATCTTAGTTCTCCAGATTCCTAAAATTAAAGGCTTCTATGAAAGAGGATTTTTTTATTCTTTTTGAACAGAGTAAGCACAACACAAAATATCTATCCTGAGACCTAGAAGCAGCTGCCTGGAAAATTAGATTAAAATTAAAAAATCAAATTCAAGGCAGTGAGTACAATAATAAACTGACACGACATGACAATGAAACTGTGCTACAACATACTGTTATGTTTAAACTGCTGCACCATTCTCAGGTTTCAAAAGATACAATGACCATGTTAAAATAAGACTGGCTGGTATTTTTATTATGCTCAGACCATCAAAAATGGGAGTATACTTCTGTAACTCATGCCTCATTAGAACTGTAAAGTTTTGCTTTTTTCCTATTGTCATGCTGACACCTCTGCTCCATGACATAGTTGGGGCTTTTTTTCTCAAATCCATGTTTTATCTAGGTGGTTCCATACACAGACTAGAAATGCAGGAAAGCTCATGCTCCAGTTGTCTCTTGACCATTGATCAACTAAGAAACACTGAACCAGCCAAGGAAAGAAGACTTGACTACTACTGGAGTGTGTTACTTGATGGGTTTTTAGAAAGCACATGTGGTACTTCTAACCACAGTAGAATGTTTTAGAAACTAAGCAGTCAATGGTTTCAGGATCATAGAATCCTAGAATTCTATGATTCTAGGAGTAGGTCTGTAAATAGCAAGAAAGGTGACTTAGGTCAGTAAAGATAAAGCCATGTATATGTTGATAACAGACAAGAGCTTGCGTACATTTACTCATCCACCAAATCACTGCAGATGGGAATAAACAGGCATAACTACTAAGAGGTTTAATTGCTACATACAGTCAGAGAGGAAATGAAGTTGCGATACCACATAAGTACTGTACAGAGAAGTTATATGTAACACCAATAAATTGCCAAGACAGTGTTTTCCATGTACAAAACTTCTGAACCTTTATTTAGGGATAAAAAAATACAGGAGGGGGTAGAGGGGCAACCCAAAAAAAGAAAACAAAACCCACCAAAAAAAACCACCTAACCACACAGTATCGTGGTGAGTTTTAGAAGGAAAATGTATGGAAAAGAAGATTTAGTTAAAAACTGTAGGAGGTCTTTAAAGCAGAATGCTACGGTGAATTCCTAGAAGCTTTGACAGGGTATTAAAGCAGAATCGAACAAGACCAACCCTAGTCTAAGCACCTCCTTAAAGTCTGTTCTTACAGCCTTTAATCCTAGGGGCAAGGAAGGAAAGATGAAGGGATAAAGAGCTTTTAGGTTTTGCCTTGTATTAACTGACATACCAGCAACTGGAAAACAAAATGCTCTTTACATTGAGCTGCGAAAGCAAACTGCTGCAGCCAACTCAGCCTCCTGGTCAGGAGCAATGTTTCACTGCTTTCAGGTCAGGTTAACACTTCTTATTGCAGATACTGTGTTAATGTTACACTATTGACTCACCATCAAAGACTCTCTTGCAACATTCTCACCCTTGGGAGAATGCCTTTATTGTCTCATATCACAAACATACCATAACCCTCTGTTTAGGCTGTAGACCTCTTAATAGTTCGAGGAGAGCACATCTTAAACCTCTTTTTGACAGAAGCCTTGTATGACCATCTTTCAATAGTCTGTTAATCCGGTTTCCAGCTGAACTGCCATCATTTGGCAATACGCTTTGGTTAAAAACCTTGAAACCTTCCCCATTAAAGCTTTCAGTTCACTGAGTACAAGGTCTCCAGAAGATAAACTATGAGTTGACGTAACATGTGGTGTTTCAGCTTATACCCAGAAATGCCACACTGCCTGACAGTGTCTGGGGACGGCACAGCAGGACTGAGCAGCAGTTTCTTTTGTACAGTTCACTGATACATTCAGATTTATGTTCCCTATCAAACACTTTAAAAGACATAATTCCTGGAATCCATACACACATTTTACTGAGTGTAGTGCTAATAATGTTGGAGTGATCTCTATATTAAAACGGCAGCATACAAAAAATCAATGCCCTGTCCTGACCTGCTCTCCAAAAGAATCCACTTTACTGGAATCATCAGCATTGAAATCAAACAGAAACTGTATTTTCAAGAGGCGTTTTCCCAGATGCAAAACCTCAGATTGTCTGTCCTCTCCAGTACATAAACACAGTTTCACCTGCAGAAAAGTTCATATAAATAAAATACTGTGCTATCTCATGAGGGTGATCTTGTTCTTCTCAGATCTGGCCACATATTCCCATGCCCTCAGCACATTTACACTCTTGTAGCACATTACATGAGATTATTCACCAAATGAAGGGTCAGACTTTCTCTGATGGGACATTTCCCCCCTCCTTTTCTTTAATCCCTTAGCTGACTCAGCAAACCATTGTGACACTGTGTAGGCACACAAGCCACCATTAAAGAAGGAATGGGAACACAACCAAAATCAGTGGGGAGTGCAAGATTAGCCATTTTGTTGCTAGCTCATTCTCAGACCAAATTAAGCTGATTATGAAACTGCACTTTTAGCAGCACTGCAGAACTTCCAAGCAGGGTGAATGTGTCAGGGGCCCTCTCAAGGAGAGAAGAAAAGAGAGAATGAAAGATATTTCTCTCTGAAAAAGCAGCAGAGAACAGATGAAGGGAGTGTTTTGGGAGAGTGAACATCATTAATTGAGTGGTCCATGAGCTGTCACAGGGGGGTTGAGTCGTTGGGGTTTTTTGATTGATTGGTTGGTTTGTTGTGGCTTTTTTTTTCTCTCTCAGAAGACAAACAAATGAACAAAATGGTACACAGAGATTTGTGCCATTCCTTTGCTGGTAGATCTACCCGTGTTAAAAGACAGAGGAAATGATCTGTGTTATCAGAGTATCAGTGATAACGCATGCCACTAAACTATGCTTTATTGATTTAACACAGCTATTTCGAAGGTGACAATCTGCAATTCTCTTGATTAAGGTGGAACAAAGTGGATATTCAACAAGTGATTATGAGATCTTTCTGATGGAGTGCTTGCCAAAAATAAGCCTAAAGCTATCCATTGCAATAAAAATATTTATGAAAGAATCTCATTTGGAATAAAAGAATAAATATGAGTAATGAGTATCCATCTTGCACTTTTCCAATGCATTTCTAGGAAAAAAAAATCCAGGTTGCTTGGAAAATAAGAACTACTAACAGTATCAGGAAAATAAATACCCTGAAAAACGGAGAGATGTTCTAGATATCAAATCAAGCTTTTTCAGCTATTAAATTTAAAATGACTGAGCAAACATAAACACTAAATCAAATCTCACACTACTTAGAAGAGCACCAGGCCCAAAGAGCCTCTCCCACATAAGGCTAGGCACCTTGGAAGATATAAATCCATGTGATATGAACATGAAGGTTTAAATATATATATATATATATACACACACACACACACCCCTTCTACCTGATGGCTGGTTTTGAACCCCTTTATGAACCTGTCATAGTAAGTTACAGTGAAAAAAAAGGAGATAAGGAGATAGCTACAAAATCTTACCTAGAGATACAGCTAGAGATTTAATTACAAGTAAAGATCGGTGGCAAGATATGCTTGTAGCTACTGGAAACAATTATAAAATCCATTACAGCAATCCTGCTACCTAACACAAAACAAAGGCAGCAGACAGACCAAAAATAATTTACACAACAATATTTTTCCCCCTAGCTTAAAATAAGCATTTGTCAAGAGGAGATAATGAGGCAAAAGCAGCTTCAGTAAAACACAAAGGTTTGCTGGGATTTGTTGCTGGTTTTGTTCACAAGGCTCTGGGAGCAGTAGGTTTTACAAATCTAACCTATCAGTATTAGAGACAGTAAGAGAGCAGAAAGCTTAGCAAATCTCAAAACTACTTGTTTCAAAGTAGATGCAGTTCTATTTAAAAAAATGGGCTGGCTTTCCATGTTCTCACAGGCACTGCAAAACAGGAGTTAAAAGCTGTTCACATGATTGCTTGATCTACTTGACTTCTGGAGGAGTCTGAAAAGCAGAACTGCTGATAAAACCTCTACACGGCTCTGCTCGAAGTGCCCGACTGATCAATTATAATACCTTGTCTATCAAAGTTACACGCTTCCATAGGTTTAGTGTTGCAAACTACATATAGTGGGAAACAGCCTCATCTGCTGGTTCGAGCAGAGACCAACAGGTGTCTACACAGTGAGCACTAACCTTTTTTCCAACACCCTCTCCATTCACATCTCCCTTACCTCATACTGTAAAATCTCTAGTTTTGGAGTATGTTTTTGCTGGTGCACTAAATGGTATAACAGCAGTAATAAACATTTGCACACACTCATCAGATGATTGGAGATCCCACACAATTCATTTAAAGGAGAAGCTCTGAATCTACTTTCTAGCGCCCTCATTAACATAGACAGAAATGTCTAAAGACATTGCTCAAAGAATTGCCATTATTTAAGTTTCTTGTAATTCCACTGAAACTTCATAGTGTTCCTGATCAGCAGTTCCACAGGGCTGTTTCAAGCACAGCATTTAATGATTTTTGCTGTTCTTTTTGTTTAAAATTCTAACATTAAAAAATTCTGAGAAAAGATTATTGGAAAATATGCTGGTTTGCCTCATTAAAGTTGGGGTTTTTTTTCTTAATAGAAGCATTATCGTTGAAACAGTTGTGGAGAATGTATTGAGAAACAATATAAACGAAGATCCCCCTGAACATGGATATGTCTTTCCTGACATTTTAGTCTCAAGAAGATTAAAATCTAAACGGCTGCTAATGTACATATGTAATGTCAATGTTGACATTAAGAAAAGAAGAAAGAAAGAAAGAATTAAAAGTTACATATATTCTTAAAGTAACCCCTTACTCTTCATCTGCTCTTACAGATAAACTGCACTCAAGGCTCTGGGTCCATGAACAGGCTGCAGTAGTTCTGACCAGCCACCATCCAGCCTCCTCTGCAAAGCTTACCCCAGTCCCCTTGAAGTTTTGGTGCAGCTCTGACACAGCAGTTGTGTGGCCTTGGATGTGGTGGATAAATCTAGAGAGGTACTGTTGCAAGAAGCCATATCTGGCCCTTTGCTGCTAGCTGAGGAGCTGAATGTCAGCCCAGGTCCTTGTCCCTACCTCAGTCCCACTGCAGCAGTCAGGGAGCAAGCAAGAGTAGCTGCTCAGCATGGGAAGGCTGGCAAGGACTGAGGTGACAGCAAGGCACAGCATTAAGAGCTGCAGTCCTATGGTACCTGAGAAACAAAAGCAGACTAGGTCTGCTGACAGTGACCAAGGATGGCCCAGGCCACTAACAAGGCAGTCCAAAGCCAAGCCAGGGAGTTGACACCAATTCAAGGTGCAAGGCCAGGCACAAGGGTACCTACAACTGAATCCATCATACCACTTCCCTCCTGTAGACTGTCCCTCTTCTACTTGTCCAAACTGCACAATACCTTTACTGTTCTGGGATCATCAACACAAGAAGGAAATGGACCTGACAGAGAGCATCCAGAGGAGAGCCAAATCAAAGGAAGGCTGAGAGAGCAAGATCTGTTCATCCTGGAGAAGGCTCCAGCAACACTTACAATGGCCTTCCTGTACCTGAAGAGGGCCTACAAGAAAGCTGAGAAGGAACTGTTTACAAAGGCATTGTGCTAGTTTGAGGCAAATTGGAATATTTTAAAGAGATAAATTAGATTATAGGCTGTGAAAAGAAAACAGTGGTGATGTCTACTTCACTCACAGGCTTGCTGAGATGTATAAAAACAAGAACACAAACATAGATAAGACAGAGTGTGTGTGAAAGTCTCTATCTGTTGGAGTCGGTGTCTGTGCTTTTCTCCCTGGGCCTCTGCTGTGTAACACAACTAATGTTGCTTCTAACCCCCCTTGCTGATCCTCGCAGCTCACCTTGCCCATAAGGCATACTCTGGGATGAGGTAGAGGGGTGGAAAGAAGGTGGAAGGGTGAGTGGGAGCCCCTCCTGGGAAGGGTGTTGTGTTTCTGTATTACCTTTAACTTGTATATTTCTCTATATAGCTGTATATAATTTGTAATACATTGTAAATACCTGCTTGTATATTGTGCTAAGCTGTAAATATAAAGCTTCATTCCTTAACTTCCAGATGGCTGAGTCTAGTCTGGGTTATTTCATAAGAGGCGGGGGGCAGGTAACTCCCAAACCATCACAGGCATGTAGTACTTGGACAAGTGACAATGGTTTTAAACTAGACTTAGACTGGACATTAGGAAGATGTTCTTTACTATGAGGGTGGTAGAACACTGAAACAGATTACTCAGGGAGGTGGTGGAGGCCCCAACCCTGAAGACACTCAAAGTCAGGCTTGATGGAGCTCTGAGCAGCCTGATCTAGTTGCGTATGGCCCCACTTACTGCAGGAGGCTTGGACTAGATGACCTCCAGAGGTCCCTTCCAACTGAGTGCATTCTATGATTCTGTGTGCCTTACACACATTTCCTTATTTGCCACAGCCAGAGGATCCTATGCATAAGCATTTTCTGTGTCCCTGTGTGGTCTGTTAGCCTCATGTTCCCTCAGGATACTACTCTAAAGTTAATATAATTTGGGTTTGCTGAAGTTAAAGCAATGACTCTGTCATTATTCAATTATCTTGATTTCAGAAAGTATTTTAAAGAACATAGGTCACTCAGGTTACTTAAATTACTTTGGCTTCCCAATTTCCTATCTCCTTTAGGAAATAGGAAACCGATCTCATTTGATTTCCAAGGGATGATGAGTTCCAATTCCCATTCAGATCAGAAGGCTTTGCATCCACTTAACACTTTTAAAAGACAGACCACTCTGTTTTGATGCCTGTATTCAGATGTGAGACCTTAGATGCACAGGAAGAGGTTAAAAGTCAATGGAAACAAACATCAGGAAAAACTTAAAATAGGAACGAGCATAAACATGGCAGTTAAAGATGCACTTAAGTGGAAGAATGGAAAACAGAAGCAAATTAAACAATAAACATGCAAAATATCAAAGGCCATAAGCCTGAGCTGATATTTTTGCATGCAAATTGCATTTCGGAGATTAGCCTAGAAAGTAATTTATTAGGATGCAAAAATCATACCATGACTAATTCTTTATCAAGGGAATGAGAATATTAAACACAAATGTGTAAAGAGGCTTTACGGGAGGATAGACGCACATTGATTCAAAGGGGAAAATGCCACTTCAGAAATAACCTACAGTACCCACCACTCACCAGACTCACCAGAAGTTGCTCACAGCAATTATTCAGAACAGCCTAACCAGTACTCATCAGCACTCTATATAGCTATCCAGATATTAACCTTCTTGGACAACTCAGAATCACTAAGAGGTATAAAAATAATTTAATCAGAAGATCCTTGTATAAGGATCACTCTATGATCATTCAAGTAAAAAGGACAAGCATATGGATCTTATCCTCTAAGCTTTTAGCCTTCCTCCCAATGTATTCTCTCAGTTCACAAACATTTCTCGAGAGTCCTTCTGGGTTTCGAGAAGAGTCTGAATCTCCTGGTCACTTCTACTCCACATCACCTCTATCTCTTACCTCCCTCCTCTCTTCTGCCTACAAGAATCATTTTGCCACATCAGGCTCCTCCTGCAGAGGATGCTTTTCAAGATCAACAGTGCTGTGTTTCAGTTGAATGCCACATAATCCTGCTCGTGTGTTATCACTTTACAGAAACAAGTGATCATGGATCTCAATGACAAAGCAAAGAGCTAATGGGAGGAAATAAACCAACCAACCAACCACACACACGCAGATTGATCTACCAGGAATTTTCTGTAACAGCAGACTTTAGAAACGATGCTTTATTTCTTAACCAAAGATGCTGTACTTAATGAGATACCTTCTCCCCTCTGATGGAATGTTTTTCTATATTGTATTCCAGAAGAAGACTATGGTGCATCTTTGTTACTTTTTATCCATGCACAAGGATAAGCTTTACAAGATGTTGAGGATACTCAAAAAAAAAAAAGACCTTCAAAAGATAAGCATGTCCATGAACATATCAGAAGCAAAAAGAAACTACAGTGAACCTTCACAGGCATCATACTGTTCTTGCAGACCATGATGCACAATATCAAGTTAACTGTGTGTGGCCCTTTAGGATCCTGTCAGATATGCTGACTATGTTACAGGTAATTTTCCAAAGCCTAAAAGTCTACCCCCGAAACTCAGTTAAAGCTGATACAAAATCTAATATTCACAACTATGGATCCTGGTGAAGCAATACTTCTTCAAAGAACAACATGTTCTTTGCGTAAGTAACCTCTAGGTCATTTAAAATCCTGTTGCTGCTAAGTACAGAGCACAAAAGGTACATTGCAGTACAGTGTTACATTAGCCAATCTGGTACAAAAACAAAAGAGCTGCAAAAGGCTGGGGAAAAAAATGCCTCATAAAAGCTCTGGATTAATCATTCCTTTTCAATCCAGCGCTGGTTACAATTCCAGCCCTCACCTTGGTTGTCAAAACACAGTGTCTGCCAATAAACAAGCATTAATCTCTTTGTGCTGGTGCAAAGGTTTAGCAAATTTAATGAGAAAGTATTATTTGAAGGACAGAAAAAAACACTGAAGGGAAGAAGGAAGGAGGAAAGTTGTTTCGTATTTGCTTTTCTTCCAATTCCTAGGCACAATAATTGAGATAGATCCACAGCCTGCTCTGGATGACAGCTAAAATGAAGCTCTTTAACTTGATCAAATGTTGGCTCCTAAATTTATTTCAGTTTTCATTCCATGGAGTATTCAATGTTCAGTGTTTTAAACCACATTTAGGAAAAATAATCAGTGTTAAAGGTTTGTGGAAAAGAGACAGATGTCTGCTTATTTTAGGAAATACACACAGCTTCCCCTGAGTATACCATCAAAACATATGGTGTACACATACAGTTGTGACACTTATCACAGACAAACAAGATGTGTTCTTTTCTGGTGAAGTGACTCACAGACCAGATAAGGTTTCAGCTACAATTAAATCTTAATTTGATATTTCAGAAATTAAAAGGAGCTCCACGAAGCTGCTACACAGGTCTCAAAATGGTGCAAGTGCTTAAAATGTTCATCTAGACCTGAGACAAAATGCTTTCAAGGTTACACATGGGAGTGCTTCCACTGATTTGTACAGAGGCAACAACTTTCTCTTACTTAAAATGTGTAGTAATGAGTCGGTGAAAAAAAATCTGAAGACTGACAGAGATATTAGCTTAATAGCATTAAGACTAACGGTAAAATCAAGTGTTCCATAAATACTGGAGGTCATGGTTCTGAATTAGTTTTGTTCAGAAAAACCTCCATCCATCAGAATATTCAATTCCACACTAAGTGTTCAGCACCGCTACTAAAATTAAGCACATATTTAATTACTCTTGACTGATGTTAGCTTTCATACTTCAATCACTTGATAAAAATAGCTCAGAATCATAGACATCAAAGAATGGCTTAGGTTGGAAAGGACTTTAGAGACCATCTTCTCCAAACCCCTTGCCATGGGCAGGAACACCTCTCAGCTAGACTTGGTTGCTCAAGGCCTCATCCAACCTGGCCTTGAAAACCTTCGGAGAGTGAGCATCCACAACCTCTCAGGGCAACTTGTTCCAGAGTCTTATTACCCTCCTACTGAAGAATTACTTCCTAAGATCCGGTCTAAACCTGTGCTCCCTCAGCTTAAAATAAACCCTCCTTGTTCTACCACTAGTCATCCCTGTGAAAAGTCCCTTTCCAGCTTTCCTATAGATTCTCTTTAGATATTGGAAGACAGACATAAGGTTCCCCTGGAGTCTTCTCTACATCAACATATTCAGTGCCTTCCATTTCAGTATCAGCCCAGCACACTGTGGGGCAAAAAGAACAAGACAACCCTCCCCCAGAACAGCTGTACATCTCCTTCCTCCCTCAGAGAAGCCCTTTGACAAAACTCTTGTATCAACCTGTAACATGCAGTGAAGCAAGACATGCATTTGATAACTTCTGCTATATCCACAAAAACCCACCAGCATACTTCCCAGAAGAAATTTGTATCAGTAACAGGTCATGTTCAGCACTAAATAAAATATTCTCTCATTACACACTTTAGAAGAATTCTGTTTTCATTTACACTTCGGCAGCCTTACAAATAGTCTTCCGAACAACACATGATAATCCAAACTCAGAATAAGAGCAGGCAAGTCTAAAGGGTCAGCTTTTGTTGTAATCCATTCCATGAATATACAAAAGCCTAACCCCCTACAGCTATATTATTTTCCATCACTCCTACATGTGCCTTTATGCAAATCTATCCCTCAGGTTGCACATTTGCAACAGAAATATTCACATAACACTGGTTTGATGCCAGTGATGATGTGTAAATATGTAGGGGACTAGTGCAAAGTGTCAATATGCATATTCATAGTATACAGATATACAGTTATTAACTAGGACTGCATATGAACATATTGCACACTAGGAATACTCATTTTACTCATCTATAAGCAGCATGCAAAGTAAAGCTTAGGTCTTGCAGTTAATGCCATTTCTAAGTATTTGTGAATATTCATAAATATTTATGAACACTCATAGAATCACTAAGGCTGGAAAAGACCTTTGAGTCCAACCATAACTCAGCTACCATGGCCACTAAACGATATCCTGAAGTGCTACATCTGCACACTTCTTGAACACCTCCAGGGATGGTGATTCCACCACCTCCCTGGGCAGCCTGTTCCAATGCCTCACCACTCTTTCAGTATTTTTTCCTAATCTCCCCTGGCACAACTTAAGACATTTCCTCTTGTCCAATCACTAGCTACTTGGAAGAAGAGACAAATAACAGCCTCACTACAACTACATTCCCATTATATCCCCTTAGCTTGGACAACAGTCTTTTCTCCTCTGAGCCCAGTGGAAGAAAGAGTTCCGTGTTAGGACTCAGTGTAAAATGAAGTAAGCTTAGATGTATGATGATACAAGGACCTTGCTTCTGTGCAGCATTCTCTTCTGACTATCTAGAAGCTACCTTTCCCTCCATTTTCTCAGGGGTTTGTTCATTCTTCAAGCAGCAGACAGTCCCAGGAATGGCACGCAGGCAACATCAGTTTCCATGACAGGGGTCTGTGCTGCGTTGCCCCAAACGCCACACTGCAGTCATGGAAACTCCAGTGAAAGCTGCTTGATGAGGTTGACTGTTCTTGCTACAATTGAACTACAAAAAAGTTTTAAGGGCTTATGCTCAAGAAAGATCATATTCAAGACTGATGTATCATAGCATCTACACAAACTGCATTTATACTTCTATTTCTTTTTTAAAAGTTGTTCCATTTCAAAGGTGGACTTCCACATTTGGCACATCCTCAGGATTCCAAACTTATTTCTCTAGGCTAGGTATTTATTTTTCACATGAGGTTTGCTCAGGAAATTACAGAACCATTTTGTGATGTAGTTTTTATTCTCACTAAAGCACAACAGAATTACTTCATCAGGGCAGACATCTGCACCTCTGTTTTCAGTGATTTGAGACTGAGTGCTGTTTAATTTAACCAAACAGATGCTTATGCCTCTTTTACAGTTTTATTTCCTTGGAATTTTAAGAAGTGCTGGGGAGAGTAACTGATACAACATAGCCACTATCGCTAGTGAGACTACACAAATATTACCATCAACAATCTGGGAGGCAATAGTTAAAAATAATGAGTTTTGTTGAAAATCACCATTTAATTTGCATTCTCAGTGCTTCCTGACACTTTTTAGAGATTTATTAGTCACACTGGTTGCATATGAGGGGCAGCTGAATCTCTTAATGCAGTGTCTCTCCCAAGCACATTATCATGCTATTTCATTTAATTTAAAATATATTGCACCTCCCTACCCCCTAGAAGTTACCCAAATGACAGGCTATTGAGCTTTTAATGAATATTTTACATAGACCTCCAACAGAAAGAAAAATATCACTTCTTACTATAGGAATAAATTGAGTCTCCAGCAAGAAAATGAGGAAAATAGATGTGCCTGTTACTCTTACAGCATCAAAATTCTCAAGAGTGATTCTGGCACCACAAGGGAAAAAAAAAGAAAGTGTGGTGACTGAAGAACCAGAATGCCTCTATTAACCCAGCAATGCAAGTCTCCCCACTCTGCCATGGCAACATGCATCAGCCCAGAGGAATCGCACAAAGCCAGACTGAAGGTTGCAGTGATGCTGCAGTGATACAATATGGGGCAGAAATTAAGATGAGATCAAAGCTCATCATCCTGTAAGGAAAAACAGTGAACAGAAAACTAGCCAATGTACCTAGATTATTGTGAAGTAAGAAAAAATCTGAAGAGAGCTACAAGTACCAAGGGCAAAATCTATGGTTAAAACAGCCTAGAGAAACCACTGTGCAAAGGCAACAGCCTTTCCAGATACCTCAGCACATACATGAAGGTACTGAAATGACAGAGATGGTTAAACTGCAGAAGTGGGGCAAAGAGCTGCATGTGTACAATACACATCACCTATCTGTGTCTGATAATGCAGGTAATCTGGGACTACAGGAGGATAAATACTTCCAATATACTTATGACAGATAATATCCAGATAACTTTTAGCACTTCATAAGGAAAAACATAACCAGAAGGCCTAGAAAAATTCCAAAGATAACTGCTTTAGAAGCTCAGTGGGACCCCAATGTCCCTTTCCAGTTCCCACAGAAATAACTAGAAAGCTTCAGAGTAGGTATCCCGATATAAAAAAGTACAACTAATAATTGCAGAAAAGTTAGAACACTTCTTAATCGTGGAGTAAATGTAAAAATAAGGTTAATTAATGAACTATTCATTCACTTCATAATAAAAGACAATTACAAGGAGAACATTCTTATTAGTGCAGTCAACATGGGTTTAAAGAAAAGTTGTCTGGTTAAACCTGGGGTTTCTCCTTTGAGGAATTACAGTAACACTATTTCGGCTTTCAGAAGGCACTTCACCTAAACCACAAGGCATTCTAGACAAAACAACACAGTGAAGAGTGCACTCTGTGAATTAAAACTGACTTAAGTAAGCAATCTCATATTCAGTAGTTCTGTCACTACTGGATCTGAAGTAATTTTACACTGTTCTCAGTGAAAGCAGAACAGAGAACAATAGTGGGAGCAGTGGGATCCAGGTCAGTGGGCTTGCTGCACTTGTTTCTTGAGAACACATTTGCATGCACACATTAAAACCAGAAGGAGCGTTTGCAGAAAGCATATATTTAAATCCCTGCTACAAGTAAATGATTTATGCTCAAAGTTAAAAAGCTTAATATTTTTAATCCTTTATAAATAATAAAAAAACAAGCTTACTTTGATTGCAGTATAAAGTGAATACAAGAGGCTGTACTGAAAGGTCTTGCATCCTGAGGATAAAAAAAAAATAGAAGGACACTAAGCTTTAGAAATTAAGCTTATTAAAAAAACACCAACAAATTTCATGTTTGAACTTACCTAAAGGTAATAGAATTGGAAATAAAACCAGACAATACCTTTATATCTAAGTTTTTAGATCAAAACTTTAGACTTCCATACCCTTAGGTGCTCTTAAGTCAGGGGTGTGCTGTATAGGAACTGCAGTACATAGGTGGTCAAGCTATATAAACTAGCAGGATCTTTTGTCTCATTTGGATTTTACTAGTCAGACAAATGCTATTTAATTGCTTTTGCAGCAAGGCATTTTGGAATGTAAGTTGTTTCCTCTACATATGTTTCTTCCTTCATCTTTACTCATCCAACAGTTAACCTCATACAAACAGGCATGAGAACAAACAAACATTCTTTCCCTCCATATATTTTTTTACAGCTTCAAATAGGCTAGTATGCAATATTTTTTCCTACAAAATCCAAACCATTCTGTTCCATGTCATGACTGATCAGAGGTTGTCAGTCTTGTGCGACAAGTATATGATTTAAAATACCTTAAAATTTTGGCTTGTTGCTATGACAGAATGCAAAATTTACCACCAAGTTAATTTTATTTACCTCCTCCAAAGAACAGCCCCCCTGGCTTACTAACAAGAGTTCTACTCTCTCAGAACAGTCTTTGTGCTCTTAGGATGTCTTTGACATTTTTTAAAGTAATAGCCTGTACTGCTAGACATCACAGATACTACAATGTATTTACTTGCAGCTCAGGTATTTTCATCAAGCTCCCTAGTCTCCTCCACATGCTTGTCTGCAGAGTAACTCCAACTCTATGCCTCTAGATTAAGTAATGTAATTCAAGTTCAATTTCATATAACAAAAATGTCCTGTTCAATGATTAATATCAAACTTGCAGAGAACAGGATATTACAAGACATGATATAACATAAAATATCCCACTGAGCATGGTAGGATTAATAAGTGAGAAGCAGCAGAAATCATTATGGCTGAGATTAATCCAGGCTACTCTCCACTCTTACACCAAGACACAACAGACATGAAAAGAACATATGGAAAACCTGCTGCACCCTACTCCATGTCAAATCATACCCAGTAGCTGGAAATCATACCTGGGCCCCATGTCATCTTTAATTCCACTTCGACTGTCTACTGCCACGTAAAATCACAGAATGTCAGGGGCTGGAAGGGACCTCAAAAGATCATCCAGTCCAACGCCCCTGCCAGAGCAGAATCACCAATACCAGATCACACAGGAACATGTCCAGGCAGGTTTTGAGTATCTCCAACGAGGGAGACTCCACAACCCCACTGGGTATCCAGTGTTCTGTCATCCTCACAGTGAAAAAGTTCTTCCTAATGCTTACATGAAACTTCCTATGCCTCAGCTTCCATTCGTTGCCTCTTGTCCTGTCGTCGAGCATCATCCAGCAGAGCCTGGCTCCAGCCTCCTGGCACTCACTCTTTACATATTTAAAACCACTGATGAGGTCACCTCTCAGCCTTCCTCTTCCCCATCTCCCTTAGTCTTTCCTTGTAACAGAGATGTTCCATTCCCTTAATCATCTTTGTGGCTCTGCACTGAACCTTCTCAAGCAGTTATATGTCCCTCTTAAACTGGGGGCCCCAGAACTGGACACAGTACTCCAGATCTACTGTTAAGCTACCAATCTCATGCTATGCCTTTTTTGGGTAGGTAGTTTATAATGTGCAGCAAGGCAAATTATCATTGAAATGAAAATTAATCAAAGAGGGCACCTCACCTTTGGCGGATTTAAAGTTATTCTGCTCAGTTACTGTCAAATATACCAAACATGTCCCCTCAGAGGTCCCAAGAAAATAAATATTCAGTTCAGGTGATTGTCAGAGCAACAGCATGTTACTGTCTGCCCAAGAGAATAAAACAATGTTGTGAGAACTGATTTTCAATCTTGTATAATAAAAGGGCAATTTGCCAGAAGACCTTTAACACTGATTTGTTAAAGTAATGCGGAAACTTTAGTGGAGGGATAGAATAGAAACATAGAATTAATTTTTATGCAGTCTTAATTACTAAGAAAATTGCACTGCAGATTTTATTAAAAAAAAAAAATGCTGCCAGACAAGCCTGTCTCCAGGAAAGTGAGGCAAACAGCAAAAAGTAAGCCACAGCTTTTTCTAACACAAAGGAAAAACCTCTTTATGTGAGCTGGATCTCTACCCTTTCCACTTTGCCCAGACTTGCCCCTTCCTTTGCTGTACATTTTACCATGTTGTTGACATAGCAGGTAATTTTTTTTTTTGCTGACACACTAATACTAGACAAGGCTCTCTTCCATCGAGTACTCAGCTGTGCTCAAAAAAAAAAAAAAAATCA